>LPNX010631272.1:973765-1139089 GCA_001517045.1 Pseudotsuga menziesii
TGATCTTCAGTGAAAATGAAGGAAATTGAGACAGCAGCAGATAGAATACATCAGAAGGACAATCAGAATGCAAACCAATTTCACACTAGCAGCAAGCTCATCAAAGGAACATCAAGCAAGTCTGTAAGAATTTATGGTTTTTATGTTTAAAAAGTTTTCAAAATTCTTTTTGTTTTTAAGTGATGACATCTTACCAATTATGCCAAGCTTGACTGCCCATACTGCCATTATTCTGATAAGTCTCTACCAGCTCCTTATTTACCTTTCATTAATCTCCTCCATTACCTCACTTAGTCTCTGTCAGCACTTCATTTTTATCTTTGCCAATACTTTATTTTTCCACCTTAGGGGTCAGAATAGTTGACATAATCAAACCCAAGAGAAATTTTACATGGTAAACATCTATACTGGACTCTACAGGATCTACACTGCATTTTACAGAACCTACATTGCATTCTACAGGAAGTATACTGCATATTACAGTTTGAGTTTCAATTTGGTTTAAAGGATAAACAAGGTCTCTTTCTCAGCAAAAGTGAAACATGGACATAAAAAACTTTCAAAGGTTTCTTTTGTACATGTATATAGTGCATTATACAATGGTTAAATTGAAGAAGAAAACAGAGCAAAAATACCTCTTCAGCACAGTTTTTATGAAAGAAAAAGGTTTATTTTTTAGAGAGAAAAGAAAGCTTCTTTTATACAGCATGTTTATTAAACATAGGGCATATGGTAAAATGAAGTATATATAATGCCAATTTGTTTATTAAATATTGGGCACATAAAGAGATTAATATATTATCGAGACCTTACTTCTATTCTTTGTCTTAAGTAAATAATCAAATGAGAATACCATTTCATGAAATGATGAAAAGTAAAATATGGAATGATGCCCACGACAGCCCATAGATGAAGTCGATTTTTGCATTATATACCACGACTGGGTCATTCTCTGAGAAGCCAAGTCCAATTGTTGCTCTGCAAAATCGATTACTGTATGAATGTAATTGACAAAAACAAAGAGGCTGCGAGCTACAGGAAGTTTGGAAACATTGTTGCTGAAGGTAATTGCCAGTGAGAAGGCTGTAAGCTACAGGAAAATTGAAATCGATTGCTGCATAAAAGAATTGACAGAGAAAAGAGACCGTGGGTTATAGAAAATGTGAGATACCATTTGCTGAATACAATCAACAGGAAGAAGGATTGTAAGCTACAGGAAGTTTGAAGACATCAATTGCTGAAGATAACGCGTAGAGAAAAAAAGACAACCAGTGAAAGAAGAAGCTGTGGGTACACCAAGCTCTGTGAAAATTATGCTACAGGAAGTAAAAGCAGCGATATTAGAGAAGAGGTAAGATTTAAAACCCTTCCTTTGTTGAATACATTGCGAGACCAAAAGAAATTTCACCAAATTCAGAGTATTGCTGTGGGTAAGAAGAAAAGACAGAGTTAAAGATTGAAGTTTTCAATTTAAATCAAAATGATAGCTAGGTTGGAACCAGCAATGTTTAATCCAAATGATATCCATGAAAGTTGCTTTGAAATCTTTGCAAATAAATAATGGATCAATTTCTTTGAGAAATTCAATGGGCACAATGAGCAAGCTAGCATGGCTTTTGCTGAGACCTTCAATGGAGAAATAGCTAGAGTAGGAAACTTGCAAATTAGACTGTCAGAAGACATTCTAGCTCAAGTCACCGGTTTGCCACAGCAGGGTGAAAGGTTCTTCAAAACCAAACAGTTTAAAGAGAAGGTCTGGATGCCATTTTTATGCAGGTCTAGGGCAGGATCAGTCAATTGGAAAAATGGTATACCAAGAAGTTGGCTAGTCCATCCATGGGATGAGATAGTTTACATCATTCAGAAATTTGTTACATGTGAAGGCAGGTTTAGCATTATTTACCTCTATCATATTAAGCTGCTATAACATCTGAAAGGAGAATTTGAAATCAACATGCCATACTTCCTGCTACAGAGCCTAACTAAAATGGCCAAAGTTGTCCAAGGGCGATCAAAGGATAAGGTAACTAGTCTTTTTCACTGTGGTCTTATTAAAATGATTATCCAGTATGAATTACACAGGTAGAATCTGACTTGGACAGAATTCCTAGCTCATAATCAATTTTAAAATCAAGAAGAGTTGCTTGAAGAAAATGCAAAGGAAGATGAACTAATGATGTTAACCTACCCTGAGGCAACAAGCTCAAAACCGCCTTAGGGGAAAAAGAAAAAGAAAGAGGTATTACTAATAACTGATGAGGAGGATAACTCTGAGGCAACAAGCCCAAAACCGCCTCAGAGAAGGATCCAAACTCGAAGTGTAAAGAAGAAAGAAAAACAGTATCAGAAACAGGATCAGCTCTTCACCACTTATCAGAGAAAATCAAGAAAATACAAGCAAGTTCAGAGCCAATCAGCATTGGAGGATGAGGAACATGTACAGACCTTGCGGAGTCCAAGAGAAGTTTTAGCAGCTGAAACAGTACAGGATATTTCAGATCCTGATGAGATAATCAGGCAAACCAAGAAGATTAACCTCTTCTTTGACCAGCA
Organism: Pseudotsuga menziesii; assembly: GCA_001517045.1. NCBI lineage: Eukaryota > Viridiplantae > Streptophyta > Pinopsida > Pinales > Pinaceae > Pseudotsuga > Pseudotsuga menziesii. The sequence continues at coordinate 976,319 of LPNX010631272.1, forward strand.
GGAAAAAGAAAAAGAAAAGCAGTTCAAACAAGAATTGCCCAAAGATTCAAATTCTCTCTTCTCAGAACAGCAGGCTATGGAAGAGGAGAAAGAGCATGGAGAATTGGGTGAGGATGCAACTTCTGAGCAACTCCCAATAAAGATGAAGAAAAAGAAAGCTTCCAAAAACAGTAAGGAGATCAAAAGACTGAAACTTGAGCTAAAAGAACTTGAACAAAAGAATGAGAAATTAAGGGAAGCTAATTGGAAACTAAAGGTTCAGAGAACACGTATCACTAAGCAAGCCTATAGATGGTACAAGCAAAGGAAAGTTTACAAGGCTAAGTATGAAAGGTTGAAGATTCTCTATGCATCTCGGGCATCAACAGACGCCTCATCACAGACTGAAGACTAAAGGCAGGATAATTAGCAGTAAATTTTGGTTTTGAACAGGGTCAAAGTTTTTGGCATGAGGACATGCTGCAGTTTCTTCTTGGGGGAGATGTTGGGCACTTTTTTTGACCCCTTTTTGCCTCTTATATAATCCTCATTTCCTTTATAAAACCTCCATTTTGAGTAGAAAGCTTTAAAGTTCATCTATAAACCATGGTTAAAGAGGTATAATGTCATTTGCTTATTAATAAATTGAGTTTTGTGATTTTTTAAGCATTTTAACTAGGATTTTTACTTAGACTACAGGATGTACTGACTTCCCGTATTACCTCCAAAGTTGAGTAATTGCAGGACAGTTAGGAGGGAAACGGAAGATCAAGAATGGATCCTTAATGTCCACAGATGGATGAACATCCAACAGTCAGATGAAGTGGCCTGTGCAGATGTCGAGTCAATCAGATTCAAAGGTGGCCACCTGTTCTGGATTCAACACAAAAGAAGGAACAATGCTGATTTTGTGGAACTCCATGATCCTGAAGATGATTTATTTAGCTATAGCATTAAATTAGATGCAAGTTTATAGCAATTTCAGTTTGAATTAGAATTTGTATAAATCAATTGCAAGACAATGAAGTTTTTATCACGATTTTGAAGAGGAACGCACTTGTGCTTCCAATCTGCGTGGTATCTCTGTGTAAAACAATTCTGGTGAATGAGAATCAATCTTTAGTTCTGTGAATATTTTCATTGTGTGTTGAGTGAGGCTTTGGAGGCCCCCCATCGTTGAGCTCTCACACAGTTACATTGCCGGTGGAGTGATTTGATGATTGTAGCGATTTCATTTTGGTGCAAGTTTATTAAATCGATCCATTGGTATGTGTTTCCTAGTAGTTTCTCATTTATAAATCGCAGCATAAGTTTAGTTAATCTCTTCATCGATTCTATTTGATGCTCTGTCTCTTTCATTCACGGTTCAAATTATAAATCCTATTGTGCTGTACATCACCAACGATTATTGGATAAACTCTGTTTTATTTAATGGTTAAGACTGAATGCGTTGAAGGTTTAAATTAATATTTAATTCATTATATATTTCTGAGTATCCAATGGAGAAATGGTAAAGACATTTACAAGTCATGAACACTGTCTTGTAAGAGAAATTGATTAGTAATTGTCTTTCAGCGCTGGTAGAATTTTGCAGTCTGATCCTAGGGTTTAAAAATTTGTTGATTAATTAATTTTCACCTCAGTATTTTATGCTTTCACAAAATCAACTACTGTATGCTTAAAAGGAAACAATGAAATCACCCTTGTAAGAGGATTTTGTCTCTGTGAACTACAGTATCTTAGTTTCTGTTAGTAGATTCATTTTCAGTTAGCTAAATTCCAACTGAGTTCAGCTTCTCTGTCCTAAACTTGGATGTGTCTCGAAGTTCACAAACCGGGATTGATTTTAAATTCAAGTTCTGATTAACACTGATAGATGAGAGCCCAACACCTATAACAAAACATAACTTGATTATCACTTGATTACAACTTCAAACCTGAAATCAATAGTAAGTGCACCCAAAACATTATAATTGAACAGGAGTGTTAAACACTTGAATGTTCACACCATTTGCCAACTTCTTTGAATGTCCTTTGAATTTCATCAGGGTGACCTATGCATTCCATTCACAGATCTTCTCCTCATTCTTATGACTCTCATTTTGGAGTTTCAGGACTCTATGAATCAACCTATTCTTTTTCTTCTTAAGATGGAGTAGACACTTATCATCTGAATCAACTTTCTCTTTTAGCCTCAAATTCTCAGCTTTGATAACATTATCACGTGTCACCATCTCTGTCAATTCTAGTTCCATTCTGTGGATTTTATCTAACAGACAACTAACAAAGAGCGGGTGAACAGTATCATCAATTTTATAAAACCTGGGTAAATTAACTTCAATAGACCTTCCATTCGTTGGGGAATCAACCACAGGATCAACTTGAAGGTCCTTATCATATACAGGAGGACTGCTATCTGGAGGGCTTATGAAAGGATGATGATCAATATCGAGACCATTATCAGGTGAAACAACTTTCTCTTCCTCATCGTCAAGCACGACTGTTTCGATGTCAACATGATTGCTCACTGTAGACCTAACAGCACGACCCTTGGATAACATACTTCTTGTAAACCTACCAGTGAACTTACCATTCATCCTTTTTCCCTTCGGTTCATAGATATCCTCATTACACTTTGGTGTAACCAACAATAGATTTGACGACTTCCTCATGCACTTAAAAGGAAGAGGAATATCAGGACTACTCACACGAGTGGGAACTGAGTCATTACAAACGTTGGGGTTTATATGTCCATTAGGGTTTGACATAGGCTCACGCACAGGAAAGACCGAAACTCAACTAGGCTCTTGATGACTGGCACATTCTTCAGGACAATCAAATTGACAGTGACAGAAATCCAAGAAACCGTTTTGTTCGGTAAAATCATCCCATGACCGATTGTGCTTAGACAATTCCCTTTCTAACAGCATCCTAACCAAACCATGATGAAACAAGCTGTGACTAATGTTCTTCGGCCCCCTTTTAATGGATGAATACATCTTGTTTAAACTCTGAACCAAATAATGAGGCAAATTAAGGGGAAAACCGATAAACACAGCCATCAACCAAAGGTGATAGATATAAGCAGAGGAGAGACGACCTTCGTAGGTCACGTACCTATGGATAACATCGAGGACAGGTCGCCATTATTTCTTGAATTATTTCCTTGATACCCAGGTTCTGAAAGAAACATGTTGACAAGGATTCTTCAGCATTTGCCTCCACTTAGTCACTTCCATCTGCTTATACTTGAACCATTTTTCTCCTGTCAATGGCAAACCAGTAGCAAGAACAACTGAACGCTCATCAACCCTAAACTGGAGATCAGCTATCCTAACCTAAGAGTCAGCCAGGGACAAAGAAAACACCCTCATCACCTCAGGGTTCAAGTCTGAGAATTTGCGAATAAATGGAAACCATCCTACTGTTTCAATATTAGCTGAGAGCCCAGGGTTTGAATCGAGGAGTTTCATGTCACTGGGTTCGAATCTGACCATAGTAGCCATGAGTGCCTGTGCAAATGTATGAAACCACATACAGAAAAGGAACCACAAATTGAGACATGACAGGGAGCTAGAGAATGATCACTCAGGATGTAAACTGAGCAGCACACATAAGCAATGGAACCCAAGATTCTCATAAACAAATTGTGCCATGAACAAAACCAGACAAGACCGATGTAAACTCGGCATGGGGGAGGGAAAATAACCACGCAAAGTGGTAATCAAGTGATAAAAGAAATGACGGCGAAGACTCTAGATGAACTCATGTTACCATCATTTATCTGGACCGATCGACATACGATCACACCATAAAAGGATCACAGGTGTTGAACTACCAAGCATCCACGACACTGAGCACGTACTGGCAAGTGAATGTGATTGACAGTGTTAAGTACAAGTACAATAATACCATATCAACCTTGCAGCAGGTGGATTGGATTCGGAGACAACGACATGAGTTAATATAACCATAAGCAATAACCCTATGTCGACCTTACCGTATAGTGATTTAAACCTTCGAAGGTGGCGAGCATACGACACAATATAAACCATCACACTAACACCAAACTTTGCAATATGGACCATATTATAAAAATCAACATTAAACAATTATGGTAATATCGAGTATGGTTAGGAGTCCAAAATATGAACCTAGGATAATGCATATTTTGCATAAATTATTAAGCCTTCGATGTTCTAGGACCTTGTCAAACTTATAATAAACCAATGACACATATCCATTAGTTAATATTCAAGTGAAGACTTATAACAAGCAAAGCATTATCCCTTAAGTTGTAAAGACAAATTCATCCAAAGTAATGATTTTAATGCAGTAATTTATGTCCATTAACCTATAGTTCACAAAGGTTGTATAAATCATAGAATTTCATCGATTCAGTAGCTCGCGAAATGTCACCATTTCAGTAGCTGTTGATTCTTTAAATTTTCTATAAGAAATTCGAACATTTCATCAAAACAAAATAAGATTTTGTTTGATGAAACATGTTTTTTAAGGCTTTTGAGTAAGGGCACAACAGATGGCGACTGACTGGGCAGAAACAATTATCTCTGTTTATTAACCTGAAACCATGCAATTGAAAAAATTAGATCCTTCATGTATGCCATTATGCAGGCATCAGTATTTTAACATCTTGAACAGATTCATGAATTTCACATCTCTCGAAATTACCAGGAATTTACAGTCTTTATTATTTATTTGACGAAGATCAAGTTTCTAACAAAAATTAGTCCAAAAAGAAATAAAACAGTCAATGGCTTGGTTTTAAAGAATAAAGTATCAATACCATAAGCATGGACCTGCTGCCAGCAGACATCTATAGCCTCAACAGGGTTGCTTCAAAGCTCGAAGAATGCCAGTATCCCATCTGCCATTTATAGATATACAATTCTGGTTAGGCTGAACTATTGCCATCATTTTTTTTTCTTTTTTATCATACTCCTGAAGGCCATGATTCTGGCTTGGTAACCAGATAATAACCATGTCAGTTACCAGTCTACACCGCAATAAATAAACTAGCTCATAATGAGACCTTTTATCCCTGAGAGTTTTCTGTCCAAGGGCCATTGTCCAGGCTTGGTGACCAGAAACGACAATGTTACTGAATGCAAACCTATGATTTTGAACAGACCGGCTCATTATGAGACCCTTTGTCCTTTAGATTATTTTGGAAATAATCAAATCCAACCATGGCCAGAATGTAATTATATTTAATCTACAGTGAGATTATCTTAGCAGATGGGGGGGCAAGTCCAATTCTCTTTACAAGAAGGGATGGCGTAAAATACTTAAATAGATAACCTCGACAAATACTGCCCTAATTCCTTCAAAAAAATATTTATAGAGACTCATATTATTGATTTGTATTAACATGATTTGAGAATTTCTGGTAAATTCTAGAAAGATGAAAACCTGCTCACTGTTCAAAATGTAAAACAGTATGACAATTTTCAGGATAGTAAGATCTTCATGCATGGTTTGTAGATCAATTACAGAACTTGATGAAAGGTCATCAGTTTGAAGTTTGATAAATTGATCAGACTCAACAATACACAAATAAAACAGAAAATGAGTACGAGAAAAAACAAATTCAAAGCAAACAAGTAAAATAAACACACTAATAAATTCCACAAACCAAGCACACTACACAAGGTATGTACAGGATAATCCCTTGAGGGGGATCAGCAGAAATATTTCTTGATCAGATGACCATTTACTGGAAGGTTCTCGATGTCCCCCTCCTGTGTCTGTAACCTGAACGTACTAAGACCAAGTTTTTCTATAATAATAAATGGTCCCAGCCACAGGCATTGGAACTTAGTATGTTTTCCTCTGTCTTCATGTTCCTTGTCCCATTTCATAACTAGGTCACCTACTTCCAACTCCATACAGGCTGATTTTCTGTGATCAAACCAGCGTTTCACAGTCTTTTGGTGTTGGTCAAACTTTTTCCTAGCCAACTCTCTATCTTCTTCCAGTTTAAGCAAGGTATTGATTCGATGTTCCATGGCAGAACATGGTTCCTCCTGTACTGACTGGGAGAGCTATAGAGAGGGTAAAAACAGATGAGGAGGCAAGATAGCTTCCTTACCATATACTAGAAAAAGGGAGAATTACCTATGGTAGCTTTTGGAGTCACTCTGTCAGCCCACAAGGCATTCGATAAGGCATTGTGCCAATTTCTATGATGATTAACCACCGTTCTTTTTAGAATTTTGATTAAATTTTTATTGGAAGACTCAGCTAATCCATTACGTTGAGGGTAATAATTAGCTGAGTACTTTAACTTTATACCCTTTTCCAATGCATATTCTGTTAACTTTACAGAAGAAAAATATGTTGCATTGTCAAAAATTAAAGATTCTGGAACACCAAATCTGGTGACAATAAAGGAGTCAAGGAAAGACATCACCTGTTCTGAGTTAACCACTCGCAAAGGGATGGCTTCAACCCATCTAGTTAAATAATCGATGGCTGTCAGAATGTATTTGTGCTGCTGTGAGGAAGCTAGTGTAATTGGACCGATAATGTCTAAATCCCCTTGTTGAAATGGAACTTCAATGATAACAGGATGGAGAGGTAATGTTGCTTTCTTAAGCCTACCACCTGCTCTTCGACACTCCTGACATTTTCTAGCAAAGGAATATGCATCTTTGAACAATGTAGGCCAGTAATAACCAGCTTTGAGTACTTTATGTGCAGTGGTTTCTCCGCCAAAGTGTCCCCCGGCTGGCCCTGCATGTAATTGAGACAACACATTATCATCTTCATTTCTTTCTAAACAGCGAAGGAGGACCCCTTCAAAATTATTTTTGAATGGAATGTTATCAATCAGCTGATAAGGTGCAGATATTAATATCAAATCCCTTTTGTTACATGAGTCTAAATGTTTAGGAGCATTCCCATGCAACAGAAAAAATTTAATATCATGGTACCAAGAATCAGAGGGGGCTGAGATTGGAAAAACTTCCCTTTCGAATAGAAAATGTTCATCAAAGAAGTGCAGATCACATTCAGAAATGTCTAAAGACCCAGATGCCAACTTGAAAAGTCCCTATCCTCTGACAATCTTTAAAGGCTTAGTTTCCAGGTCATACTCCTGAAGTGCTGTGACCCAATGGGCTTGTTTTTCACCAAGGTCCTTCTACACCAAAAGATTTCTGACTGTGGAATATAGCACAATGACCTTGGTATGAGACTTCAGTAAATAAGGCCGAAAATGTTTCACTGACTTAAAAAAAACAAATGCCTATTTGTCTACTTCTGGATAGTTCAGCTCTGCACCATTCAAACCAGAACTCGTAAAAGCAGTGGGAGATTCATTATTTTCCTGTTTTTTTGCGTTAGAACAGCGACATATGAAGAGTCAGAAGCAAACGTATACAAAATAAATGTTCTAGAGAAGTCCGGGCTTATTAAGGTAGGAGCTTCAGCAATAGCTTTTAGTATATCATGAAAATATTGCTTTTCCACAGCAGACCATTTAAATTCAGCATCTTTCTTAATCATTTTCTGAAGAGGTCTAACAATTTCAGTGAAACTAGGAATGAATCTGGAGACAAAATTTATCTTCCCAAGAAACGACTGCATGGTCTTCTTCGAGTGAGGCATATAAATCTGTGCTATAGCCTGGGTACATTTAGGGTCAATATTGATACCTTGTTTTGAAACCACAAAACCCAATAACTTACCTTCTGTAACTGCAAAGATGGATTTCTTTGGATTGAGGGAGATCGCATATTTCTAGCAATGCTCAAAGACCCTTTTAAGATGTGTGGGGTGGTAAGCTCTATTTTTTGAAAAGACAGTTATATCGTCAAGGTAAATGATGAAAAATTAGCCGATCAGGCCTCTGAACGCAATAACCATTGCCCTTTGAAACGTAGCTCTGACATTAATTAAGCCGAAAGGCATTTTCCTGTAGGCATAAGTTCCCCAAGGGGTTCTAAAGGTTGTTTTCAACTGATCTTCTTTAGATACTAGCACTTGGTTGTATCCCGAAAAGCCATCTAATAGTGAAAACATTTCAGATCCGGAGACTTGTTGTAAGATTTTTTCCATTGGAGGAACAGGATAATTATATTTTTTTGAAACCTTATTCAGATTCCGAAAAATCGACGCATAACCTGATATCACCATTTTTCTTTCTAATGGGGATGAGGTTTGCCACCCACTAGTCATGCCACACTGGAAAAATTATTTTGGTGGCGAGGAGTTTGTTAAGCTCTTTCTTAACAACCGGTTCTAGGCTAGGGTGCATTTTCCTCAATTTCTGTTGGAATGGTTTAGCCTGTTTTTTCATGGGAATGACATGTTGCATTATGTTGGGATCAAATGTATTGAGATAATCATATGTCTAGGAAAAAATTTCCTTAAACTCATTAAAGAGCCGTATGAAGGCTGTTATTTCTTGGGGAGTACATGTACTGCCCAGATTTACACATTGAGGGTTGTGTTCAGTGCCTAGATTTATAACTTCAGATTGCATAATGGAGCTGTTGGTCTTGCAGTNAAATTTCCTAAGTTTAATCACAGATTTAAGAAGGGTGCTGACTTGATTAAGAGATTCCTCAATTGTACAAGGATTGTGAATTACCGCAAAATTGTACAGGTCTTCATCATGAGTCATTTCATCGATGACTGCATCTTTGAAAGTATCCTTCATGGTCAAGAAATTGATTAACTACTCGTCGTGGTATAAAACTCTCCAATTGACAATGTTATCAGGTATGGAAGGTCTGAAAAGCAATTCAACAGAGAAAGAATCAGCAAGCATGCCTTCAGACGGAATTAGCCTCGAAGCAACATTAGCTAACAGATCTGCTTCCTGGTTTAAATAACGAGGAATAGAATTTATGTTAAAAGCTTCAAACGATAATAGTAAATTCCATACCTCTGTCTGGTATTTATCAGGTGTCCAACAATGCAATATATAGTGTTACGTACCTGTCTAACGATAATTTCAGAGTCTCCTAGCACTATCAAATATTTAGCTCCTAAGTCAATTGCCTTCTTCAGTCCTTGAATAAGGGCTTCATATTCAGCAATATTGTTGGTGCATTCGAATTCCAACCTACAAGCAATAAAGTACCTTTTCCAAGGGGGATCTATCAACAAGAACCCGGCCCCAACCCCTTCCTTTGACTTAGATCCATCAAAGTATAGAGACCAAAGACCATCATTCAGATCTAAATGAGCAGTGTTTGGAGTTGGAATTTCGTCCAAAACTTGTGAAAAATGGAAAACTTCGGACTGCTGTACTGAGTGTTGGACTGGTGAAGTTTCAGCTTCAAAGTTCCCAAAGAAGGAATCAGCCATGTAATTTCCCATATAACGTTCTCGATCAATTTTGATCTTGTTTGGACGACCATTATGAGATATCCATAAATGTGACCAGTCTGTTGAAAAGTATCCTTTCAATTTTTCAAACCAATCTCTGCTAAGGAACAAGCCATATGCTTCAGGGATATCTGCAAAAATTATGTCAATGATGAAATGGACCTAAGGGTTTGAAGCTAATCTTATCAGTACTTCGTTCAACTTCCCTATTACCTCTACATTAGATCAGTCCAGTTGTACAATGCTAGTATCGCAAGGCACATGGACTGCGTTAAGTTTTTTACATACCAAATATGGCATGACATTCTTCGAGGCCCCTGAGTCTATCATACAATTATGTACTTTACGATTACATATTTCAAATGTAAGCGAAAAAGGAGGAGTTGAGGAATATAATTTCTTACCTATGGACGAGGCATTGATTGAAGATTTTGTTGGGTTGTCTTTTGTAGAGGCAGTTTTACCATTTTTACTTAGAGAAACCCCTTGCACCATCTTATCTCGAATCACAGGCAGTTTGAGGAGTTCATAGATAGAAATGTTGGCTTTTATTTTCTTTAAGTCCTCAATCAAGTCATACTCTAAAACAAGAGATTGTGTGGACTTAGTGTTGGAAGGTTGGTTTGTTGTTTTGACAGTTGAACTATCATCTATGGACTTAGTAGAAGGTTCCCCTGAGGGCTGATATTTCTTGCTTCTAGTGTTATATTGATGCTGGTTGACATTCACAACAACAACATCTTCATCATCAGTTAATTGTGCGGTATCCCAAAAATGACTGATAATTTGAGGAGGTTGTTCTTCAGTGTTACTGTCTTTACTTTGAGCATCCTCAGAATTCTGTCCTGAAGATTGAGTTTCACTTTCGGTTGATGTTTCTAAGCCTAAGACCAACAATTTTAGGAAGCTATTAATTTCATCAACATTATTAGCTTCAGATGGTGGAATTTTTTTAGCAGCTGTATTTTGAAAAGGTCTTCTAAAAGGCTGTCTAGGTGGTTCTTTATTCGGAGTACTTTCAGAAGTACCTTTTTTCAAATCTATGATCTCATTAGATAGTTTCTTTATGACTCTTTGAAGACTGTCCAAGTCTAGTGCATCTGGACCCTTCTTCTTGGGATTTGAGGCTTTGGAAGGACTCTCGGCCTTTCTGCAAGAAGATGATGCAGAATCAGTGTCTACCCCAGGGTTTTTCTTAATAGAAAACATGTCTTTCTCAACCTTAATGGCTTCATCGAAATTTTCAGCGAGAGTAGGCTTGGCAGATACCCTGACAAACATGGCCATAGACACGGGTAGGGCTGAAGTATAAAATTTGATAGTGACATCCTCAGGCGGTCTTGAAATGGCAGGGATTCTATTTCTAAGAGTCAGGAACTACTAGTTAAATTCTTTAACCTTCTCTTTGGGTTCCATACGGATCCTAGACAATTCTAACACCTACACAGCTGGAGTCTTATCATCTCCAAATTTGTTCATGAAAGCCAACTCAAATTCATTCCAGTTGGTGATAGAACCAGTGGTAAGTGAAAAATACCAAGTCAAGGATTTGCCCTCAAATTTGTAAGGGAAAAGTTGACAGACAACATTTTTGTGTTCAACATCCAAAAGTCGAACTGCTAGCATAATTTTTTTAACATGATCTTCCCCGGGCTCTTTCAGCTCAGGATTGAACTTGGGCAATAATTTCTTAGGATGCTTTGGCAAAGGATGTTGATTTCCTGGCACAGCAACCGCATCCTGAGCTAACCACGACATATTTGCATTAGGGTTCTGGTTTAAACCTGCCATGTTCCTTGGTGTTGGAGGCGGTGAAGGTGGAGTTTGGGAAACGTGAGGAGGTGAGTGAGGCGGTGATGGTGGTTGACTAGACCCTCCTGTAGAAGGTAGTCCTGAGGAAGATGAAGGTTGATTGGTGCCTATTAGAGACTGTTGTAATTGATGGTTAGGGAAGACACCTAAAGGTTTCTCTTGTTCTTCAGGAACAGACTCAGTATGGTGAGTGCGAGGACGTCTGATCTATGGAAGAGGAATTTCAGTGGTTTGGAGTCGAGTAAGATTTGAATAGGCTCTCATTAAAATCCTATGGGATTCATTGATGGCTTGTTTGAATTGGTCAAGTTATTTAGATGGATGGGCACTGCTAGCATTGAACTGATGAATGATATTTCGAACAGTATCGTTCAACGGAGTCTCATCTAATGATTGGAATGTTTGTGGTTGAGATGATGATTGTATTTGAGGTGTAATAGGCTGATTGATTTTATTAACAGGATTGTTTTCGTCAGCCATTTTCTTAAGCTGAAGCTCCTTCTAGCGCCATTGTTGATGGGCCGAATTGGCATAAGTGTCAACCAAGAGACAACCCAATCCAAGAGTTTTCGAGATGCTCTCAGTCGTTTAAGTAGCTGTCCCTGACAGGATTAAGGCCCCATTGCCTTTCCTAAATTACTCCTAACTACAGGAGAAGGCTTCCAAGAGGAAAACTAAACTACTGCTTCTTAATTAGATCTACGCTATACCTACGAATGTACAAATAAAACTAATTGATCTGATTGCTAATTAATTAATATATGACAAAATTAAACACTGAAAATTAACCTACTCAATCAGTTAATTCATAATACAAGAATAAATAGTTAACTGATATTAACATGCTCAATGGATTACAAAAGGGAATACATTATAAACACATGTACACTGATCACCAAATCAGAAAATAATTTTAACAGTAGTATAGATATAGAAATATGATTCAATGGATTTTTAATAAAATAATTAAAAGAAAACTCTTAACCTACTCTAAATCCTATCCTGATCTGGAGCGTAGAAAAACATTAACCTGGAATCAAATTGCCAATAAGGCTACTGTGCTAATATTCTTGAAAATATTCAGAGGAAATTTAGAATTTAAACAAGATCACACAATGAACACGTAAATCATATATATTTATTGGTGATAACAGCAAATTTAGAACATGACATATATCAGCAAATCAAAACCAGCCTAAGTCGACAATTATACATGATGTATTTGCATAATTCATTAAAGAAATCATGACAAACACAAATACTGTAGAAAAAGTGAAAATATCAGAAGATATCATAAACACAATTGCATAGCATAAATACTGAGAATATATATATAAATATCACCAGTTAAAAGTGTTGTAGCTGTCGACAAAAAATTGTCTGAAGTCACAGGAAAAATAACAGTGATCTTGTCATGTCCCTTTTCACAACTATCGACCCCCTATCCAGAAATACATGTCTTCTTTATATACCAATTACCTCACATGAGGACAGTTCTTTTAAAAATGACAAATGCCTCATGTCATTTTTCTATATGCGTAATAATGTCTTGAAATTGAAAAGACTTTGTTTATAGCACAAAATCATAAAAACAACAAAGGAACTAATGATATAGTGACACCTGGGACACATCAATGCCAATTGATTAGTTTCCGATTATCCAGGGATCATCCTGAAGGTAAGCGGTCATCAAAATCCAAAAAAGAGCATCAACAACATCACCTGCGATACTACACATAAAAGAAATATAATTAAAACACACGCAAAAACAAAATAAAATAGACTACATAATGCAAAAAATCAATACACAACAATACCTGTAACAAAACATAACTTGATTATCACTCGATTACAACTTCAAACCTGAAATCAATAGTAAGTGCACCCAAAACATTATAATTGAACAGGAGCGTTAAACACCTGAATGTTCACACCATTTGCCGACTTCTTTAAATGTCCTTTGAATTGCGTCAGGGTGACCTGTGCATTCAATTCACGGATCTTCTCCTCATTCTTATGACTCTCGTTTTGGAGTTTCAGGACTCTACGAATCAACCTATTCTTATGCTTCTTAAGACGGAGCAGACACTTATCATCTGAATCAACTTTCTCTTTCAGCCTGAAATTTGCAGCTTTGATAACATTATCACATGTCACCATCTCTATCAGTTCTAATTCCATTCTGTGTATTTTATCTAACAAACAACTAACAAAGAGCGGGTGAACATTATCATCAATTTGATAAGACCTGGGTAAATTAACTTCAATAGACCTGCCCTTCGTTGGGGAATCAACCACAGGATCAAGTTGAAGGTCCTTATCAGATACGGGAGGACTACTATCTGGAGGGCTTACGAAAGGCTGATGATCAATATTGAGACCATTATCAGGTGAAACAGCTTTCTCTTCCTCATCGTCAAGCATGACTGTTTCGATGTCAACATGATTTCTCACTACAGACCTAACAACATGACCCTTCGATAACATACTTCTTGTAAACCTACGAGTGAAATTACCATTCAGCCTTTTGCCCTTCGGTTCACAGAAATCATCATTACACTTTGGTGTAACCGGCGATAGATTTGAAGACTTCCTCATGCGCTTAAAAGGCAGAGGAGTATTGGGACTACTCACAGGAGTGGGAACAGAGTCATTACAAACGCTGGGGTTCATACGGCCATTAGGGTTTGACACAGGCTCACACACAGGCGAAACCAAAACTCAACTAGGCTCTTGATGCCTGACATATTCTTCAGGACTATCAATTTGACAATGACAGAAATCCAAGAAACTGTTTTGTTTGATTAAATCGTCCCATGACCGATTGTACTTAGACAATTCCCTTTCTAACAGCATCCTAACCAAACCATGATGAAACAAGCTGTGACTAATGTTCTTTGGCCCCCTTTTAATGGTCGAATACATCTTGTTTAAACTCTGAACCAAATAATGAGGCAAATTAAGGGGAAAACCGATAAAAAAAGCCATCAACCGAAGGTGATAGATATAAGCAGAGTAGAGACGACCTTCACAGGTCACGTACCTATGGAAAACATCTAGGACAGGTCGCCATTCTTTCTTGAATTATTTCCTTGATACCCCAGTTCTGAAAGAAACATCTTGACAAGGATTCTTCAGCATTTTCCTCCACTTAGTCACTTCCATCTGCTTATACTTGAACCATCTTTCTCCGGTCAACCACAAACCAGTAGCAAGAGCAACTGAATGCTCATCAACCCTAAACTGGAGATTAGCTATCTTAACCTGAGAGTCGGCCAGTGACAAAGCAAACACCCTCGTCACCTCAAGGTTCGAGTCCAAGAATTTGCGAATAAATGGCAACCATCCTACTGTTTCAATCTTAGCTAAAAGCTTAGGGTTTGAATCGAGGACTTTCATTTCACTGGGTTCGAATCTGACCAAAAGAGCCATGACTACCTGTGCAAATGTATGAAACTGCATACAGAAAAGGCACCACAAATCAAAACATGACAGTGAGCTGGAGAATGAGCACTTAGGATGTAAACCGAGCAACACACATAAGCAATGGAACCCAATATTCTCATAAACAAATTGCGCCATGAACAAAACCATACAAGACCGATGTAAACTTGACATGGGGGAGGGAAAATAACCACGCAGAGTGGTAATAAAGTGATAAAAGAATTGACGGCAAAGACTCTAGATGAACTCATGTTACCATCATTTATTTGGACCGATCGACATACGATCACACCATAAACGGATCATAGGTGTTGAACTACCAGGAAGCCACGACACTGAGCACGTACGGGCAAGTGAGTGTGATTGACAGTGTTAAGTACAGGTGCAATAATACCATATCAACCTTGCAGCAGGTGGATTGGATTCGGAGGTGATGACATGAATTAATATAACCATAAGCAATAACCCTATGTCAACCTTACCATATAGTGATTTAAACCTTCGAAGATGGCGAGCATACAACACAATATAAACCATCACACCAACACCAAACTTTGCAATATGGACCATATTATAAAAATCAACATTAAGCAATTATGGTAATATTGAGTATGGTTCAGAGTCCAAAATATGAACCTAGGATAATGCATATTTTGCATAAATTATTAAGCCTTCGATGTTCTAGGACCTTTTCAAACTTATAATAAACCAATGACACATATCCATTAGTTAATATTCAAGTGAAGACTTATAACAAGCAAAGCATTATCCCTTAAGTTGTAAAGACAAATTCATCCAAATTAATGATTTTAATGCAGTGATTTATGTCCATTAACCTATAGTTCACAAAGGTTGTAAAAAACATAGAATTTCATCGATTCAATAGCTCGCGAAATGTCACCATTTTAGTAGCTGTTGATTCTTTAAATTTTCTATAAGAAATTCGAACATTTCATCAAAACAAAATAAGATTTTGTTTGATGAAACATGTTTTTTAAGGATGTTGAGTAAGGGCACAACACTATGTTGATAACGAAGATGATGATATAACATTTATTGATGATGTGCTTTTATCTCTAACATGCTAATGATTTTGTTATTCTTTCAGTATTTATATACTGACTATGCAGATGATGTTGTTTCAGTATTTACATACTGATGATGTAGATTATAATGTTTCAGTATTGATATATTGATGATGTAGATGATGATGTTATAGTATTTACATACTGATGATGCAGATGATGCTGTTTCAGTATTTACATAGTGATGTTGCAGATGATGTTCAGTATTTACATAGTGATTTTGCAGAAGATGATATATATGATCCAATACTCACAAAAGATGATTTAGTATCCACATACTAATTTTGCGGAAGATGATCTAGTACTCATAGATGATTCAATATTTACATACTGAGGGTGAAGAAGATGATCCAGTACTCATATATGATTCAGTATTTACACATTGAGTTTGTAGAAGATGATCTAGTATTTTCATACTGAGATCGATGATGAATATATATGACGGTGTTCCAAAACTTCCTATGACATATTGAGATTCACCATTCATTTGTACATATGTGATGATGGTTATTGTTGATGTAGAATACCTTCCTAGTTAAGAGGGAGTGTTAAAGTATTGTAAATTTGAAATATATTCTATTGTAATTTTGTTGTATTCTCCTTAAGATATGTTATTACTCCATTCATATATGTCCTTGATGTAATTGGTCATGTAAAAGTCATGATGTAAACCCTCCATTGTAATTTGGGGCATTAGTACCCACAAGAGTAATATATAAAATGTATTTTGAGTCTCCAAGGTAGTTCGAACCTAATTAGGGAACTTGGATGACCTAGTTATTTATTTCAAGAACTCACCTAATGAATATAAATAGGTGAGGAACCTCTCTCATTCACACACATCTTACACTCAAGTATTGCGCTGGAGAGAGAGAGAGAGAGAGAGAGAGAGAGAGAGAGAGAGAGAGAGAAAGAGTCTGTTGTGNAGAAACTATTCTTATTGCTGGTGTTTTATACTGTACTTGGTCGAATTCTATACTGAGGAATTTTTGCGGGGTTTTCTCCCTTTTGGTCTCCCTGATGAAAATTTTTGTGTTCTCTTGTGTTGTTGTACATGTCTTTTCTTTCAGTGATCCTTTGCTTATGGTTATGATGTTATGTTGCTAAATGTTTTAGATATTTTATAACCATTAAAAATATAAAAATATTAGAATCTCAACAGACCCTATATAAAGGAAGTGAACCAAACACATAGAGATCCATATGCACTACATCACAATACTTGTGCATGATGAGGTCATTGGTCTACACTATTTTACATTATCTAAGCAAGTTGCAAACATATTCAATAAGGAATGCTCTGAGAATACTTTAAACAATATCAATTCATTGCTTGGGATAACTTATCACATGGGGAATACTGATTCAAGACAATATGTCACAAAAATTTGTTCATGTCCATGTTTTGAGGGAGGATTTTCCCCTTGTGGTTTTGCCTCTTTCCTTGTTTTTATGGACAAGAAGTATGTAAAGGGTGACTAAGAATTATTTATAGGACATATATAACTGATATATTTATTATATATCACATCGGTTAGGCTTATGGGGAGGTTTTATAATAATAAAAAACCCATTCCCATACTTAGGATACATTAATTAATCTTTATTGTTATTTTCCTTGGTTTTAGACTAGCTAATTGGCATCCACTTTCACCACTTGGTCAAAAATTGCTGAAAATTAACCCAAGAGAACCCTTTCATAGATTATATATAATATTATTCCAACTATAAATACTTCCCAGTTTAGTAAGTACAATTTCCTTGCTTATCCATACTTAGATTTCTTTTCAACAACTTTAAGGTAAAAAGTGAAAACTAGTCACTTGGAAACTGCCTTGTTTTTGCAGAACTCATCCTCCTTATTTTTATCTCTTTAAATCATGAGTATATTGAATTTCCATTACTTATAAAATAAAATACATCATTCATATAATTAGTGACATTTCTGGACTGATTTGGAAAGTGTTTTATGCACATAGGGGTATGTTTTAGTTTTAGTAATTCTGTTATTGTGAGGATTCAACTTGCCTCCTTAGGAATTAAAATATTAGATGTAATTATATATTTGGACAAGATATTCCTTTATAAGGTTAAATGATTTACACTTATGCATTGTAATTTAGTTTTATGCACCAATTTCAGTCTCCAATTTTGAGTGGATCTTTGCATGTCTTCTAGCAATTTCTTGTGAGTTCAATTGTACTAAGACTGGGCTTGATTTCCACAATTTCCGGAAGTTAAGCATATTTTCATAGTTATTTTTTTTAAATGTACAACTGTTATAGAAATTTCTCATCACGACCATGTAATGAGAACCAAAACATCAAAATATGCCTCAAATCCTCAAAATGTGAAGTTAGACACTGGCCATGACTCATGATTTCAAAGTTGTGTCCACCATCTCCCTTTCACTTTTGGAAATGTGCATTACCCTATCAATAACGCCATTTGTTACTTGAAAATGATCAGTGCCACTTACTTACCAATTTTAGCAATAAGTGGTTTATCCTTGGTAACACTTTGTCTTAGTAGGAAAAGATCGGTGCTCGAGTTTCAAAAGGAAAAAGAGAATATTCACGAAGCTTCTCGAAGATCAGCTTTGTGGTACTCTAATTCCTACACTACTGGGCCACTTGGACTCAATATAATCCATTCTACGATCTCCCTTCCACCTCACCCATGAGAATATCAGCCATTGCTATCCTCCTAAGGGATATAAGTAGTGGCTCACCCCCCCATCAGAAAAGGGGGAAAAGTGATGCTAGAACACCAAAATTTTGGCCAAATCTATCCAAGGAGGGTGAGCATTAGGAAGATAAGTTGAATATTTGGAGGCAAGACCTCGCTTGAGAGGAGAAATATCAACACTAAGGAGTATTAGTTGTAATATCTCTCTTTATTTGATTATGCAATAAAAGTTCCTTTCCCATAACTCCTTTTGTGTTCTAATCATTGCTTTTATCATGAAATTCCTTAGTCATTGATATAAGATAGTAGATTATATTTGGTACTTTTGATATTGTGTTATTTGTGATGTCCTTTTGCAGGTAAACTGTGGAGATCTAACATTCTTGAAGGATGGGGCTTTACACTATGTAATAGATGAAAGTTTCATTCCAAACATCTACTTATCTTAGAAAAAGTATTGCTTATTGTTGTTACTCATTTGTTCTAGTTGTGAAGGATTTGAAGCTAGTGAAACAACTCATGTCCATAGGAGGTGATTATTTTCAGAAACAAATTTGGTGCCAATACCGGGGAGAGTGTTCAAAATTTTTGATATTTCTTGGTTTTCAGTTCTTACCTTTGTTCCAAACTTCAATTTTTTCAGTGATCGGATCTACTAGTTTTGTAGTGAGATTTGGTTTCAATTTGACCAGATATTCTTAGATCTAAATATATATTCTTCTTATGATTCATTTTCTTGTTTTTATTCTGATTTAATGCCAGTAGTCTGATAGCTAAATTTATTTTTTTCACTTGATATTTTGTTTTGGAACCTACATGAGACACCGTGCTGTAGTTGAGGGAAATAAGTGGTGCCACCGCACAACTCTAGTGGACAACAAGCAATTCCAATGCTATGTTTCTTTGGGAAAGAAGTGGTGCCCATGCAGTAACGCTATGTTCATAACCTTCGAGAAGCGGTGCGAGGTAGGGTTTTATCCCCGAGTAGTTTCAAAACTTAGCATGAGTTTTTTCCTTTTTTGAGTTTGTTTCTGGATTCATCACAGATAATTGACTGTTTAATAAAAATATGGAAAGTATTAAGGACTTGTTTCATTTATTTCAAATATATTGTTTTTTCTAGTTTGTTCAGTTTCTTTCTATGCTTGGCTTTTAGTTTTGAAAGAGTACTTGGAAGTTTTATAGTTAGATATTTGATATTTGCTTGATCGACTGAAAAGAAAGTATTTTTCTTTTGGTTTATTTATGATTGTTCTTCATAGATTAATATAAGATTGCTTTTACTTTTTATTAAGGAATTTTTTTTTGAGATTGATCATGTATTTGTGTTTAAGGATGAACCATGAGACACTTGATTAGTTGAATAAACTTTTAGGAATTCATGTTTTTTCCTTCTTTACAGGCTCTTTTCTAAACAAAAATATAATAGTTTGAGTTAGGTATTTTTTTGCATTTGAGGAATTAAAAGAGTTTTTCCAAGTATTTATAGAACAATTCTTTTTTAAAAAGATATCTTAGTCCATTTGTCTTCAAGATTCGATATTTGAAGCATTTTGCTTGCTTGCACAATGGAAAATAGTTCAGTTTCTTGTTTGGGATTTTGTGTTTGAAAATGGAAATTGAATCATTATCCCTCCTATAAGTAGTACATACCCTGAAAGATAAAGTGAAAATTTGCATCATCATGATGCATGGTTTTACTTTTTCTGTACACACCTCATGCATCACTTAATTGTTTAAGATAAAATTAATTCTAGTTCTAGGTTAAAATCTTTAGTAAAATGAGTGATAAGTTAGAAAATGTGTTTTGACATCTATAAACATATGAGTTGTCATTTTACTTATTTCACTGCATCCTGAGGGCTTGTAGTTCTTCCACGTACCAACTGGTATATCAA
The DNA here is from genome assembly GCA_001517045.1 of Pseudotsuga menziesii. Lineage (NCBI taxonomy): Eukaryota > Viridiplantae > Streptophyta > Pinopsida > Pinales > Pinaceae > Pseudotsuga > Pseudotsuga menziesii. The sequence goes on from LPNX010631272.1 coordinate 996,585, forward strand.
ACGACCTTTCACGTACCCTTGAAGTATATCGAAAGTTACTTCATGTACTCGGTAGTATATCAGAAGGATCCTATCGAGCGATTGTGCATTAGAAAACACTAACATGGATTTGAGCTCCCACGTACCTTGATTATATCGAGAGACCTTTCTAGGACATCCCAAAACAACTACGCATGTGTCGTCTAGGTAGTTGGGGATTCCTGCAAGGGTATGATCCCAATCCTCCTAGTCATGTTTTACTATTATACCCAGCAGTATATGGTTACACATAAATATCATCATCATTAGGTGATGAGGTCCCAAACATTAGTATTCTCCCTAAATCCCAAGTTGTGAAGTGAAAATAATGGCCCAAACATCAATCTTGCATATGAAAATTGACCACTGCTTTTTCCCTTAAGTTAAGGAGCATTAAATTCTTCAGTAACGCCTAAAGTCTCTTGACAATAGGTGGTGCCACCTCCTTTACATCTTGTTCAAGCTGTGGTTCTACCTTGTCACCTATCTGTCATAGTGGAGTAGAAGTGGTGCCCTTGATAAAACATGAAAAATAAAGGTTTCCATGAAGCTTTTCAAGGGAAGGCTTAGTGGCACCCTTATCCATACACTTGAGGGCCACTTCGAATCGAGATCCATCTTTTTGGGATATCCTATCGACCTCACCCACCATTTACTCAACCATTATTATCCTACCAAAGGCCTATAAAGCAGGGTCATACCCCATGGTTGAGGGACAACAAAGTTATGTTGTTGCATTGACATTCTGGCCTAAATTAGTAGGGTGAGCATAGAGGGAGCACGTTGGAGATTTTGGGGACAAGGAGTTGGGATGTGAAGAAGCATATTGACACTAAGGAAAAGGTTGTAAACTTATTTTTCATCTATTAATGAAAATTTGGTTCCTTTCACGTAAATTTGTTGTCTTATAATAATGTATTTTACTATTGGAATCCTAAGTCACTAACATAGATTTTATGGTTTATATTTTGGTGCTTTTGATCTTGTTTGCTGCTTTCATGTGACTATGTAGGTACATCTTTAAAGAGATATCACCACAACAAACAACTACACACTCCATCAAAATTACTCATTCCGGACCTCCACAACTTCTAGGGGAAGTATTCCATCTCTGTTGTAACTCATTTGTTCTAGATATAAACCATTTAGATTAGAGGAACAAATCTTGTCTGCAAGAGGTGCATTTTTCCTAGCAAAAAATATGGTGACTCTGTTGGGGAAGATATTTCAGTACAACTGATCTTCCTTGGTCTTCAAAATCTTGTCCGAAATCCAAGCTCCAATCTTTCGTTGGTAAGATATACTAGCTGATCTAGTGAGATCTTAGTTTGGTACTATCAGATCTATTAAGATCTGAGTCATTCTTACCTTATGTACTTCATATTACTATCAATTCATGATTTTTATGCCAGTATTATAGTAGATAACTTTGTTTTTTTCACCATTCATTTGTATTTTGAATTCTACAAGACACCACATGTGTACAATGGGAAATAAGCAGTGCCACCTCATGTGTCCAGTTAGCAGGAAATGGTGCTGAGCCAGAACCACCCTGTCACTAACCCTCAAGAAGCAGTGCCAGGTAGGCCCTTTTAAGACTTGTCATTTCAAAGTTTGGTTTGTGATTTTTATTTCAGTTTTGAATGTTTGGGCTTATTTACAGAGATCTAAGCAGTTAGATTCAAAATTTGGATGTGGTAAATTCTTGTTTTGTTTAAATCAAAAAGCTATATTAAGCTCATCGGTTTGATTGCTTGTATGTCTAGTTTTCCTTTTTTGAAAGGAGTGCTTGGAATCTTTTCTTAGTTAGATCTCTTTGTGTTGTTTGATAAGACTGAAAAGGAAGACTTGCTTGTTTGTTTTTACTTTCATTTTTTGTTAAGTTTATGAAGGATGTCTTTTTTCTTTTTAAAAAATAAATTTTTTTGTTGAAATTTGGTTATAATTCTTTTTGAAGACGAATTATTGGATCTCTGACTAGCCTCATAAGCTTTTAGATCTCCATTTTGTTCTTTCTTTTTACACTCTTGTCTCATCAAAAGAAAAAATATCTTAGTTTTAAGTTAGATCTTTCCTTTTTTGAAGAAAAATTGAAAAAAATACTTAGTGTGCCTTTGAGTATTTTTGTCCTTCTTTTTAGGAAATGATACCTCACACTATTTGCTTTTTTTCAAAGATTATATTATAAGTGTATTTATTTTTTGTATTCTCGAATTTTTTTGCTTATATAGACTCTTTGAGAAAAATTTTGTTTTGAAATGATATTGAAAAGAAAATACTCTCTCCTTCCCATAAGTAGGCATGCTTTGAATGGTAAAGTGAAGAATTTGCATATCATAAGTGCATGGTTTTACTTTTCTGTCATAACTCCATGCATTCACCTAACCGTTCAACTTAAAATTAACGGTAGCTATAGGATAAAAATAATAGTAAATTGAGCAATAGGTTAGAGACGTGTTTCAGTGTCGTAAAATGCAGGAGCTGTCATTTATTATCTACACTACAACTTGACACTTGCATAGTTCTTCCATGTATCGTCGGTATATAAAACGACCTTTCACGTACCCTTGAGGTATATCGAAAGGTACTTCATGTACTCGATTGTATATCAGAAGGCCCCTTGTGAACGGTTGTGCATTAGACATCACTACTATAGATTTTAACTCCCATGTACCTTGTGTATATTGGAAGGCCCTTCTAGTATTCTTGAGACCATCTGAGAAAATCCCTTTTGGTTGTCTTGTTGGTGCAATACACCAAGAACAACACTTTGGGAGATTACTATGCACGTGTCTTCTAGGTAGTTGGGTATTTAGGTGATGGACTACTGATTCTCCTCATCATGTTTTATTGTTGGACCCTACGATATATAGCGAGTTGCAAAAACTTGACAATTTTTCTTCGGAACCGGCTTATATCAGTCCCTCTTGTCACTTAAGTTTCTTTGTGGCCTGTATTTTGTGTAGGAGAAGTTTTTTGTGATTTCTCTAGTTTTGAAACCCTAGTTTAGGTTTTAGTGACCATACAGTCTGGCTAAGTTTTAGTTGAGACAATCTAGAAGAAACTAGAGCTTACCACCTGACTTTCCACTTGTCACAGGGGAGAGCCCAATGGAAGCCACAGATCAAGGAGATGTAACTAGCTCCCATGTGGAAGGAAGCACAATTATGGAAAGCAGAGAACAATTCAATTATTATGTTAATCCCTTGGTCCAATAGACTCCTATGGCTGACACTTCCTTTCATTCCCCAAGGGAAGGTCATACTAGTCCTATTGAAACTAAATATGGACCTAATGCTCCTTTTTGGAGAGCTTCTATGGGTCAAGCCCTTTCCAAATTCAGGGTTACTAATCCTTCTTTTGATAATCCTTCATCAAGTGAGGGTGAGCATAGAAGGATCCAGGATTCTCTTGATCGTGCTCACAATTTTCAAGAGAGAGTGGAAATAATTATTCCCTCACCCGTGTCTCACAAAGAACCTATGTCAGCTCTTTTACCTCATCTTTCAGATCCTTGGCCTTTTAGATATCCTACAATTACCGAAGCTTTGGCTCCTATTGATGATATTCCACCTCATGGTGTGACTTCTCATAATCCAGGTCAAGCATCCAGCCCTACAATTTTAAATCCTAGGCCTATTTCTAGTCCCTCTGTAGCTGGGGGCAATCCTCAACTCAAATTGTGTGAGTACATTCCAACGCCGAGGGGAAACCCCTAGTGCGAGTTACATTATCTGTTAATGGAGTTTCTACTAGTACTAGACATACTTCAATTGTAGGAAAACCCGTAGTGGTTGTTCCTCCAACCCACACCAATATGGTAAATGCTTCATCAAGTTCAGGAAAACCCTTAGGGGCACAACCTGTAGTCAACCAAACTTCTTGGGTTTATGGTTACCAAGGGAATCAACTACCTGTAGGAAATATGAACTATCAACCTACATCTACGGGAACTATGTATCCTAGAATCCCTTACCCTGAGAACACATTTACATCACGGTGGAAACCTAATTGGTCCTACATGCCAATCATGGGAGGAATACCTATTCATACTGTTAGAGTTTTTGGAGGGCCACCTTACAGGGGCCCACCCTTTAGAGGGACACTAAGCATAGGCCCACGTAGTGGAGGCCCCCTCATCCTTACTAGTCGATTGAGGTAGGTATGCTGAAGGATTCAACCCTTATGGGAGTGTTTTCTTCACCCCCTCCTTGTACAGAAGTAGTGATAATGAACATGATTTCCATGACTAGTTATATTCCTAAAGGAAAATAAGTTGTTGAGTAATCCTCTCTTGGTGCTTATGAAGAACTTTACGATGCTATGCAATATGAGTTTGATGTCCATTATGATGATCTTCATCTATTGGCTTTAGACCCTTACCACCTTCCAAACTGGATAGAACCATCCCTCACTACTCTAGACTATCTCTCCAAGAATTTTCCTTCATATGAGTCCATCATGGAGATTATGAGTACGGCTAAACCCATATGGGAATATCACCTTAACATATCTTTTTTTCTTCCTAATTCCAGTTCGGTAGATTTTGACCTCGTATCTCTTATTAGTATTAATATTGTCACCAATCTGCAAATACTTGTATTGTTGCAAGACACAGATTTCGAAGGAAATATTTGCAACATCACTAAGACAACCCCGATTGACATATCAGTCAAGCCTGGAACTGTTGAGCACGTCCATGTAGGCTAGAACTGCTAGACAAATGAAACTAAAAGTTATAGAGCTATTTTCAAAGAATTCCATCATATTTTTTCTTGGATGTATGAGGAGATTCCCAAGATTGATCTTTAAATTATTATACACAATATTAGAAACTATCCCATGGAAAAACCTATTCAACAAAAATTACGTCAAGTCCATCCTAGGAAGGTTATGACTATTAAAGCTGAAGTGGAAAAACTTCTGAAGGAGGAGTTTATTTATCCTGTACCCCTAACAGAATGGGTATCTAATATTGTCACTATGAATAAGAAGCAAGGCACTATTATATTGTGTATCAATTTTTGAGATTTAAATAAGGCTTGTCCTAACGACAACTTCCCTACTCCACATATCGATCAGATCATCAATAATTGTGCTGGGAGCATCATCTTTTCTTTTATGGATGGATTTTGTGGCTACAATCAGATAGATATTATTCCTCCCAATCAACATAAAACAACATTCATTTTCCTATGGGGAACCTTCACATATCAGAAGTTACCTTTTGGCCTAAAGAACGTTGGAGCTACATTCCAGTGATCCATGTCCTATGCATTTCATGATATCAAGCACATCATGGAACCGTACCTTGACGATCTCCCTGCTCATTCGCAGCAACAATAAGACCATCCAAGGCACCTTAAAGACATTTTCCTTAGGTGTCATCATTATAATATATGGTTGAATCCACACAAATGTGTCTTTTATGTTGAGAATGGACTCCTTCTTGGATTCATGGTTTCCAAAGATGGCATTTAGATTGATCCTCTAAAAATTGCTGCTATCTTGGCCTTGTCCTCCCTGACAAACATTACCAAGCTCCAAATTTTCCAAGGAAAGGAAAAATTTCTTCCTCATTTCATGTGCAAATTCGTAGAAAAAACACACAATTATATGCAAATCCTAAAGAAGGACACTCCATTTTTCTGGGATGACCAAGCTCAACTATCTTTTGTAATATGAAGCACACTCTAACCCATTCACCCATGATACACCCCTCAGATTATTCAAAATACTTTCTTTTGTACATTTCCACCTCCCCTACTACCATTGAAATGGTTCTGTTATCACTCCAGGAAACTACCTAGGGTTATAAGCTAGGTATGCCTAGTAACTTAAGAATTCAATGCTTTTCAGTAGGTGGATCGAGGGGATACTAAGATAGCATGATGGAGAGATTGCTTATCAAATAGTTAAATGAGCTAGTGCTCTTAGAAACTGTAAATCAGATGCCAAATAACAGTAAGGTATGAAGAATATTACTGAGACAACCAAGTACATTAACATGCAGGGTTTATACAACCAAGTGCACACATAACACAGGGTCACACTAAGCAATAAGAAGTTCCTCCATTTAAATTATGAGCATAAGCTAAGATAATTCAAACAGAGTGCATAATAATGGTGGATGAAAAATTCTAATCACAAAAACAAGAGGAAACTGTGATTCTTTATTAGAATAAGCAACCAAAACAAAGGCAAAGTTTCTCCAAGCTCGAACCCCCCTTGGCTCAGCCTCAGTACTTAGGCTTTATAGCCTTTACAAAATAATCTACAGATACTAAAAACATGGATCTGTTGAGTTAACTAACACATTAACTAGAGCAATGAATGCAAAAGACAGGGACTGATCCCTAAAATCAAGGAAATGAAGATGAGTTGGTCTCCTTTCTTGTGCTCGATGGTTGGTGAAGTGCAATTAGCCTCCCAAGGCTCAGTGGCTTTGATAAGGTATGTGTAGATTCGACCTAGCTGATGTGGCACTTGATCTTTTGAACTGTTTCTTTAAAACAATGTTAAAACTAGCCAAAACACCCACTTGACTTTAATCTTGTTCAAAACCCTTTAAGATATTGATAAAACAATTTATAATTCATTCATTTTGATCAGCCTTCTGCCATTTCAGCGAACAAATCCGAGATCTGGGCGAAATCTTAAGCAATCTGTGAAAACAGGCTTTCGGCAGCTAAGCCTTCTGCCAGTTTCACGTGTTAGCTGCCGAAAGTCAGCCTTTTCGGCAGCCAATGAGCTCTTGGAGGCTCGCCTAAGCTGCCGAAACCTGTAGAATTCCTAAAAAAACTGCCTTTGGAAAAAATCAATTTTCTCAGTCGTCCGATGTCCGTTTTGCATGTTCAAATAGTCGATTTTGATATACAGATCATAAGCTATCCACTGGTGCTTTTAGATTTGGATTTAGAGCTCAGGAAGGATGTATAAATTTCCCTTCAATATCACACTATTTCAGCAAAAAATTCCTCTTGAGTTATGGTTCAACAATGAAAGAATATCATAACAGAAGACATGACATAACAGCAGGGTATTAACTCAAGATTTTGGAAATAACCAATGGCTATGAGGCACTTTTAATTGATCTGAATTTATGGCTAAAATCTGGGAATAAACTCAGGAACATTTAACCACAGGATCGGTTACTTAATGTGTCATGGAACAAGGCCAGATTGTAGATAGATTTCGTCCAAATGGAACAGAAACTTAACAAGAACAGTGACTCGACTTTGAAAAGATGACAGGTAGACTTTAGGATTAATAGCAGTCAATATATTAGGAACATAATCCCTCTTCTTAGCAATGGCTGTAGCAGAAAATTTAGGAACTTGTTGCTGAAAACATGTAATCGAAATTGAATGTTGACTCCTGGTTTAATTGGATCACTGCTCTGATAAAAATGCCCTCTGAAATGATGTCTTGCTCGCCTTCTGTCACTAGGCTGGAGAAGAGATCTTAATTGCGCTGATACACAAGAAAATCTTGGGACATTTACTCTGTTTGAAATGTTGGAGAACTTTGATACCAATGACTTTAGAATGAGTCGACACTCCATAATGATATTACTCCACTCATGCGTGATTATTAGAAAATTAGCATGCGAATTACATTCAGATTGAAGTATCTCATGAAATTCTGTGTAATATGTACAATCTGAAGTGAAGTGACATATATGCTCCCTACATTTGCTTTTGGCAGCCAAAGTTATTTTGACAGACCGTCTTAGCTACCGAAATAGGCCTGTTTCGGCAACTAACTAAACTTCCACAGACTTAGTTAAATCCAAAAGTGAAAATTTTGATTTTGAAGGCCAAGACCCATAGAAATAAAAAACATTTACCCATTCTATCATCCAAAATGACGGTGGTCAATTTGGGAGATAACAAGTTCTATCATAGAACAATCCCAACGGCTAAGAACATGTGATATATTACCTGAGTAAGAGTCTCATTAACTCTGAAACCCATTACTCATGTGTGGAGAAGTTAGATCTAGCTACGGTCATTACTATATGAAATTTTCATCATTACATTCTACTTCATACCACAATTGTACTCCCATATCAAAACCCTATGTACTACATTCTAACTCATCAGGTGCTTGGGGGAAATTATTCTCATTGGGTTGTTACCCTATAGGAATTTGATCTTGAGTTCTCCAAGGCTAATTCAAAGTAATCCTTGGTTTTCATGTAGTTGATGCTTGACCTTCCCTGTGCTTTAACAAAAACTGAGCCCAACGATTCATTCCTAGATGAATTTTTGTTCTTGATAAGCACAACTAATCCAGTATAGAGATTAGATCATCTATATCTAGACTCAGATATTTCAGCCCGACATATCCTATGACGATCATCATCATATTTGTCACCACGCAAAGTACTATCTCATTTTGAATGATACATTGTATCGACGTGGTATCGATTCCATCCTTCGACGATGCCTTACACATGAAGAAGATGAACAAGTTTTGAATGATTTCCACTCTCGAGCATGTGGTGGTTATCTTTCTAGGATGGCTACAACCCAAAAAATCCTTCGCATTGGGTACTTTTGGCCTTCAATATTTAAATATTGTCATGAAGCAGTTAAGAAATTCCCACCCTGTCAACACTTTTATCAAAAAAAGTGCACCCACCCTGCTCCTTTACACCCTATCATTCCAGTTGTCCCTTTTTCCAAGTGGGGTATTGATTTTATGCATTGTAATCCTACCTCATCTAGGGGGCATGGATACATCATCGTAGCCTTAAATTATTTCACAAAATGGGCTAAGGCAACGCCTACATATACAGAGGACGGTAAGACTACCTCCCTCTTTTTATTCAACCATGTGGTAGCTCGGTTTGGAGTCCCGCAAGCTATAGTCACTGTCCACGGATCTCATTTCCAGAATTAGATGATGGCTAAGCTGAGTGCTAAGCTGGGTTTTCACCATGAAAAATCAACTCCGTATTACCTACAGGATAATGGTTAGGTTGAGACCATTAACAAAGTTTTGGAAACTATGCTGCATAGAATGGTTGGAGATCACAAATACAATTGGCACTTGACTCTCTTTTCTGCACTTTGGGCTTATAAGACTTTGGTAAAAACAACAACTGGTTTCACACCCTTTCAGTTCATTTATGGACTGGAATATGTCTCCCCTATTGAGTGCCAAATCCCATCACTTAAACTTGCATTAGAACTTCTCCCAAACACTTTCACCGAGGAAGAGAGATTTTTGTACTTGACCAACCTTGATGAAAGTAGAAGAGATGCTGACTTGGCTAACGAGGCACACAAAAAATGTGTCAAGGCACAGTATGAAAAGTTTTTTCAACCTCGTGTATTCAATGAAGGTGACCTAGTCCTGACTTATGATCAGAGACATGATAAAATAGGGAAGGGAAAGTTTGAATCCATGTGGTACGGTCCCTTTTTCATTAGTAAAGTCTCAGAGAAAGGGGCTTATGAGCTCATAGATTATGACAGGATACCCTTCGGGAAACCTCACAATGGGTTGTACCTAAAGAGGTACTATGCTTAAGGAATTTATGTATGGTACCTTATATATCTATATATTTATCTTCCAGTGTGTTTTGTTATTTTCAATATGGTTTTGAGTTTTGATGTCCATACTGTTTATACCATGTTTTGGTTATGTGGAGTGGATATATTTCTATGGTTTCGTTGATGGTGCATGTTGTCATACCTTGAACTTTGCTTTAATGGATTTTGTGTTGTATTCCCCAGATCAGTATTTATTTAGCTTAGCAGTGGTTTGTATTCGTCCAACTACCAAAAACATAGTCGAGTATCAGGAAGTGATAGGTTTACTCACCGAGGATGCATCTTGAGACATTCATGACTTGGTAGTATTTATCAACTCTCAGCTAGTTTTTTGTCACTTAAATCATGTTTACACTATCAGTAACCCTACACTTCTCTACCTCTTTCGGAGAGAGTGCTTGTTATAAAGGTCTTTCAATTTCATCACTTGTAGGAATATCCCTAGGTCTGATAACATGATTACTGATTCATTCGCAAATTGCATTCTAGACTGTATATTTCCCATTCATAACTTTTAAAAATTAAACATGGTCACTCATCAAGTAAAATAACAGAGTAGTTTGATAACTGTCTATATTGAAAATTGTTTTGAGCTAACAATGTTGTTTAAAGTAAAATAACAGATTTGTTAGATGGAATATTTCACCTCCTGCGGACACCAAGGTGTTCCACTGGTCTGAATGGTTCAAATCCAAAACAAATAGAACACAAAGGTTGAAGACTCTTCCTAGACATCGTAGATACCTGGAATACAATGCTTTGATAGTCACCCTGTGTACCTGCAATAAGGTCGACATGAAACGGATCAAAGCAACCAGAAAATGATCTACTAATCAATGCTAGTGACTAAGGAATATAACAAAATATATATGAAATAAAACATCAACAATATATGTGGGATAGAAATCAACTTGCATTAAAGCAATATGAAGAAGTTTACAACCAAGCCTTAGTGTTCACATGCATCTCCATGAAACCAAGCATTCTCATCCCCATAAGCTCCGCCTCTAGCTCTCTCTATGCTCTCCAATGGTATGGACCAAGTGATCAATCCAATAGCATAACAATGCCTTAATAGTTATCCCCCTCAACCATGGCCATAAGCTTGTATTTATAAGGCTAGATGGATAGGGTAGGTTGAGAGATTTGTGGGTGAGGTGGCCTCCATGATCCTAGGATGGGGGATCTCGAGCTCAATAAACCCAAAATAGTAGGGATAAGGGATATATCTCGAGGCTTATCATCTAGAAGCCTCAATAAGCTTCTCTCTTTCCCTTTTTACCTGGGGTACCGCATTTCTCCTTTAGTGATAGAGTGGTTCTGGTAATAACCGCTTATGGACCAAGGGCCATAAGTGGTGGCACCGCTTGTGGGAAATAGGGGACGGGAAGTGCGAACGAGGGTACTGATTTTGGAAAACAAGGTAAGCATGGTGCTGGGAATTTGTATAAAAAATTGACATTTAGTATGGGTTTCCACTCCAGAAGCTAAGATTCATGGCAAGCAGGTATGTCAAATGTCTTATCACATGATGGTGATAGGATTTTGGTATAACAGGATTCCCCCCAAAGCATGAGTCTTAGAGGGATATGATAAATGAGAGCTTTGAGAGAACAAGCCGTTGTCATGAGATGAAAATGTCAGCTGGATCGGAGCAAGTTGTCAAGTAGGAATCTATAGTACATCAGTATGTTGACTCATAGACACAAGTAACCAAACGCATGGCTATAGACCAATACAAGGTAGATCCATGATAGGAATAAATAAGCATGGCTACTAGAATACACCATAGATGCATGTGATAGAGGACTCAAAATTAGAAATAGCTACCATACATACAATGTAGATCTATGTCATACAGATGCAAATTTGAGAATAGTCACAACCAAAAAAATGTGGATCTATGCTAGATATACAAAACTCCATAGCAACCTAGGGAAAAGTGATGAGCACTTTTAAACAAATACCCAGGTTCTTTGTCTCGTCTTCCACAAAGTACGATTCTATCCATGTGACTACAATGATCTGAAGTTGAACATGGTAGAAAGCACTCGATTACCGGTCAATGATGTGAAACGTTAACAAGTGCAAGGGAGATCACCATTAATGTCAATGATTCCCAAGGTACTCTAGTACAATCTACTGAGTGTGAATATATGTCTTGATGTCGAACACCCAGTCGATTCTATTGATAAAAGGTCAATGATGTGAACCTATGTCGAGAGCAAGAAAATATGTCATTAAGGAATACAGATCTCAAGGTACCAATCATTGTTTGTAAGACTATTTCCTGGATGAGAAGCTGATGTTGATGGGAAAAGTCTCATCGAAGGAGGGCCATGATGAGTCCCACATCAATGACACAAAACTCAGAACATAGTTCTGGAATGATGTGCATGTAGTAACCATATGACTGACTCAAATATACTGACACAAAGACTGTGTGGACTGTAGAGGAAACACTTCCTCAGATCTCCTTTGAACATCGGGCAGCATGACAAAAGACTTGGCAGCAGGACTAGACGGGACAAACACACAATGTGACAGTGGATAGTGCATTCTTTTGAAAGACTCAAAGGAGTGACATGACTCATGAAAGTGGATCATCATGGAGATTAGCTGAATACCCAATTAACTGACATGATTGTGCACACAAGTGCCATGTTCAAAGGTAATGACAAACAACTGCCATTATTTGCAAAATGATTCCCTTCCCGTTTCCTCGATCATGATTGATGAGTGCCTCTTTTCAGTTTTACGATTTCAAAGAGGGTAACAAACACTCAATATAGCTTTTCGGAAGACAAGTCCAAACTCATATGTTTTATGAACCTAAGAGAGGAGGGGTTCAATCCCAAAATGGGTCTCTCAATGTTTAATTTAACGAGTCCACTGAAAGAAAACTCGGTATCATTCATGTTTAGAGAGTCTGAATGAATATGGAAGAAGACTCCAAAGGTTCCTTTTTTGTATGATTTAGTCTCTAAGGCCCAAAAAAGTATAAAATAATACTGTAGAGAACTCTTCCGGTCATGATTGGTTGGAGTGTTCCTTTTTTTTAAATAGTCCTATCCAAACTGAAAAAGAGATAACATACCGTTGGATGGACGACTCTTCAAATACTTTAACTAGCATGAAGAAGACATGATCGCTCGACAATCTTTTCATATTTAGGGAGCCTAAAAAGATTTTAAAGAGGACTCCATTAACCATTTTCATGTTTGAATACAGAGCATGAAAAAGTAATAAACTAAGCTCAAACTACTTTTCATTTTTAATGTAATAAACTAAGCTCAAACCACTTTTCAATAAAAACAATTATCGTATATTAGAGGGATACGATAAACGAGAGCTTTGAGAGAACAAGTCATTGCCATGAGGTGAAAATGTCGGCTAGATCGGAGCATGTTGTCAAGTAGGCATCTGTAGTACATCAGTATGTTGACTCATAGACACAAGTAACCAAACTCATGACTGCAAACCAATACAAGGAAGATCCATGAGAGGAATAAACAAGCATGGCTACTAGAATACATCGTAGATCCATGTGATAGATGACTCAAACTTGGACATAGATACCATACATACAGTGTAGATCTATGTCATATAGATGCAAATTTGAGCATAGCCACAACCATACAAATGTGGATCTATTCTAGATATACAAAACTCCATCGCAACCTAGGGAAACTAAGCTCAAACCACTTTTCATACGATAACTATCTATATCTTGTTGAATATTTGTTAGCTCGAATAATTCACCTCCTGTGGATAGCAAAGGTGTTCCACTAGTCTGAATGGTTCAGATCCAAAACAAATAGAAGACAGAGGTTGAAGAATCTCCCTAGACACTGTAGATACCTGGAATACAATGCTTTGATAGTCACCCTGTGTACCTGCAATAAGCTCAACACAAAATAGATCAAAGCAACCAGAACATGATCTACTAATCTATGCTAGTGACTAAGGAATCTAACAACATATATATGAAATCAAATATCAACAATATATGTGCAACAGAAATCAACTTGCATTAAAGAAATATGAAGAAGTTTACAACCAAGACTTAGTGTTGACATGCATCTCCATGAAACCAAGCATTATCATCCCCATAATCTTTGACTCTGTCTCTCTCTATGCTCTCCAATGATATGGACCAAGTGATCAATCCAATAGCATAACAATGCATTAAGATTTCTACCCCTCAACCATGTCCATAAGCTTGTATTTATAAGGCTATATGGATAGGGTAGGTTGAGAGATTTGTGGGTGAGGTGGCCTCCAAGATCCTAGGATGGGGGATCTCGAGCTCAATAGACCCACAACAATAGGGATAAAGGAAAAAATGAGGCTTATCATCTAGTAGCCTCAAGAAATTTCTCTTTTTCCCTTTTTACCTAGGGTACTGCGTTTCTCTTCTAGTGATAGAGCAGTTTTGGTAATAACCGCTTATGGAATAAGGGCCATAAGAGGTGGCACTGCTTGTGGGTAATAGAGTATGGGTGGTGCAAACAAGGGTGTCACATATGGATAAAGGGTCAAGCGTGTTGCTGGGAATTTGCATGAAATTATTGACAAATGATATGAGTTTCCACTCCAGAAGATGGGATTCAGGGCAAGTAGGTATGTCAAATGTCTTATCACATGATGGTGACAGGATTTTGGTATAATAGGATGACCCCAAAGCATGAGTCTTAGAGGGATACGATAAACAAGAGCTTTGAGAGAACAAGTCATTGCCATGAGGCGAAAATGTCGAATCGATCGGAGCATGTCGTCAAGTAGGCATTTTTAGTACATCAGTATGTTTACTCATTGACACAAGTAACTAAACTCATGGCTGTAGACCAATACAAGGAAGAACCATGAGAGCAATAAATAAGCATGGCTACTAGAATATAGTGTAGATCCATGTGATAGAGGACTCAAACTTGGACATAACTACCAGACATACAATGTCGATCTATTTCATACAGATGCGAATTTGAGCATAGCCATGACCATACAAATGTGGATCTATGCTAGATATACAAACTCCATCGCAACCTAGGGAAAATCAATGCACACTTTAAACAAATACCCAGGGTCTTCGTCTCATCTTCCTCAAAGTATGATTCTATCCATGTGATTACAATGATCTAAAGTCGAACATGGTAGAAACCACTTTATTACCAGCCAATGATGCAAACCGTTAACATGTGCAAGCGAGATCACCATTAATGTCAATGATTCCCAAGGTACTCTAGTACAATCTATTGAGTGTGAATAGATGTCCTGATGTCAAACACCCAGTCGATTTTATAGATCAAAGGTCAATGATGTGAACCTATGTCGAGAGTGAGAGAATCTATCATTAAGGCATACAGATCTCAAGGTACCAATCATTGTTTCTAAGACTATTTCCCAGATGATTAGCTGATGTCAAAGGGAAAAGTTTCATCGAAGGAGGGCCATGATGAGTCCCACATCAATGACATGAAACTCAAAACATAGTTTTGGAATGATGTGAATGTAGTAACCATATGACTAAATCAAATATACTAACACAAAAGCTATGTGGACTGCAGAGGTGACACTTATTCAGATCCCCTTTGAACATCGGGCGGCACGACAAAAGACTTGGCAGCATCACTAGACAGGACAGACACACAATGCGATAGTGGACAATGCATTCTTTTGAAAGACTCAAAGGAGTGACATGACTCTCGAAAGTGGATCGTCATGGAGATCAGTTGAATACCCAATTGACTAACATGGTTGTGTAGACAAGTGCCATTTTCAAAGGTAACAACAAACAACTGCCATTATTTGCAAAATGATTCCCTTCCCATTTCCCCCTTCATGATCGATGAGTGCTTCTTTTCGGATTTATGATTTCAAAAAGGGTAACAAACACTCGGTATAGCTTATCGGAAGACAAGTCCAGATTCATATGTTTTATGAACCTCAGAGAGGAGGGGTTCGATCCCAAAATTGGTCTCTCAATGTTTAATTTAATGATTCCACTGAAATAAAAATCAGTATCGTTCATGTTTAGAGAGTTTGAACGAATATGGAAGAATACTCCAAAGGGTCATTTTTTGTATGATTTAGTCTCTAAGGCCTAAAAAAGTATAAAATCATACCTTAGAGAACTCTTCTAGTCATTATTGGATGGAGTGTTCCTTTTTCGTAAATAGTCCTATCCGAACTGAAAAAGAGATAACCTATCGTTGGATAGACGACTCTTCAAATACATTAACGAGCGTGAAGAAGACAAAATCACTTAACAATCTTTTCATATTTGGGGAGCCTAAAAAGATTTTAAAGAGGACTACATTAACCTTTTTCATGTTTGAAACCAGAGCATGAAAAAGTAATAAACAAAGCTCAAACCACTTTTTGTGTTTTAATCAGAGCACTAAAAATGAAAAGTAAGCTCAACCCCATCGTACTATTCTTAACGAGCTCAAAGATCAGTTAAAAGAATGCTCAAAGATTGGTTTCGTTTTTACACAAGCTCGAAACCAAGGGGTAAACTATGCTTGAAAAATCCCATTAACATGGTATACAGAGGTTGGAATCTTCTCCCCAGCATGATTTCTAGCAAAGCTTACCCCTAGCATGGTTACTAGCAGCTCGGCATGCCCCCAAGATTCATTTCCTCGGATGATTCTTCTTCCATAGCCAACGTAAAAACCTGGTTACTAATGTGAAAATGTTCACTAGGTGGGTAGGAAGAATGAGAATCGGGCAGGAGAAAAGAAGGTTCAATTTCTACCACTAAAGGGAAGACTTGAATCAAGGGAAGGGGATCTTTTTCATTTTTACACAAGCTTGAAATAGAAGGTAAATTTTCTTGGAACATGATTTCATTTTTATGCAAGCTTGAAACCAAAAGGTAAACTATGCTTAGAACATGGTTTCATTTTTATGCAATCTTGAAACTAAAAGGTAAACTATGCTTAAGGAAACCTACTTCATTTTTTAACGAGCTTGAAATAAAAAATGAACTATGCTCAGGAATGATTTCATTTTTATGCAAGCTTGAAACCAAAAGGTAAACTATGCCCAAGGAGTGATTTTATTTTTTGAAACCAAAACATAAACTATGCTCTAAAACCTGCTCCTATCCAACATGATATCCAGAGGTTGGTAGGTTTCCCCCATTACATAAAAGCTAGCGGCTTAGCTCCATTATGATGTCCATAGACTAGAGCCATGCCCCCCAGTTTTACCTATGATGGGAAGAAGCTAACTAGAAGAAGGGGAAGGAACCACAAGAATATGCGACACATTCAGGGTAGTCTGATTACTAGGAGTAATGTGATGATCGGATGTAACAAAAGAAAGCTGATCAATGGTCACAATTTTCCCATCATGGGGAAAATGCATAACTCTAAAGAGTGTGGACACAACAGCCTTCATGGAATAAAAATAATCACGTCCAAGGAGTAGATTAAAATCTAAAGGACCTTGGACCACCATAACATCAATGTAGACAGTTTTCCCTCCTAATGTAATAAGCAACTGAGGAAGGACCCCTAAAGGCATTGTAGGTCTTCGCCTAAAGGCTAGTATCTGATCGGTTGTTGGCACAAGCTAAGGAGAACCTAAATCTTTCCAAGTAGTTGAGGATAGAATACTAAAAGAATCCCCTTCATCAACAATAGTTTGAAGTATCCTCCTAGCAATAACATTCACAACTTTCTGGAAAGGAACACTTGAATGAAGACAAGACTCTGTTAGGTTACTCCAGTCAAAGGAAATAACCTCAGTACTTGTAGAGGGTTCTGTTAAAACAGACAAAATTTCCTCTTGTCAAGAACAATCAAAATGAAGCATAAAAACTTCAGCAGGATTTAGTTCATTCTCTAATGGAAGAGAAGAACAAGACAAAGATTTGGTCAAAGAGACTGCTTTACTCTTAACACTCTCTGATGAAAGAGTGGGATCCATAGATGAATCTGAATCAACCATTGGAGTCGCCAGATTTGTTAGCTGGAATATTTCACCTCCTACGGACAGGAAGGTGTTCCACTGGTCTGAATGGTTCAGATCCATAACAAATAGAAGATAGAGGTTGAATACTCTCCCTAGGCACCGTATATACCTAGAATACAATGCTTTGATAGTCACCTTGTGTACCTACAATAAGCTCGACATGAAATAGATTAAAGCAACCAAAAAATGATCTACTAATCTATGAAAGTTGATTTCTATCCCACATATATTGTTGATGTTTTATTTCATATATATGTTGTCAGATTCCTTAGTCACTAGCATAGATTAGTAGATCATGATCTGGTTGCTTTGATCTATTTCATGTCGAGCTTATTGCAGGTACACAAGGTGACTATCAAAGATTTGGATTCCAGGTATCTACGGTGTCTAAGGAGAGTATTCAACCTCTGTCTTCTATTTGTTTTGGATCTGAACCATTCAGACCAGTGGAACACCTTTCTATCCACTGGAGGTGAAATATTCCAACTTACAAATCTGGAAACTCCACTAGTCGATTTCGATTCATCTGTGGTTGATCCCACTCTTCCTTTGGAGAGTGAAGTTAAAGTTGTCAAGTTGGTGTCATTTCCACCCAATCTTGTTCTTTCATCAGATTTGTTAGCTGGAATATTTCACCTCCTACGGATAGCAAGGTGTTCCACTGGTCTGAATGGTTTAGATCCAGAACAAATAGAAGATAGAGGTTGAATACTTTTCCTAGACATCGTACATACCTGGAATACAATGATTTGATAGTCATCCTGTGTACCTACAATAAGCTCAACATGAAACATATTAAAGAAACCAGAGCATGATATACTAATCTATGCTAGTGGCTAAGGAATCTAACAACATATATATGAAATCAAACATCAACAATATATGTGGGACAAAAATCAACTTGCATTAAATAAATATAGAGAATTTTACAACCAAGCCTTAGTGTTGACATGCATCTCCATGAAACCAAGAATTGTCATCTCCATAAGCTCTGAATCTAGCTCTCTCTATGCTCTCCAATGATATGGACCAAGTGATCAATCCAACAGCATAAGAATTCCTTAAGAGTTCTCCCCCTCAACCATGGCCATAATCTTGTATTTATAAGGCTTAATGGATAGGGTAGGTTGAGAGATTAGTGGGTGAGGTAGCCTCTAAGATCCTAGGATGAGGGATATCGAGCTCAACTAACCCACAACAGTATGGATAAGGGAGCACATGAGGCTTATCATCTAGAATCCTTGAGAAACTTCTATTTCCCCTTTTTACCAAGGGTATCATGTTTCTCCTTTAGTGACAGAGCAGTTCTAGTAATAACCGCTTATGGAATAAGGGCCATAAGCGGTGGCACTGCTTGTGGGAAAGAGAGTATGGGGAGTGCAAGCAAGGGTACTGTGTATGGATAAAGGGTCAAGTGTGCTGCTGGGAATTTGCATGAAAAGATTGACAAATGATATGAGTCTGCACTCCAGAAGTTGGGATGTAGGGAAAGTAGGTATGTCAAATGTCTTATCACATGATGGTGATAGGATTTTGGTATAACAGGATACTCACAAAGCATGAGTCTTAGAGGGATACGATAAATGAGATATTTTAGAGGACAAGTCGATCAGAGCATGTCTTCAAGTAGGAATCTGCAGTACATTAGTATGTTGACTCATAGACACAAGTAACCAAAATCATGGCTACAGACCAATACAAGGCAGATCCATGAGAGGAATAAATAAGCATGGCTACTAGAATATAGCATAGATCCATGTGATAGAGGACTCAAACTTGGACATAGCTACCATACATACAATGTATATCTATGGCATATAGATGCAAATTTGAGGATAGCCACGACCATACAAATGTGGATCTATGCTAGATATACAAAACTCCATCGCAACCTAAGCAAAAGCAATGAGTGCTTTAAACTAATACCCAGGTTCTTTGTCTCGTCTTCCACAAAGTACAACTCTATCCATGTGATTACAGTGATATGAAGTTGAACATGGTAGCAACAACTTGATTATTGGCCAATGATGTGAACCGTTAACAAGTGCGAGGGAGATCAACATTAATGTCAATGATTCCCAAGGTACTCTAGTACAATATACTGAGTGTGAATAGATGTCCTGATGTCGAGCACCCACTCAATTCTATCGATCAAAGGTCAATGATGTGAACCTATGTCGAGAGGGAGAGAATCTGTGATTAAGGCATACAGATCTCAAGGTACCAATCATTGTTTCTAAGACTATTTCCTGGATGATTAGCTGATGTTGACGGGAAACGTCTCGTCGAAGGAGGGCCATGATGAGTCCCACATCGACGACACAAAACTCGGAACATAGTTCTTGAATGATGTGAATGTAGTAAGCATATGATTGACTCAAATATAATGACACAAAGACTGTGTGGACTGTAGAGGCGACACTTCTTGAGATCCCTTTGAACATCAGGCGGCACGACAAAAGACTTGGAAGCATGATTGAATGGGACAGACACACAATGTGACAGTGGACAATGCATTCTTTTGAAAGACTCAAAGGAGTGACATGACTCATGAAAGTGGATCATCACAGATATCAGCTGAATACCCAATTGATTGACATGATTGTGCAAACAAGTGCCATGTTCGAAGGTAATGGCAAACAACTGTCATTATTTGCAAAATGATTCCCTCCCCATTTCCCCCATCATGATAGATGAGTGCGTCTTTTCGGTTTTACAAGTTCAAAGAGGGTAACAAACACTTAGTATAGCTTGTCTGAAGATGAGTCTAGACTCATATGTTTTATAAACCTAAGAGAGGAGGGGTTCGATCCCAAATGGGTCTCTCAATGTTTAATTTAACGAGTCCACTGAAAGAAAACTTAGTATCGTTCATGTTTAGAGAGTCTGAACAAATATGGAAGATGAATCCAAAGGGTCCTTTTCTATATGATTTAGTCTCTAAGGCCTGGAAAAGTATAAAATCATACCTTAGAGAACTCTTCCAGTCATGATTGGCTGGAGTGTTCCTTTTTCATAAATAGTCCTATCCGAACAGAAAAAGAGATAACCTACCGTCGAAAGGACAACTCTTCAAATACTTTTACGAGTATGAAGGAGACAAGTACTCGACAATATTTTCATATTTAAGGATCCTAAAAAGAGTTTAAAGAGGACTCTATTAGTCTTTTTCATGTTTCACTCCAGAGCATAAAAAGTTAATAAACTAAGCTCAAACAACTTTTCATGTTTTAACCAAAGCATAAAAAATGAAAAGTAAGCTCAACACCATCTTACTGTTTTTAATGAGCTCGAAGATCAGTTGAAAGAATGCTGAGGGATTGGTTTCATTTTTACGCAAGCTTGAAACCAATCGGTAAACTATGATTGAAAAATCTGATTAACATGGTATATAGAGGTTGGAAATGCCCCCCTAGCATGATTGCTAGCGAAGCTTACCCCTAGCATGGTTGTTAGCAGCTTGACATGCCCCCAAGCTTCGTTTCATCTTATGATTCTTCTTCCATACCCAACCTAAAAACCTGGTTACAAATGTGAAAATGTTCACCAGGGGGTAGGAAGAATGAGAATCGGGCAGGTGAAAAGAAGGTTCAAGTTATAACACTAAAGGGAAGGCTCGAATCAAGGGAAGGGGATCTGTTTCATTTTTACACAAGCTTGAAACAGAAGGTAACTATGCTTGCAACATGGTTTCATTTTTATGCAAGCTTGAAACCAAAAGGTAAACTATGCTAAAGGAAACCTACTTCATTTTTTAATGAGCTTGAAATAGAAAATGAACTATGCTCAGGAATGATTTGATTTTTATGCAAGCTTGAAACCAAAATGTAAACTATGCTTGAGGATATCTATTTCATTTTTTAATGATCTTGACATAGAATGGGAACCTTTCTCATAGTCATCTCTTTCATGTTTTAACGATATTGACACAGAATGGGAACTTTTCTCAAGAATGACCGACATGATGGTCATAACTTGACATGATGGTTAGGTGCTATTTATGTTTTTAACGAGCTTGACATAGAATGGGAAATTTGCTCAAGAATGACTGACATGATGGTCAGGTGCTATTTCATTTTTTAATGAGCTTGACATAGAATGGGAACTTTGCTCAGGAATGACTGACATGATGGTCAGGTGCTATTTCATTTTTTAACGAGCTTGACATAGAATGGGAACTTTTCCTAGGAATGACTGACATGATGGTCAGAACCTGACTTGATGGTCAGGTGCTATTTCATTTTTTAACAATCTTGGCATAGAATGGGAACTTTTCTCAGAGAAATGGTTTCATTTTTATGCAAGCTTGAAACCAAAAGGTAAACTATGCTCGCAAACCTACTCCTACCAAACATGATATTTAGAGGTTGGTAGGTTTCCCCCATTTCATAAAAGCTAATGACTTAGCTCCATTATGATGTCCATAGACTAGAGACATGCCCTCCATTTTACCTATGATGGGAAAAAGCTAATTAGAAGAAGGGGAAGGAACCACAAGAACATGCGGCACATTCAGGGAAGTTTGATTACTAGGAGTAATGGGATGGTCAGGTGTAATAAAGGAAAGCTGATCAATGGTCACAATATTCCCATCATGGGGAAAATGCATAAATATAAAGAGTGTGGACACAACAACCTTCATGGTATAAACATAATCACGTCCAAGGAGTAGATTAAAATCTAAAGGACCTTGGACCACCATAACATCAATATAGACAGTTTTCCCTCCTAATGTAATATGAAAATAAGGAAGGTTCCCTAAAGATGCATTAGGTCTTCGATTAAAATACATTCTTTGATCAGTGGATGGCACAAGCTGAGGAGAGCCTAAAGCTTGCCAAGCAGTTGAGGATAGAATACTAACAGAATCCCCTTCGTCAACAATAGTGTGAAGTATCTGCCTAGCAGTAGCATTCACAAGTATCTGGAAAGTAACACTCGAATGAAGATGAGACTCTATTAGGTTACTCTAGTCAAAGGAAATAATCTCATTACATGGAGAGGGTTCTGTTGAAACAAACAAAATTTCCCCTTGTCGAGAACAATCAGAACGAAGCATAAAAACTTCAGCAGGTTTTAGTTCATTCTCTACTGGAAGAGAAGAACAAGATGATGATTTGGTCAAAGAGACTACTTCAGTCTTAACTCTCTCTAATGAAAGAGAAGGATCGGGTGGAAATTACAATGACTCGACCATTTTAACTTCACTCTCCAAAGGAAGAGTGGGATCAACCACAGATAAATATGAATTGATCACTTGGTCAACCAGTGAGGAATCGAGGGATAACTTACTAGCACTTGTTGGAATAACCTGTTGATGATCAATAAAATTTTCCAACCAATGTGAAGCTTCATCCATGCTTGGACAAAGAAAAGTACGATGCATAGCCTTGCATATCAAACAAGGATACAAGACTTTAACCATACGACCTTTTACCAATGGGTCACTAGTTGAGGGAGTATCATCAACATGATGATCAGAGATTGATGACATAGATGGTTTGGAACTTTTCGACCACTCTTCTTGTACATGGGAGAGACTGGGACACTCTTTAAGAAGGTGGTACCCCTTGCAAATCTTACAAGGTAACTTGGGTTTTGCGGGTGTTCTATTAGAATGGGCACCATCAAGAGTAGATGGTTGTTTATTTTTCTCTTTCTTATCCTTCTTCTTTTTAGCCTTCCCTTTCTTCTTCTTCTTATCCACATGACTACTAACCATATATATTTTTTTAACCAAAGAAGAACAAAGGGGTGGAAAAACAACCGATGAAGAAGGAGAGGGATTAGGTTGAGGTCGATCCTCTCCCAGAGGAGGGGTGACATTTGAGACATTAGGTGTAGTAGGAATTACCGGATTAAAAATCCAGACCGGAAATCCTCTAGTTAATCCAGGAAGATTTAGAGTGCTAATAAAGGGAGGACCAATACCTTCACTTGGGGGGAATACAAAAGGTACACCTTGGAAGGGACCTCTTGAGTGGTAGTCCCATATGAGGATACCATCTCTAAACTCTCTAAAAACCTCCTAACTACCACACATAAGCAAGTACTACTCAAACTAAAAGCAACAAGCAAATATGTGAAAGGAGTGGATAAGAGTCAGGAACTTCAAAGAACAGGACAAAAGGATAACTTAGATGGTTTGAGGATTCCTAAAAGGGTCTCTTGATATACTCAAGGTACGTGAGAGTTCAAATTTGTAGTAGTGTTGTCTAATGCATAACTGTTCACTAGGGGCAATGCATAACCGTTCACAAGGGGCCTTGCGATATACAATCGAGTACATGGAATAACTGCACAAGGCTCAGGATGTAATGTAGACAATTAATGATAGATCCTACACTTAACGACGCTTGAACACGTATTTAACTTATCACTCAAATTGCTAAAAGTTTTAACCTAGTACTACCGTTAATTTTATCTTGTGCATTTAGGTGGAACCATGGAGTGAAAACTTGAATTTAAAGAAGATGCACACTGATCTATATGATAATGCAAGTTTTCCTCTTCAATGAAATTATACCTAAGAGAGGGAGAGATGTTTACTTTTCTTCCAAAAATGCACGCCCAAATGCAAATTGAATTCTATCTTTTCAAACGAAAAGTGAAATATCAATGCACCCCAAACAATCTTCAAAGCAAATATGAAAGAGATCTAGAGAACATATAACATAAATCAAAATGTTTCCTATTTTTTCATGCTTGAAAAAGATGCATAAAAAATTCAATGGAAAGATCTACCCAGGGTCTTCGTCTCGTCTTCCACAAAGTACGATTCTATCCATCCGATTACAATGATATGAAGTTGAACATGGTAGAAACCACTCAATTACCGGTGAATGATGTGAACCATTAACAAGTGCGAGGGATATCACCATTAATGTCAATGATTCCCAAGTTACTCTAGTACAATCTACTGAGTGTGAATAGATGTCCTGATGTCGAACACCCAGTTGATTCTATTGATCAAAGGTCAATGATGTAAACCTATGTCGAGAGTGAGAGAATCTATCATTAAGGCATACAGATCTCAAGGTACCAATCATTGTTTCTAATACTATTTCTCAGATGAGAAGCTAATTTCAATGGGAAAAGTCTTGTCGAAGGAGGGCCATGATGAGTCCCACATCGACAACAAAAAAATAGGAACATATTTCTAGAATGATGTGCATGCATTAACCATATGAACGACTCAAAGATACTGACACAAAGACTATGTGGACTACAAAGTAGACACTTGTTCATATCCCCTTTGAACATCGGGCAGTATGACAAAAGACTTGGCATCATGACTAGACTGGACAGACACACAACGCAATAGTGGACAATGCGATCTTTTGAAAGACTCAAAGGAGTGACATGACTCATGAAAGTGGATCATCATGGAGATCAGCTAAATACCCAATTGACTGACATGATTATGCAGATAAGTGCCATGCTCAAATGTAACGACAAACAGCTTCCATTATTTGCAAAATTATTCCCTTCCCATTTTCCCATCATGATCGATGAGTGCCTCTTTTCGGTTTTATGAGTTCAAAGAGGTTAACAAACACTCGATATAACTTATCAGAGGACAAGTCCAGACTCATATGTTTTACAAATCTAAGAGAGGAGGGGTTCGATCCCAAAATGGGTCTCTCAATGTTTAATTTAACGAGCCCACTGAAAGAAAACTCGATATCGTTCATGTTTAGAGAGTCTAAACGAATACGGAAGAATACTCCAAAGTATCCTTTTTCATATGATTTAGTCTCTAAGACCCAAAAAATTATAAATTCATACCTTAGAGAACACTTCCAATCATGATTGGATGGAGTGTTCCTTTTTCGTAAATATTCCTATTCGAACCAAAAAAGAGATAACCTACCGTCAGACGAATGAATCTTCAAATATTTTAATGAGCATGAAGAAGACAAGATCACTCGACAATATTTTCATATTTAGGGAGCCTAAAAAGAGTTTAGAGAGGACTCCATTAAACTTTTTCATGTTTGAATATAGAGCACAAAAAAGTAATAAACTAAGCTCAAACCACTTTTCATGTTTTAACCAGAGCACGAAAAATGAAAAGTAAGCTCAACCCCATCTTACTGTTTTTAATGAGCTCGAAGATCAGTTAAAAGAATGCTCAAAGATTGGTTTCATTTTTACACAAGATGGAAACCAATGGGTAAACTATGCTTGAAAAATCCCATTAACATGGTATATAGAGGTTGGAATATTTCCCCCAACATGATTTCTAGTGAAGCTTACCCCTAGCATGGTTGCTAGTGGCTTGACATGCCCCCAAGCTTCATTTCCTCGGACGATCCTTCTTCCATACCCAACCTAAAAACCTGGTTACTAATGTGAAAATGTTCGTCAAGGGGGTAGGAAGATAGAGAATCAGGTAGGAGAAAAGAAGGTTCAAGTTCTTACACTAAAGGGAAGACTTGAATCAAGGGAAGGGGATCTGTTTCATTTTTACACAAGCTTGAAATAGAAGGTAAATTTGCTTGGAACATGATTTCATTTTTATGCAAGCTTGAAACCAAAAGGTAAACTATGCTCTAAAACTTGATCCTATCCAACATGATATCCAGAGGTCAGTAGGTTTCCCCCGTTACATAAAAGCTAGTGGCTTAGCTCCATTATGATGTCCATAGACTAGAGCCATGTCCCCCCATTTTACCTATGATGGGAAGAAGCTAACTAGAAGAAGGGGAAGGAACCAAAAGAACATGCGGTACATTCAGGGTAGTCTGATTACTAGGAGTAATGCGATGGTCAGATGTAACAAGAGAAAGTTGATCAATGGTCACAATATTCCCATCATGGGGAAAATGCATAACTCTAAAGAGTGTGGACACAACATCCTTCATGGCATAACTATAATCATGTCCAAGGAGTAGATTAAAATCTAAAGGACCTTGGACCACCATAACATCAATGCCAACAGTTTTCCCTCATAATGTAATAGGAAACTGAGGAAGGACCCCTAAAGGTGTTGTAGGTCTTCAATTAAAAGCTAGTATCTGATCAGTGGCTGGAACAGGCTGAAGAGAACCTAAATCTTTCCAAGCAATTGAGGATAGAATACTAACAGAAGCCCCTTCTTCAACAATAGTGCAAAGTATCCTCCTAGCAGTAACAATCACAACTATCGAGAAAGGAACACTTGAATGAATACAAGACTTTGTTAGGTTAATCCACTCAAAGGAAATAACCTTAGTACTTGGAGAGGGTTCTGTCGAAACAACCAAAATTTCCTCTTGTCGAGAACAATCAGAATGAAGCATAAAAACTTCAACAGGATTCAGTTCATTCTCTACTAGAAGAGAAGAACAAGATGAATATTTTTTCAAAGAGACTACTATCTTAACACTCTCTGATGACAATGTGGGATTGGGTGGAAATGACAATGACTTGACCATTTTAAATTCACTCTCCAAAGGAAAAGTGGGATCAACCACAGATGAATATGAATTGATCACTTGCTCAGCTAGTGAGGAATCGAGAGATAACTTACTATCACTTGTTCGAATCACCTGTTTATGATCAATAATATTTTCCAACAAACACGAAGCTTCATCCATGCTTGGACAAAGAAAAGTATGATGCATAGCCTTGCATATCAAACAAGGATACAAGACTTTAACCATACGACCTTTTACCAATGGTTCACTAGTTGAGGGAGTATCGTCAACATGATGATCATAGGTTGATGACACATATAGTTTGGACCTTTTAGAGCACTCTTCTTGTACATGGGAGAGACCAGGACACTACTTAAGAAGGTTGTCCCCCTTGCAAATCTTACAAGGGAACTTGGGTTTTGTGGGTGTTCTCTTAGAATGGGCACCATCAAGAGTAGATGGTTGTTTCTTTTTCTCTTTCTTATCCTTCGTCTTTTTACCCTTCCCTTTCTTCTTCTTCTTATCCATATGACTACTAACCATAGAGCTTTGGTTAAGCAAAGAAGAAGAAAGGGGTGGAACAAAAACCGACGATGAAGGAGAGGGATTAGGTTGAGGTTGATCTTCTCCGAGAGGAGAGGTGACATTTGAGACATTATGTGGATTAGGAACTACCGGATTAAAATACCATACTGGTAATCCTATAGTCAATATAGGAATATTTAGAGTGGCAATAAAGGGAGGACCAATACCTTCACTTGGAGGGAATACAAAAGGGACACCTTGGAAGGGACTTTTTGAGTGGTAGTCCTAGATGAGGATGCCATCTATAAAATCTCTAAAAACCTCCTAAATACCATGCGCAAGCAAGTACTACTCAAACGAAAAGCAACAAGAAAACATGTGGAAGGAGTGGATAAGAATCAAGAACTTCATAGGACAGCCCAAAAGGATAACTTAGATGGTTTGAGGATTCCTAAAAGGGTCTCTCAATATACTCAAGCTACGTGAGAGTTTAAAATGGTAGTAGTGATGTCTAATGCATAACCATTCACAAGGGGCCTTTTGATATACAATTGAGTACATGGAAGAACCGTGCAAGTCCCGGGATGTGATGCAGACAAATAACGATAGCTCCTACACTTAACAACGCCCAAACACGTCTTTAACTTATCACTCAAATTTCTAAAAGTTTTAACCTAGTACTACCGTTAATTTTATCTTGTGCATTTAGGTGGAACCATGGAGTGAAAACTTGAATTTAAAGAAGATGCACATTGATCTATATGATAATCCAAGTTTTCCTCTTCAATGAAATTCTACCTAAGAGAGGGAAAGATGTTTACTTTTCTTCCAAAAATGCATTCCCAAATGCAAATTCAATTCTATCTTTTCAAACGAAAAGAAAAGTATCAATGCACCCCAAACAATCTTCAAAGCAAATAAGAAAGAGATCTAGAGAACATATAACATAAATCAAAATGTTTCCTATATTTTCATGTTTGAAAAAGACGCATAAAAAACTCAATGGAAAGATCTATCGAGGGTCTTTGTCTTGTCTTCCACAAAGTACGATTCTATCCATGTGATTACAATGGTCTGAAGTCAAACATGGTAGAAACCACTCGAGTATTGGTCAATGATGTGAACCATTAACAAGTGCGAGGGAGATCACCATTACTGTCAATGATTTGCAAGTTACTCTAGTACAATCTACCGAGTGTGAATAGATGTCCTGATGTCGAACACCTAGTTGATTCTATCGATCAAAGGTCAATAATGTGAACCTATGTCGAGAGTGAGAGAATCTATCATTAAGGCATACAGATCTCAAGGTACCAATCATTGTTTATAACACTATTTCCTGGATGAGAAGATGATGTCAATGGGAAAATTCTCGTCGAAGGAAGGCCATGATGAGTCTCACATCGACAACACGAAACTCAAAACATAGTTCTGGAATGATGTGCATGTAGTAACCATATGACTGACTGAAAGATACTAACACAATGACTATGTGGACTGCAGAGGGGACACTTCTTCAGATCCCCTTTGAACATTGGGTGGTACGACAGAAGACTTGGTAGCATGACTAGATGGGACAGACACACAATGCGGTAGTGGACAATGCCTTATTTTTAAAGAATCAAAGGAGTGACATGACTCATGAAAGTGGATTGTCACGGAGATCAGCTGATTACCCAATCTACTGACATGATTATGCAAATAAGTTTCATGTTCAAAGGTAACAACAAACAACTGCCATTATTTGCAAAATGATTCTTTACCCATTTCCCCCATCATGATCAATGAGTGCCTCTTTTCGGCTTTACCAGTTCAAAGAGGTTAACAAACACTTGATATAGCTTGTCGAGGGACAATTCCAGACTCATATGTTTTATGAATCTGAGAGAAAAGGGGTTCGATTCCAAAACGGGTCTCTCAATGTTTAATTTAGCGAGTCCATTGAAACAAAACTTGGTATCGTTCATGTTTAGAGAGTCTTAACAAATACAAAAGAAGACTCCAAAGGGTCCTTTTTTGTATGATTTAGTCTCTAAGGCCCGAAAAAGTATAAAATCATACCTTAGAGAACTCTTCCAATCATGATTGGCTGGAGTGTTCTTTTTTCGTAAATAGTCCTATCCGAACCAAAAAAGAGATAACCTACCGTCGAACGGACGACTCTACAAATATTTTAACGAGCATGAAGAAGACAAGATCGCTCGACAATATTTTCATATTTAGGGAGCCTAAAAAGAGTTTAAAGAGGAATCCAATAACCTTTTTCATGTTTGAATCTAGAGCACGAAAAAGTAATAAACTAAGCTCAAACCAGTTTTCATGTTTTAACTAGAGCACAAAAAATGAAAAGTAAGCTCAACCCCATCTTACTGTTTTTAATGACCTCGAAGATCAGTTAAAAGAATGCTCAAAGATTGGTTCCATTTTTACAAAATCTCGAAACCAATGGGTAAACTATGCTTGAAAAATCCCATTAACATGGTATACAGAGGTTGGAATATTGGCCCCAACATGATTGCTAGTGAACCTTACCCCTAGCATGGTTGCTAGCAACTCAACATGCCCCCAAGCTTCGTTTCCTCCGATGATCCTTCTTCCATACCCAACCTAAAAACCTGGTTACTAATGTGAAAATGTTTGCTCTGGGGGTAGGAAGAGCCACAATCAAGTAGGAGAAAAGAAGGTTCAAGTTCTAACACTAAAGGGAAGACTCGAATCAAGGGAAGGGGATCTGTTTCATTTTTACACAAGCTTGAAACATAAGGTAAATTTGCTTCGAACATGATTTCATTTTTATGCAAGCTTGAAACCAAAAGGTAAACTATGCTTAGAACATGGTTTCATTTTTATGCAAGCTTGAAACCAAAAGCTAAACTATGCTTAAGGAAACCTACTTCATTTTCTAATGAGCTTGAAATAGAAAATGAACTATGCTCAGGAATGATTTCATTTTTATGCAAGTTTGAAACCAAAAGGTAAACTATGCTTAGGGATT
This sequence comes from Pseudotsuga menziesii, assembly GCA_001517045.1. Lineage (NCBI taxonomy): Eukaryota > Viridiplantae > Streptophyta > Pinopsida > Pinales > Pinaceae > Pseudotsuga > Pseudotsuga menziesii. The sequence continues at coordinate 1,027,070 of LPNX010631272.1, forward strand.
GGTTTTATTTTTTAACGAGCTTGAAACCAAAAGGTGAACTATGCTCTAAAACCTGCTCCTATCCAACATGATATCGAGAGGTCGGTAGGTTTTCCCCATTACATAAAAGCTAGTGTCTTAGTTCCATTATGATGTCAATAGACTAGAGCCATGCCCCCCCATTTTACCTATGATGGGAAGAAGCTAACTAGAAGAAGGGGAAGGAACCACAAGAACATGTGGCACATTTAGGGTAGTTTGATTACTAGGAGTAATGCGATGGTCATATGTAACAAAAGAAAGTTTACCAATGGTCACAATATTCCCATCATGGGGAAAATGCATAACTCTAAAGAGTGTGGACACAACAAACTTCATGGCATAAACATAATCATGTCCAAGGAGTAGATTAAAATCTAAAGGACCTTGGACCACCATAACATCAATGCTGACAGTTTTCCCTCCTAATGTAATAGGAAACTGAGTAAGGACCCCTAAAGTTGTTGTAGGTCTTTGATTAAAAGCTAGTATCTTATTGGTGGCTGGCACAAGCTGAGGAGAACCTAAATATTTCCAAGCAGTTTAGGATAGAATACTAACAGAAGCCCCTTCGTCAACAATAGTGCGAAGTATCCTCCTAGCAGTAACATTCATAACTATCTGGAAAGGAACAATTGAATGAAGATGAGACTCTGTTAGGTTACTCCATTCAAAGAAAATAACCTCAGTACTTGGAGAGGGTTTTGTCAAAATAGACAAAATTTCCTCTTGTCGAGAATAATCAGAACGAAGCATAAAAAATTCAGCAGGATTTAGTTCATTCTCTACTGGAAGAGAAGAACAAGATGAAGATTTGGTCAAAGAGACTGCTTCGATCTTAACACTCTATGATGAAAGAGTGGGATTGAGTGGAAATGACATCGACTCAACCACTTTAACTTCACTCTCCAAAGGAAGAGTGAGATCAACCATAGATGAATCCTAATCGACCACTTGGTCAACTAGTGGGGGATCAAGGGATAACCTACTATCACTTGTTGGAATCACCTGTTGATGATCAATAATATTTTCCAACCAACGCGAAGCTTCATCCATGCTTGGACAAAAAAAGGTATGATGCATAGCCTTGCATATCAAACAAGGATACAAGACTTTACCCTTATGACCTTTTACCAATGGGTCACTGGTTGAGGGAGTATCATCGACATGATGATCAGAGGTTGATGACACAGATGGTTTAGATCTTTTAGACCACTCTTCTTATACATGGGAGAGACCGGGACACTCCTTAAGTAGGTGGCCCCCCTTGCAATGTTTACAAGGGAACTTGGGTTTCCTGGGTGTTTTATTAGACCAATCACCATCAAGAGTAGATGGTTGCTGCTTTTTAATATTTCTTATCCTTCTTCTTTTTACTCTTCCCTTTCTTCTTCTTCTTATCCACATGACTACAGACCATAGAGCTTTGTTCAAGCGAAGAAGAAGAAAGGGGTGAAGCCACAACTGACAAAGAAGGAGTAGGATTAGGTTGAGTTTGATCCTCTCTCAAAGGAGAGGTGAGATTTGAGACATTAGGTGTAATAGGAATTACCAGATTAAACAACCAGACCAGTAATCCTATAGTTAATCCAGGAAGATTTAGAGTGGTAATAGAGGGAGGACCAATACCTTCACCTGGAGGGAATACAAAAGGTACACCTTGGAAAGGGACCTCTTGAGTGGTAGTCCCAAATGAGGATGCCATCTCTAAACTCTCTAATAACCCCCTAACTACCACAGACAAGCAAGTACTACTCAAACTAAAAGCAACAAGCAAACATGTGAAAGGAGTGGATAAGAGCCAGGAATCTCACAGGACAGGCCAAAAGGATAACTCATATGGTTTGAGGATTCCTAAAAGGGTATCCCAATATACGCAAGGTACGAGGGAGATCAAATCAGTAGTAGTGTTGTCTAATGCATAACAATTCACAAGGGGCATTCCTATATACAATCGAGTACATGAAGTACCTTTCTATATACCTCAAGGGTACGTGCAAGGCCATTCGATATACCTACGGTATGTGGAAGAACCACGCGAGTCCTAGGATGTAATGCAGACAAGTAACAACAACTCCTATGCTTAACGACGCTTGAACACGTCTCTAACTTATCACTCAAATTGCTAAAAGTTTTAACCTAGTACTACCGTTAATTTTATCTTGTGCATTTAGGTGGAACCATGGAGTGAAAACTTGAATTTAAAGAAGATGCACACTGATCTATATGATAATGGAAGTTTTCCTCTTCAATGAAATTCTACCTAAGAGAGGGAGAGAGATTTACTTTTCTTCCAAAAATGCACACCCAAATGCAAATGCAATTCTATCTTTTCAAACGAAAAGTGAAATATCAATGCACCCCAAACAATCTTCAAAGCAAATAAAAAAGAGATCTAGAGAACATTTAACATAAATAAACCAGAAAGGTTTCCTATATTTTCATGCTTGAAAAAGATGCATAAAAACTCAATGGAAAGATGATTTCACTAACGTTTCCAAACAAATCTAACTCTAATGCATGCAAAGCTAAAAATAGATATTTCTTCTTGATGAAAGTAATATCTAGAATTCCAAACAATCGTGCACAAAACAAGAAGAAAATCGTTTAATAACACTTGCAAATAAAGAAAAGGAGAGAGAAAACTAAAAATTCTCTTTGAAATAGACAAGGAAACGAAGAACCAATATTTCCTATGAAGCACTAAAAAAATCAGCATGCAAAAGGAAACAAGAATCACCCGAAGCAAAGAAAGACTCAAAACAGCATGGATCACTCATGCATTCCAAGTCCAAAACAAACCAAAGCCTACTCAAGAAAATGAAATGTATATTTCCAATTCCAATGAATAATTTCTACAGAAAAAGTAAGAGGTTTCAAGCAAAGAAAATAATGCAAAATCCAATGCAATAAACATAAACTCTCTTTGAATGCAAAGCGAATATAACAATCAAAGTGACTGCAAAATACACTTCATTTTCATCAAAAAGTAAGCCAAAAACACACAAAAAATCAAAATACAGAGTCTGGAACAAGGCCTACCTAGCACCGCACAGATGAAGCTGCTGACAGGTGGGTTTGAGGTAGAACCGCTCCTTGCTCACTGGATTCAGGTGGTGGCACCACGTATTGCTAACCAGACTTAGGCGGTGGCATCACTCCTTGCAAACAGAACATGTGCAATTCCTTGATTAAATCCAAAACACATAGTGAACAACATATCAAGTCAGAAAAAGACCAGATCAAGGTAAAAACTGATAGATTGAGAGTGGGAAAGAGCATATAAGGTTGAAAATAATTCAGATCTGAAGAGATCTAGAAGTTTCAAACCCAAAAGAAGTCAGTCAAAGAGTAGATATAACTAAAGAGAGTTGAAGAAGGAGCCTAGATTTGGACAAGAGTTGCAGACTAAGGAAGATCAGAACAACTGATACACAACTTTATTCCCCAGTGGAGTCGCCATATTTGTTAGATGGAATATTTCACCTCCTACGGACAGTAAGGTATTCCACTGGTCTAAATGGTTTAGATCCAAAACAAATAGAAGACAGAGGTTGAAGACTCTCCCTAGACGCCGTAGATACCTAGAATACAATGCTTTGATAGTCACCCTGTGTACCTGCAATAAGCTCGACACGAAATAGATCAAAGCAACTAGAACACGATCTACTAATCTATGCTAGTGACTAAGGAATCTAACAACATATATATGAAATCAAACATCAATAATATATGTGGTACATAAATCAACTTGCATTAAAGAAATATAAAGAAGTTTACAACCAAGCCTTAGTGTTGACATGCATCTCCATGAAACCAATCATTCTCATCCCCATAAGCTCTGACCCTAGCTCTCTCTATGCTCTCCAATGATATGGACCAAGTTATCAATCCAACAGCATAACAATGGCTTAAGAGTTCTCCCTCTCAACCATGGCCATAAGCTTGTATTTATAAGGCTAGATGGATAGGGTAGGTTGAGAGATTTGTGGGTGAGGTGGCCTCCAATATCCTAGGATGGGGGGTCTCAAGCTCAATAGACCCACAACAGTAGGGATAAGGGATATCTCGAGGCCGCTTATCATCTAGAAGCCTCGAGAAGCTTCTTTTTTTCCCTTTTTACCTATGGTACTTTGTTTCTCCTTTAGTGACAGAGCGGTTCTGGTAATAACCGCTTATGGACCAAGGGCCATAAGCAGTGGCACCGCTTATAGGAAATAGGGGATGGGCGGTGCGAACAAGGGTACCACTTCTGGATAACAAGGTAAGCATGGTGCTGGGAATTTGTATGAAAGATTGACATTTAGTATGGGTTTCCACTCCAGAAGTTGGGATTCAGGGCAAGTAGGTATGTCAAATGTCTTATCACATGATGCTGACAGGATTTTGGTATAACACTTCTCTACCTCTTTCGGAGAGTGCGCTTGTTAGAAAGGTCTTTCAATTCCATCACTTGCAGGAATATCCCTAGGTATGATAACATGATTGTTTATTCATTTGCAAATTGCATTCTAAACTGTTATATTTCCCATTCATAACTTTTAAAAATTAAACATGGTCAATCATAAAGTAAAATAAATAGTAGAAGACACATAAAACTCATTTAGATATAATTCATCCATTTGAAACACATGTAAACATCGAAACTGATTTTGTATATATATATATATTGTTTTTACAAAAAACATGGTCACGAGACCTCATCTGAAGCACTCTAGCTTTCAGGCATACAAAATGAAACAAAAATCCTGAAGCTAGATAGCTTTCAGGGATACATCATGTAGACCACTCTAATGGTGCATGTGGTAGCACATAATGACTATCGATACCTTACGTAGCAAGCGACTGAAGTGACCTGATACTCCTAGAGTATGTCTCTGAAAAATCCTAGGGAGGTCATCTATATTAGAATCCAAGATATCCAGAGTTAGTTGATCTAGGTTCTCCTCCAACTTTGTGATCTCATCATCACCTCTATGGACAGAGTGAGCTCCTGCTCTCCTGTCCATTGGGGAGGATCCCCCAGGCCGTGCATCACCAACATCTGCATGCAAACATTAGGTCCTTTTATTATCCATAAAAATCATACAACATAAAAATATAAAAACATAATCAACATCTTGGGTATTTGTCACATGCCCCAAATTTGCAAAAACAATTTTATATTATTTGAGGAACAATATGTTAAATTTTATGCTAAGTTGTAATTGATGACCCAGTGGGGGTCAAGGATATTAATGTAAATTATGAATATTTTATTTATAAATAAATAAATGAGGAGACAACAGCTTAGGAGAGCTGTTAAAAGCATGTTTATTGGTCAAATTGGTGGAGGAGACTGGGAGGAGAGAAAACTGACATGTGGCAGCATCCTCAAACCACTTCCAATTGTTGCAGGTGGAAACCTCCCTATATTTTTGGTCATGATTCCCCAAGAAAGTGGAATCAGAGCAAGTGGCTGAATTAATGAAAACTGAGCCAGAAGACCTAAGCATCTTTATAAAAATTCCCATTGAAGAGAGTTGAGGCTGTTGATTCTAGGGAAGTGATCATTCAGGGTGAATGAATTTACTTTAGAGAATTTCAATCAAAGGGAAATTGAAAAGTGCTTGAGGGGATAATTTCTGATTGATCTTGTTGCAGCTTTTAAGCTGGAGATCATACTGATAAGAGAAGATTGTTGTTAGTGAGGTAGTGAACTAGTCAGGTGACAGAGGGTTCTACAGTTGCATACTCCACCCAGTTCTTAGCCAAGAAGACCAAGAACAGGCTCAGGGATATTAAGGAAGCGTTGTTTGAGCGCTATCTAGGAGATTGGTAGGGAGGAATGGCCTCCTAAAGTTGTTGTCGTCTTGTCCTCAACAAGTTCTATGTTATTTTATTTTACTATCTTAGTTAAATAAATCTTAGTTTATCTGCTACATGAATGATAATAGTTCTGAGTTTGTGAAATGTTAGATTTAGTATTCTTATTGGATTTTTTATGGAATGAAAATGATTTAGGAAAATAATGAAATAAAAAGGAATTAAATTTCTAAGTTGTTTTTTTCCACACCTGGTTACAGGCCGTACTCTAGCACAGTTAGATTGTTTAAAGTAAATGAGAAATTTTTTGTAATGAAATGAGAATAGTAAATATGATTCTATATCTGTATGTAAATGGAAATAGACTGTATTTCAATGTTTAAGATGCAATGAGAAAGTAGTGTTGTAGTTTAATTATAGTTACTGTTTTAATTTAGTCTATGTAGATGAAATTACACGTGAAAGAAATAGTATTATACACTAGTACCATAGTATTAGTATATTGTTAATAAATATAATTCTAAAGGAGATAATGACTAATAGACGAGAAAATATATGTACAACTAATACTTAAACAGTACTGGAAATATCAGCCTAATCTTACATTTTTACTTATTAAAAACTAGATTAGGGTTTCACTTATAAACCCTTTATTATGTAAAATAAACAGAATTCAGAATTAATAATATTTTCTCTACACAACTCCAAATTATTATAAAATACAAAGTAGTAAATAAAAATTAAATGTATTTATAAGTACTAAATGAAACAACTAAGAATTATATATATTTGTGCTTTTAAAAAAATTAAGAACTAGACAGGTTATTACATGTGAAACACTAAGGGTCTAAACCCTTTCGACTAATCTTGTTATACACAAGTTAATATACATCCAGTTACATTGCTAACTGAGATTTAAAAATTACAAGGAAATTGTAAACTATGCATTAGACTAATTACAGTCTTATCCTTAAACTTTAAATGTATTCATAAACCTTTTTAAATTAAATACTTCTTTAATAGGACATTGATACAACAATACACTTGTAATAGTGAAACTAAAGCAAACAAGAAACAGTGCCAAATAATAATTTATTTAAAGAATACATTTACACAAGGGTTTTTTCCATTAAACCCTAACTATTATATTTCTAGATTGATAGCATAAAATCTATAAATTTTTACAGTATGACTGTTCCACAGTCTTTATCATAAAACTATTATACTTATAAATGTTTATCAACAATAAATTACTTAACTGACAGTTGAAGAAGAAAAACCTATTTACAGTATTATCATTTAAAAGATCGATTAGAACAACTGGAGTAATCGAAACAGGGGTCATTTAAAAACCATGAGTACATGAAAAACCCTTTTATCTTAAATCCAGAGTATGATATTATCAAGCTGTAAGGCTGTAATCTCTTTTACAAACCAAAGAAACTACATACAAGTCACGGCTTAAGAGCCAGAGCTACCCAGCAACATGCAAGGTTTTTCAAAAACAAAACTAAGTAATAGCAAAAACTAAGCATTTAAATATTGAAGGAGCCAAAGCCATGCTTCCCTTCAAACTGTAACTCCTTCCAATAACCATTGTAAGCAGGGAGATGCCATGAAAACTTGGGGCTAACCTGTTATGGCCACGAAGTTAACCAAGGTTGAAGAGGTTTCCTTCAAGTCTGAAGCCGGGACTGTAATATGCAAGAACAAGACCAAATTTGGTAGTTAGACGTTGTTTTCAATGTATTAAAACCATAACTAGAAAATAATGAAAGAGATAAGAGAAGGGTAAGCCTTTTTATCTGCAAACAAGAATTATGGAGCCGAGAAGGTGACTGAACCAGTTTGAGGAACTGCACCATGAATAAATGAAACCCTTGTGCCAATCCTGTGATAGAGGTAGCGAGGTTCTTATTCCAGTTTTTCAGCGACGATGGAACAAGCCGCGAGCAGAAGCAAGGGTAACGCTATGTCCAGTTCTCTAAACTACTGACAGAGTTAAGAAACCACTCTCACGGTGTTTAATAACTTCCAAAAAGAATTAATTTACAAACTGAGAATCCCTTAACACTTGCACAAAATATACAGCACTATACTACACACAATGGAGCTATCAAATGTTAAACCAAAAGGCCTCTCACGGCCGTGAAGAAACTCTCACAGTGTAGAGCAAAACCCTTCAAGATAAATGAAGTTCTTAGGGTTTCCATTTGTGTTTTAATGCAACTAATGCATGGTGGAGACACATCCACGTGGTCATCAATATTTTTTAACCAAAAGTGGGTCAATCTGTATAGTCAACCTGCACTGTCGCGTGAACACATATCATTGCCAATGATTTATATCATGTAGAGATGATAATGTTTGTTTTAAGTTAAATTCTTATCATTTGCATTTGATAAACATTACAATCAAGCAATATTAAAATCATTTATATACGCTGTTATCATATTCATTTTGAAAACCTTGAAATCAATCATTTGTAAAAATATTTATGTGGAGATCAATATTGGAGTTTATGTCTTTCACCTTTAGTTGATAGCACTCCTAATGGTTGTTCATACAAAACTTGCGTTAAAGGATTAATGCAATGTTTAGAATTAGTGTTATGTTAAAGCAAAGCTGGTAAGGTAATTTATTTATAGTTTAACTTTATGTAAGTAAATGTTAGGTAGTATTTCCACCCTAGTATAACTCTTACAATTGCATAAAGTCTACAGTGTTATGGTTTGAAAACTTCTTCGAAGTTAGTGTTCTTTTGGTTTCTATAAAGAACCAAACTCATAATAAATCAAACCAATACTTAGACTGCACCTTGGTAATTACAAGGTAGTAAGACTACCTGGGGTTAAAAGTAAAATCACTTAGTAATATTATTAAGCAATAGGGTAATGTAATATTACAATAATACATGTGACATGCTGAAACTTGGAAAATCGAAATTATAACTTGATGACTAGTAGTGCAAGTAGACAATTATAACTGTATACAAATAAATAGGTTGTTATTATTCACTACTAGTGCAGAATTAAAATTAGAGCTATGTGATCTATTGTAAACTTTTTCCTTGAAGGTCTTAGAATTATATTCAGGCTTATAAAGCAGCACATTGAATATTAGACATAACAATAGCAGTAAATTCATGCTTTAGTGAAAGTGTTTCCATGTTAAATTATGAGCCCTATGCTCATCAGTAGAATTTGTAAGTAACTTGGTATATAACATCAAAAAGAAAACTTAAGTAGAACACATGCTAGTAAAAGAAATTAGTATGTTAAGGATATTGGTCTTTATGACTAACCTAAAATATTGTCATAGATTCAAAAACAACAAAGGAAGTTACTTTACCTCATCGTAGCCTTGCTTTCTATTAATCAATTTATGCTCTAGCATTTTTGTTATGCTAAGGAAGTACTTCTTTATTGAACGCAAAAATAAACTCCTACTTGTTAAAAAAAAAATTTACCTGCGAAACCTGCAAGAACCATAAATCCAGCTGAGTTAGCAATTGCTAAGTAAGCCCCAGTTTAGAACATAGCTTCTCACCTACTCGACAAAAACAAATCATCAGTACAACTAGAAGCAACTGTATGCAGGTCATATATATAACATATCAAAATTAAAGTGGCATTAGTTTTTATGTGTTTAAAGTTAATCACTACATATTGTTAACTGTTTCATTTTCTACTAGCCACTAGCATTTATTAAACTACGACCTTAGACATTATATATTGCATTAAAAAAATTTAAATTTTTGTGAATTTTCGAGGTTATGATAGTATTGATTCTTACCAATGTCACCCTAGTAAGAGCCAGGTGGTAGTGGTGTATTGGGATCCCCTCAGAAGTCGGTCCCTACATAGGCATAATCCTCAATCATGAGGATATGATCACTCAATCAACGGAACAAGGGAGCCTCAATTTTGACCTTGGACCTGCCACCTCCTATGTGGGCCATGATCTCTACCCATCGTAGCATGCGGGGGTTCCTAGATCTAAGCTCTATGAATACCACCTGGGGCCTTAGGAGAGGTACCCTCTCAAAGAAGAAGCATGCTAGGATGATCCCATACTCGAACTGTTTCAGCTCTCCTTGTCAAAATTTTGTCAGCTGATATTTGAACACAGGTAGCAACACCTTGGCCCAGTTGAATACCATGCATGCCATGGCCTCCATGGAATACATCATATGTGCATGGATTCTTGGCGGGGCCCTTGGCTCCCTTCCACCCTCTGCATAGTAAATAGGACAGTCCAAAGAGGTAGATCCCTCACAACCTTTATAGGGATATTCTTACCTGACATCTTTGTTCCTGGAAAGCAGTCGTGAACAATAATCTCTTATGTAGTAATATCCCCTCATCAGGAACCAGTCAGAGAAATAGGTGTTCCTCACCTAGAAAGCCCTGCCAAGAAATAAATATCCTCCACCTCCACAGTCACAATATGGGGTTCCACCTCAAAATATTGTTGTTCTAGATTGCACATCCATAGGATGTACTCCAGTAATCATGCATGTGAAAGCATGCTAGGAGTGTGGAATAATTTTAAGAGGACACAACCTCATAGGGAATTTATGCAACCCACATCTCTTGCGGCATGGGCATTGTCATCATCATGTTATCTCTCCTTCCAAATCACCATTTTTGACCAAATGACCTATCAAAAATAATTAATGAGCCATTTAGATACATATTCAACCATTGAAATTGATGAAAACTTTTTATTTTGACTAGGGCTTGTGTTTTTGGGGCATCACGACTGACACCGCGCCTATCTCCTTAGAACACAGCGGTGCCACCACTTGAACAACCCTGAAAAAGCATGGTTCTTATTGGTTCCACTCTTCCCGTGAAGGCCAGAAGCAGTACCCAACATGCATTTTTGAGTTTTTCCATTAAGGCCCCAAAACTAACCAAAAATGAAAAATGGAAACCATGGAAATGAAGGGAGGGACTCCAGTCTTACATGGATCCGACAGCTTTAAAAATAGACAGGTGATGGCTCTGCAATCTCTGACTAAAATATGCACTCCAATTCTCGTAAAATGCTCTCCAAGGTTTGGTAAATGGTAAATGAGTTGGTTTTTTACTATTTACTTTGGTTTTTATAAAGGATTTTTAGGGTTTTATATTATTTTTAATGTTATTTTAATATTTTTCATTAAAAATACCCTTTCTATAGTTTATAAAAGTCAATTTTAAATGTTTTTGGGAGACTAATGGCCTTTTTAAAAGTTTTGTAGGGATAAAAATGAACAGTATTGTCTATGGGGAAGTTTATTTTTGACTTTTTTGTACTTCTAAAAAACAGAAAAGGTCCTTCAGGATTCATTTCGACACTTTGATCATGCTCCCTAAACCTAGTATCAAAGTCCCGAGTCTTTTTCCAATTCTTTGCAAGCTCGTAAAAACCCTTCATCGTGAAAAGAAAACTAATGGAGTCTTCCTTAAACTCTTTTTTGACTCCCTAAATGTGAAAATATTGTCGAGAGAACTTGTCTTCTTCACGCTTGTAAAAGTACTTGAAGATTCGTCTTTCCAATGGTAGTTTATCTCTTTTTCAGTTTGGATTGACTAGTTACGAAAAAGGACCCTTTGGAGTCTTCTTCTATTCTCGTTCACACTCTCTAAATATAAATGATACTGATTTAACTTTCATTGGACTTGTTAAATCAAACACTGAGAGACCCTCTTCTGGGAATGAACCCCACCTTTCTCAGGATCCTAAAACATATGAGAATGGACTTGTCTTTAGATGAGCTACAATGAGTGTTTGTTACCTTCTTTGAACTCATAAAAACGAAAAGAGGCACTTATCAATCATGATGGGGAAATTAAGGGAAGGGAATAAATTCATTTCGCAAATAAAATGGTAGTTCGTATTCACCTTTAAACATGGCACTTGTCTGCATTTTGTTCAGTTAATTGGGTAATCATCTTGTCTCCAAGTTGATCCACTTTCATGAATCATGTCACTCCTTTGAGTCTTCCAAAGAATGCATTTTCCATTGTTGCATTGTGCTCCTTCCCAAGTCAAGGCTTCCAAGTCTTTTTTCATGCCTCCTGATGTTCAAAGGGAAGTTGAAAGTTTAGCTCTGCAGGCAAAACAAATTTTGACTCAGTCCTATGGTTACATCATCTACAACATTCCAGAACTTTGTTCCAAGTTTCTTGTCGTTGATGTGGGATTCATCATGGCCCTCCTTCGACAATATTATTCTTGTCGATGAGACTCTTCCTATCAATGAGACTATTCCTATCGACATTGGCTCATCATCCAGAAATTAATCCTAGAAACAACTTTATTATTGTTCAAATCTAGGATTTCACACCATTGAAGCATACTTTACTTGCTCATACATAGTCATCAAAGATAAGTACTTTGGGGAGGGACCTCCAATCCACCTTTGTATTCATATTTGATGCTTATTTATACATTATGAGATAGGTTTGGGCAGTTGTACCCACTCCAACTACTCATTTGTTAATATCCATTTATCCTTTAAACTATATAATTACATGATGGCATTTAGGAGGTAAGTGGCCCCCTCTACATCTCCCCCATAATCAAAATGTTTCTTTGTCCCTAAGAGAACAAATAAATATGCATCAACATCCTGGGTCTCTTCTAATGCTAAAGTAGTCCTCATTGTGCATCAACCATGCATACTAGTCTGCATAGGTAACTCAGTCGCAATAGCTTCCAGCTTGATAGGAAAACACATGTGTACAAGGTTCTACTGTGACTAGTTACTCTTCAGGATCCATCTTCCATATGACAGTAGTCCATTGAAGTCTCATCCTCTCACAACAGTGGGAAACCATCTTCTTTTGCAACAAGTTATTTTGGTTTAAAGCCTCACCCTAGCTCATTTAACTGACATCTCCATCAGTTCAGGCATGCGGTGCCTTTTGGCTCTTCGACTTTATATTCCATTTCTATGTCTTCTGGATTTCCAAGGTCACAACCTAGGAACAGTTTTGGCATTTTGATAATGAGGGGTATATTGTCATCATGTCTCATTGGAGCACTTTGTTGTGTAGGTGAATGATATTTGCTTGAATTCCATCATCGTCATCTTCTTTTGTCGTGAGAGTTTGAATTTCCTGCAAAATTGTATGTTTCCTGCTCATGTGCATGGTCTTGGTCATGATTGAATACTTTGGAATGACTTGGACTTATCTTATAATAGTTGAATAGATATCAAATTCATTACATAAGTGAGGAGATCGCATGCCTTTAAGAAATACCCACGTTTAACCTCCTCATTAAATTGAACTCACAATGGTTGGCAAGAGACCAACTTAATTTACATATATTGGAGGGGATCGCTTGCCTCTATTGAGACTCAAGTTTAACCCCCTCTAAATCAACTAATATATTGACCATAATATGATGACTCCAGATTTGGTTACCGACTCAACAACTTTATAATCGACCATAATTTAATATTACATATGTGTTTACTTTGCAAACATGAATATTTGGCCAAGACTACAATATTGACCAAACTAAAGACAGAACCAACCCAACATGATTTTCAATTTACATAGTTGACAATTAGCCGATCTCAACTAGAATGGACATCAACCAATCGACCAAATTTTACAGACTCGACCATTTAATAGCCTAAAAAATATATCATCAACTATATTTCTAAATCATATTTATTAAACAATCGACACTCGACCTAGTTCATATATGTTCAATGTTTATGACTCAAAAACACCATATATTATTCTAAATGGCTCATACTTTGAATGAAAAGTGCCAAAAGAAACAAGTCTAGGGTACATAAGCATATTTGATAAATGATCTCTGGTCGGCTAGTGCAGGTTGTTGAGGCTACTCTAGTTGATGGTGATTAGTCGACAATAGCATTGTCGCATAGGTGAGTCTTTGTTGACAAGGGTGGTCAGGTCAATCACCAAGTGTGCTAGTCAGTGGCTGGTTGACGCCTGCATACATCAAGCACTCGATTGTCTGTTCAGTCGGTAATATTTTGCTACTTCGGCGTCCAATAGTCGACGAGTATAATGGCAGTCGGTTATGTTGTATAGGTGCAAATAGACTGATTGTATTCATTTGTAGTAGCATGCTATCAAATTATACATGGTCGATTGTCTTCATGGGCTGATCGTTTCATTTTGATTGCTAATATCACTAGGATTTGAAGTCAATTGCTCAATCGACAGAGCAGATGGTGATCATCTCTTCTATCATGTCACCAATCTTCTAGTTGGTGACCTCTAGGTATCATGTGGTTTTTGAGGAATATATAATGGATCATTCATACTCGATTAATTTACACACTAGTGGCCATCCAAAAACATCTTATTCAACCACGGTAATCAGTAGACAAACTTAATTAATTGTATGCAGTCAACAAAAGCGATGAACATAACTGACATTTAGGGAGAAGCGCACAATAGGTTTCAGTCAGCCTAGTCTTCAAGTTTCAGTCGGCCCATTCTTCAAGATTCATCCAACACTAGTTTTGTTCAAATCTCCTTGGATAGTTGGCTCTCTTTTTGTGTGCTATATAAAGGGGCAATTGGTTGCTTAGCAGAATTTACTAGACTTATTCGTGTCGATTCTTATGTTCAACAAATCGAATTGCTACTCAAACATTTGCATGTGACAATATTGGTCGACAGACTGATTGTCTAGATAATCAATAGAATTTATTTCCAACATATTACAGAGATATCAAGTGGACGCACTGTGAAGTTGAATACATGTAGCTTCATCACTTCATTTGGAGGTTATCTCTCCATCCACAAGGATTGGTCGACTAGATTCAATGGCTAGCGGTAGATATGATGAAACTTCCAAAATTATTTTCCTCCCCAGTAATTGCAGCTTGAAGTCATGCCCAAAGAGGAGCCTCCATAATTGGATTTGACCATTCCTTTGATATTGGAATAGTTGGTTCCTTCATACTGATGAAATTCACCACAATAATATCGATAGGCACAGAAATAATATTGTTGCACATTATGTCGAATACACTGTCGAGATTCCAAGAGCATGGGCGTGTTTATTAAAAATGTTTTTTTTCTTAGATCTAAGAGCACATGAGCATTGTTAATATTTTCTTTGCAGGCTTTCTTCACATCCTCACAATCTTCTTTAGGTTCGAACTAGCTTCCATGCGCTGCTACTGTCACCCAAACCGCACGAAAGAGGCAATAGTGCCAGATGTTGCAAGCTAGGATTTCACACCATGCAAGCATACTTTACACACTCATACACAGCCATAAAAGATAATTACTTTGGTAAGGGACGTCGAATCCACCTTTGTATTCATATTTGATGTTCATTTATACATTATGAGATAGGTAGGGGTGGTTTTACCCGCGCCAACTACTCATTTGTTAATATCCATTTATCCTTTAAGCCATATAATTACATGATGACATTTAGGAGGTAAGTGGCCCCTTCTAGAAGTACCTTGAGATATGTATACCTTAACTACATATTCTCTCAACATAGGTTCACATCATTGGCCTTTGATCGATAGAATCGACTAAGCGTTCAAAATTAAATCATCTATTCACACTCGGGATATTGTACTAGGGTACCGTGGGAATCATTGACACAAAGGTGATCTCCCTCACACTTGTTAACAGTTCACATCATTGAACAGTAATCAAGTGGTTTCTACCATGTTCGACTTCAAATCATTGTAATCACATGCATAGAATCATACTTTGTGGAAGACGAGATGAAGACCCTAGTTATCTGTTAAAAACACTCATAGCTTTCTCCCTAGGTTGTGATGGAGTATATTGTATGAAGTGCCAGCATGGACCCACATTTGTATGCTCGTGGTTGTGCTCGAATTTGTGTTCATTTGACATAGATCTGTAGTGTATTTTTCGTAGCTATGTCCCAAGTTTGAGTCCTCTATCACATGGATATACGATGTATTATAGTAGCCATGTTTGTTAATATCTCTCATGTTTCTACCTTGTATTGGTTTGTAGCCATGATGAGGACACATTTTCTCATGAGTCAAAAGTATTGATGTATTGCAGATGCATGGTTGATGATGATCTTCGATCAAGCTAATTCTTGACTCAAAGTGATAGCTTTCTCTTTCAAATATATTGACTATCGTATCCCTCTAGCCTCATGCTTTGGGGGGCATTATATTACACATACATCTCATCATCATCATGTGATGAGGTCCCAAACATCAGTATTTTTTCTGAATCCCAAGTTGTGAAATGAAAATACTAGCCCAGACTTTAATCTTGCATATGGAAATCCAGCACCAATTATGCCCTTAAGTCAAGGAGCATTACCTTCTTCAGTAATGCTTGCAGTCTCTTGATAGTAGGAAATTCCACCACCTTTACCGCTTGTTTAGGGTGCAGTTCTACCTTGTCACCGCTCTGTCATAGTGGAGTAGAAGAGGTTCCCTTGGTAAAAAGTGAAAAATATAGGTTTCCACAATGCTTCTCGAAGGAAGGATTTGTGGAACCCTTATCTCTACACTCGAGGACCACTTGGACTCAATATCCATACTTTTTGGATCTCCTATCCACCTCACCTACCATTTACTCAGCCATTCTTATCCTCCCAAGGGCTATATAAGCAGGCTCATACACCATGGTTGAGGGATAGTAAAGTTGTGTTGTTGCATTGACATTCTGTCCTAAATCAGTAGGGTGAGAATATAGGGACCAAGTTGGAGATTTTTAGGACAACGCATTGGCATGTGAAGGAGCATATCGACACTAAGGAAAAGGTTGTAAACTTCTTCTTCATCTATTAATGTAATGTTGGTTCCTTTCCCATAAACTATGTTGTGTTATAATCATGTATTTTACTGTTGGATTCCTTAGTCACTGACATAGATATTGTGGTTTATATTCTGGTGCTTTTGATATTGTTTGCTGGTTTCATGTGATTATGCAGGTACATCCATGAAGATATATCACCACAAGAAACAACTACACCACTCCATCAAAAGGACTTATTCCATATATCGACAACTTATAGGGGAAGTCTTCAATCCCTGTTGTAACTCATTTGTTCTAGATCTGGACCATTCAAACTAGAGGAACAACTCTTATCCGCAAGAGGTGCATTTTTCCTAGCAACATATATTATGAGTTGTGAAGAATTGACAATCCTAGTGAGGAAATGAATTTTATCATCCCCTCTTATCACCTGAGTTTGCTTGTGACCTTCTCTTGCGTAGGAGTGATTTTGTGTGTGATTCTAGTTTCAAACCCTAGGTTAGGATTTTTGTGACCAACATTCTGGTCGAGTTACCTTTGAGGTGATATTGAAGAGTACAAGGATTACCACCTAAATTTCCTCCTATCATGGAGGAGAGAACAATGGAAGCCATGAACCAACCTGTCACAACTGATTCTCATGTGGAAGTGAATCCAGTTGTGGAAGTTGAGGAAGAATTTAATTCTTATGATAATCCATTGGTAGTACAACATCCTCCTACAGCTGATACTACCTTTCATTTTCCAATGGAAGGTCAACTTGGTTCATCAGATTGGGTATTCAATCACCCATCCAATGATACTGTAGGAGAATAATTTGGCCCAAATGTTCTTTTCTGGAGAACTTCCTTAGGGCAAGCCATTTCTGAATATGGGACCACTAGGCTCTTGTATTTTACTCCCATGTAAGGATTTCTTTCGAATGCAAAATTCTTTAAAGGCCTCCAACCATCTATTGATTGTTTGGATAAATTTCAAGAAATCCTTAATAACTTGAGTTCTACTACTCTTCCCCATCATTCATAAATGAACCCCCTAGGATTTCGTGCACTTTCATCATCTAAAGTAGATCTTGATTTAGGATCACTGACTTGAGGTATGGTAGCTTATGATCCAGGTCAACCCTCCATTCTTAGTCCTTTAGTTCCAAACCCTGGGTATGCCTCTAGTTGTCCCATATCTTCTAACACTGGGGGGGAACCTCCATCCCAAATTGTTTCATTGACTAGTGGAACTACTTCCAGTACAAGCCAAGGACCTACTATATGACAACCAGCAATCATTGTTCCATCCATAAATACCAATGTGGTTATTCCTCCCTCTATTTCAAGAAAACCCTTAGGGGTACAACCTCTAGTTAATCAACATTCTTAGGGTTATAATTATCCGAGAAACCAAACACCTGTAAGCAACGTGAATTATCAACCTACATCTTCAGGGATTCCTTACTGTCAACACTAAAAGGTGTTCACCTAGCTCTACATGGTCTACACCATATACATACATAATATTCCTACCATATTTTGCTTACTTTTGACCTTCATAATTGTATTTCCACAAAAATGGTCCAAAACATCATTATTTACTATGGTTTACCCTCACTCTCTCCCCAAAAAGGGTCAAAAACCCTAAAAGGAGAAATGGTTAGAAAACCACGGGAAAATACCATGGGTCACCACCTTGGGTAATAAATCCATAGTACCATAGTATAAATACATTGTGAAGGGATCTCCCACAATACCTTTTTTCCTCATTTTCATTTATGGGTACGTTGTGACATTTTTGCTCTTAGGTATTCACATACTCCATTTCCACCATTCTCGTTGTCATACCATTCCCACAATGTATGTTGAGACATTCTCCATACCCATATTGGATCCATTCCATGTTTGACAACTGTCCATGGAGACAACTGGAGAACCAACCGGTGGAGCTGCAGAACCACTTCTAAGGATGGCTATGGTGGCCCATTCTACAGGAAAAGAGGTGTGTTTTTATTTATTTGCATTAGTTTAGTTTAGCTGATATATGTTGAAAAATGATAAAAATAATTTATTTCTGTTATTAGTTTAGTTTTCTTTTCTATTTTCCATTCAACTCTTCCTAACGATCACAACGATATAAGGTTGGTTCTTTTACACGTAGCTGGGGAGAAATCCCCACTACATTTTTTGCAAGTATGCTTGGGATGATATGCAAAATCACTCATTCTTTATCCCTGATAAACCTATTTCATCATCAGATCTGTACTCAGTGGAAGCCAAATACTTCATCCATGGGAAGGTAGACTGGTTGAATAACCCCATTCTGACCCCCGACACTTTTCAAGAGGGAAATATTGCCAATATTTCACCAACTATTAAGGTCAGTATATCAACCAAACCCAAGGTAGTTGAGGATATTACACTAGGATCATCTTTCTCCCTTAAAGAAGTTGCTTCTTATAAAGCACTTTTTTAGGAATTTCGTCATATTTTTGGTTGGTCCTATACCAAGATTCCTGGGATTGATCCATCTATCGTCAAACATCATATTGACACATGACATGATGTTGTGCTTGTACTATAAAAGTAAATACCCCTTCAACTCTCAAAGGTGCCTATGGTCAAAGATGAGATCGAAACACTACGTAAAGTAGGTTTCATATACCCCAATCGCTCCTGTGATTCAATTTTGAGTGACCCAGTCACGTCTTACCCTATTTTTTGCATGACTTGACTGTTCTCTACCCAAATTGCAACTGTCCCTCTACTCCATGCGATCGAGATCGCGCTTGTTCCACCAATAGTTTTCAGTCTTTTTTTTGTGCCTATTTTAGACCCTTGTCTGCCCCAAACCTTGTCTCGACCTGTTTTTCTCTCCAAATCTAACCTTTTACATCCTCTTGAGGCTTGGTATGTTTGAGGTATTCCTTTCTTGGTTTATGAGTTTCCATAGTTGATATTTGTAGTTGAAACCCCATGCTTGTTTCATGCGTTTGACTAAAAGTTCCATTACTACTCATTTGTTTCAAGCATAATTTCATTATTGGAAGAATTTTTTTTATTTTGCAGCTTTACTATTCATTACAAATATTTACTGCATTATATTTACATCCTGACTGTTAGATTCCAACATCTTCACCATGGATTGCTGGATTTGACATACATTTGCACACAATTCACACCATTAAGTGAAACGCTCGGTTCATGACCCTGAGCAGAGCCTTAAAATTAACTTAAATACAAACCAACATTGTAACCTCGCTTGAGGATAAAACAATCTTGTAGTTACGTTAGTACTTTTGGGATAGGCATCCAAACAACACCCCTCTGTCATTCACATTTTGATACATAGTTTTTGTCCAGTACGGAACCAAAACCCTCTTGTATTTGTTGACACAGTCACATCCAGTTTGTCAAAAGGCCCCATTCTCAGCAAGAGTAAGTTGCAACGAAGGGGTTCCAGAATTCAAGGTGGAATACTGCACTCCGTCTTGCACTAAAGGCTAAAAGTTCATAGTCCTCCTCATGCATGCCAGGGTATACTGGGTGTCAAGGGCCAATGGTATGAACCGTCAATAAACCAAATAGACGTGTCATGAATGAGGTATCCTAGTGGCCAATATTCTAGGGATATTTCACCTAGAGGTCCTTCTTGGTAGTGCGATTCTTTTATCTTTTATGGTTATTCCATTTCATATTGTCTGACTGGGATTTCATCACCCTGCTGAGGATACAATTTGTGAGGGGCTCCCAGATTTTAGTTAGGAGTGTGCTTGCACTCATACTCCATAGGTTAGTGAGTCATTTTCATTTTATAGGTAGTGCTTCTTGTTGGATTTATGGCCACCCTTGTTGTAGACTTGCCTTTCTGTGACCCGTTGTCATAGTTTGGTCTTAGAGGTTTTTATTGTCTTGTGATTCACCTTTTTATTTGCTCTCCTTCTAGACACTCAGTTGTAGTTGGGTTTTTGAGCCTACGATTGATTCTCTTGAGTTTTCAATGATTTCACAACACTCCATATAGTCATCATAGCTCCACCACCCTGCTAACATAGGCTTAGGGGGAATACACCCCAGTTTGATTCTCTAAACTGACATTGTCAAAGACATCTTTGACATCACTCACCATCTTTGGAGCCACACATGGCCTCTAAATCAATCTAAACCTACCTCGTTCACTGCTCCATCTAGCCCCATGGCTGGTGTGCATATTGACCGCTTCCAAGGGGGGTTGTTAGTAGTGGGCTCAATTCCATTCAACCCACCTTCATAGGTATCCCTTCATTTGGGCCCATAGGCCCTGGTCCTAGTGGGGCCATTATCACTATGCACACTGCTACTGGTTCACTACCCACTAGAGGTGGTTCCATTCTAGCTACCATTGTCACCACCATTCTACCCTATATACCTAGGGGCAGTGGCCCTTCCATGTCCATTCCAACTATTCCTACTATGTGAAGTCAAATTCATCCACCCCCAGTTATGCATGGGAACTATGTTCCTGTAACCACTGACACCATTGTTGGTCATTCCTAAACCCCCCTCAGATCTAGCTTACCTTTTATGGCTAGTCTCAACCTGCTAGATTTGGCACAGTTAACCAATGACCCCATTCGTCACCACCCACAATGGCCTCCTATGACGACAAAGGAGGACATGACCCTCAAAATCACATCATCTCATTCCACTAGTGGTGCTCATCTAACAACATTCTGGATGAATATGTTCGATTGAGGTTGGTCCATTACACACTTATGGGTGTTGCGGCCAAGTGGTACATCGAGTTGCCTCATGCTACTTAACCCAACTTATCCTTGCTTACTTCGATGTTCCTTCAATAATTTCAGTTACCTGTCTGTTATGATGAATTAGTGGATATCCTACTATCCTGTCGTCATACAATAACTACCCTTATGTTAGCACCCTGTAATTTTCCCGTGGTTGCTGCATGAGTTCACAGGGGTAACCATTTCCACCAAATTTAGACTATATTCTAGCCAATACAGCTAGAGAGGGCTCTCTCTTGTCACAGAGAAAAGAAACACATATATATAAAGCTTTGGACAGCTCACAGAAGGCTATATTTCTAATGGTAAGAAGGACTTGATAGATTTAAAAAATGGTAGAATAGACATAGAAGAATATCATTAGGAAATGGAGTCAAATCCTGAATCAATCAAGGGTATTATAGAAAAAATGAGAAAGGGAGTTTCATTTATATTCTAAGGCAAAGTATGTATCACAAATAGTCAAATATCTTGAAAGGGTGGTAAGGGGAAAAAGGGGAAAATACTAGAGAAGCAAGAGGCACCTATCTATGGATGAATCTCTTGTACCGCCTTTAGTAGAATAAACAAAAAAGGTTGGTCTTTGCAATGGAGAATAGGAGATGAATTTCAAATCATTTATGAGAACACAATAACAAATGCAACTTCTAATATGGGGAGCACTTAACTAAGAGAGAATTCCTTGTATACTAATCTAGAGTGCATTAGCAGAAATATACAAAAATTAAAGTGATAAACACGAAACACAGACTGAATGCAACCACCATGATGAATCTAAAAAATGCACGAAACATATTTCTCATTAATTCCTCCAATAAAGTTACAAAGACAAAACGAGAGCAGAATGATTTCTCAATGAAAATTCCAACCCTTTCCTCAATAATTGAGGTCTCATTTATAATGTCGTGGCTCTTGGGACCAACCCTGAAATAGAGCGCAATTCTATTTAAAAAAATGATAATCAAATCCCGGATCGTCATTCAAATCCTAACAACTTTTCTAGGTGGTAGGCCCGCCATCATTCTTTACCCAAAATCAACCTTACAGTATAGTAGACATGCTGGTCCTAAAATGGCAATGCAGAACAAGAGAAGCGCGCTCACTTTCTCTGATGGTGACACCCAAGCTCTTCCCAATGGATTCAGTTTATCGGGAATGACCCACATCACTGAGTCTTTCCCATACTCCAACTGAGCTTCGCATCTGTGCTGAAGCCTTTCCCCTTGCACACCTTGTGTCGTGTGACATTTCTCATTACTATAGATATCATCCACTTAGAGATCAGCCATCTCCTACTGTGGCCCTTTACACGATATAGCAATTGTTACCCTAGTTATCCTCCCTGCACCTTTCGTTGATGAAGACGCTCTACGTCATTGATCTGGACCGCATCAGATCTTTGCCATTGAGATATGCGGGACCCCTGAGCATGTAGCAACTCCCTCCTTCATTAACCATCATGCAATTTTGGCACGTGAAACCTGTTGCCACCATGGATCAAGTATGCCATTAGATCCTAGTCGTTCATAAGAGTGGGCCCTCCTATCCCTTCATAATGCTCTATCTTGTTAACCAATGCACAAGTTGTCACCGCGAATCATGTTCCTGTTGTATATCATGAGCATCGAAGGATCATGGTCATCGATGCTTGAAGAAAGATGTGAATTTTGTAATCCTCCACAGTTTGAAGGACCACACACCTTCCTTTTGGAAAAAAAATTCCTATCGTCGATATGTCTTGGCCATGTGCTTGTGTCATTGATTTTTTGGGTCTGCAGGGTTTGGTCACGTTTTTGGGATTTTCTCTTCAATTTCCCTTCCCCACCTTGTTGTCCATTCAACTCAATATGGGGACGATCCCATATGATACCCCCTTCAAAATATTAGCATTGGTGTGAGCGAAGTGCTAACACCTTACTCCCCCCATATCCAAGGACATCGCATCTAAGCGACCCCAAACCAAGGAAGAATCCATCCTTAAGGCTCAGCAGTTCAATTTGATCTATGCCTAGTCCAGTTACTTATATACTATGATACTCAACGCTCCTCGAGCTGGGACATATCACCGTGATACACCGGGGGAAACTCATGCTGCTGATGGAGTCATCGGCTCTCTTACCTAGCACCCCTAGTTTTATGTCACCACTCCCTTGATGCCACCCCTTTTGGGTAACACCCATAGTGTCACCCAACCAAGTTATGCCCCTGATTACTCATGTGTGATGGCTCACTCTAGAGATACTTCATCTTATTCTTCCCCCATTTACACCCTTGATTACTCATGCGTGATGGCTCAGTTTAGAGCCACCCCTTCCTATGCACCTCCCAGACCAACTCCTCACATTCATGGACCAACTTGTTCAACACATTCATGTTCTATCCAACTGACTAGATTTGTAGCCTCTCCTGCTCCTCTGGTCTATTATGTACAACCTATGAATCCCACTCCAACTCTATCCTCGACTCCTTCGATTTCTATGGGAAACGTTTATGCTTAGGAAAAACTTCCTAACCAACCCTCCCCCAATAACCAACAAGGGAAGGGAAAGAACAAGAGACTCTAGGAATCAGGGAAACAACCACCCCTTAAGGAGGTGGCCAGCAGGCCAACCCTCCAAACAAAACCATGTCAAACCTATTGCATAGAATCCCTAGTGTCCTAATCAACCTGGAAAGAACCCATAGTTATGGACCAATCATCTATGTGCTATCTACAACACATACATCCATTACACTCATCAATGTCCTCACATGGATTGTGTCCAACAACTTCTCCAAAATGATAGTCAACGTGATCCAAATGCATCTGCTCCAACTCAAGCCAACCCAACACCACCAGGTCCCCTACCTATGGTGCTCCAAAACCCCCTACCACACTAAGTAATGGTTGTAACCCAACCTATGTCCCCACCTTCTCTCGCAAATCCTGCTGCGACCCCACCTGGTAAGGCTGGTGTCCATCACCTCATGATTTTTTCATCTGAATTCAACCTTTAGACTCGACGCAACCAATATGGCTCCACCAAAGAAATCGTTGACCCATCATCATCATATACCTCTACCACTCTGGAAATGTCTCTCCACTTACTAAGACCCCCCATATATGGGGTGGCCAGAGTCCCACAATTTCCTATGCATCGTGTCACAAACAATACTACTTCTAGATCTTCCCTCAACTACAACATAGTTGATGACTTGGAACAATCTCCCATAGCCATGTATGATTTCAAAGTGCTTAAAACTTTCCCATCATAGTATAAATAATTGTTGTCCATGCTAGGTTTTGTTGATCCCTCTGATTCTAGGTTGATCACCTTCGACTTGGATCAAAGAGAGCCCAGGATTTCGTCTACCGTCACCTTCCAAGTTTCAGTCTCAATTCAGAATTTCGTTGTACATTGATGCATTATTCATGAAGGGCAATCCACCTACGTTATGTAAACTTTAATTTGGTAGAAACTCAATTCCCCTACCCTTCAACCTTCCACCATCATTCTTCATGCCTATGATGGCCACTCTACTCAACCACAGGGGATTCTGATGAACGTTCCTATTGAGTTAGCCGGTAAAATGGTGTTGATTGACATTGAGGTTGTTAATTCCCAATTTGATTACAACCTACTTCTAGGATGTAGCTGTGGCCTCTACCGTCTTTCAACTCCTGATGTTCCCTACTGATGGGAATATCGTGACCATTGACTAGTTGAAATACTATGATCCTAAGGTTCTAGCCACTCTGTAACACATCCTTCCAGCTATTGACTCCACCATCGACAACTTGTCCATTCCATCCTTATTTGCTGTTGGCCTGGGCATGTTCACCAACACTCCGATGATGGACACATTTTTTTCCTTACCACCTCCACCTTCGCCGAATGACGTATTAAATTTGTGCACCATCACATCTCGCACAATTCAGACCACATTGCAACCTCAGTCACAGCCCCAACCAGAGTCGTCAGGGAACTATTGGGGTTCCTTTTCGATACACACGATTCCCTTCCTTTTTCCACCATCTAGCATCGTGAGAAATCCTGTCATGGCTACTCTCAACTTACCTAATTTCACTTTGTTAATTCCTATATGGTACCTCAATCCACCTACCCCACCCCCAAATACGCAGGTCATGTTGACTACCATCCAACCCATTGAGACGGTGTCGCACCCACCTCCTGGTCCATTGAAGACTACTCCTGTCTCCAAGCCCACCCCTCCTCCTCCAAAGAAGGCTAGGGGAAAGGTTGCTAAAGCAACGACTGAACCACGTCCAGCTACTATTTTTTCTTTGTCAAATATCCAAGGACATGCAAAACAAAACTATCCAGAGTTGCCTCTCCTTCACACCAATATGGACACTATATATGAGGTCGATGGCACTCTAGTGGTCACCATCTTGGATCCATCATTGGTCAAGAACAAATCATTTTGAACCAACCATCCTTGTTCAGTCTATGTCCTATATGGTCATTACTCTCACCATTTCCCCAACTTTCCTAAGTATTGTTCACTCCTTCGCGACCTTTAGAAGCACTCCCACGAGTCCAATGTTATTGTCCTTGAGGAGATTCGCTATCTAGTTTCTTCCTCGAACACAACCAACACCATATACATGATCTCCACTTCTAATAGTCATTCCATTCCCTCAAACATAGAGCATCCCTCTGATCTATCTATGCATTTCTTTAAAAATGATGAGGAAATCCTTAAATCTCTTTCATCTCCTGAGTTGATCCATATTGACAGAATGTGTGTTGGAATTACTACCAACAACTAGGTTGAGTACAAGGGTGTTGCTGGTCTCCTGATCACTTCCCTCCACTTGGGTAATCATCACCTTGATGTCCTCCTAGACTCCTAGTTGCATGTCTCCCAATTGAATAAATGTTATCGGGTATGCTATCCTTGTCTCTTTAGAAATTTCCTATGCACTAGACATTTGGTTAGACATTTTGAATCCATTGCATTCATGCATTTTCTTATAAGTCTCAATAGTGTAGTATACCAAATGGCTGATGACATTCTACATTAGCACATCAATCATCGCATATAGGAAATAAAATTGCATCATGCATCATCATATATTCATGCATGCATATGTCATATACATCATATAGGAATCATCATAAAAAAGTCTCATAAAAAACACATAAAAAGTGCATACACGTGCATATATATATATCATGTCATAATGTTCAGTATAAAATGAGAAGCTCCATAAGATTTCTCAGCTGAGCATACATATCATACAAAAATCCTAGTGCACCACTGCACTAGTGGCAGCATCACTAGCCGCTAGTTAGAGTCAGAGTCCTCCTCCTAGTACTTTGGGTATGTTTCCTCCTCTATGTCCTCCTCATCAGAGTCCTCCTCCTCCTCCATTGGAACATCACCCTATGCCCCTACTCTGACATACTCAGTAGTTACTGTGATCCTCCTCATCAAGGGGATCCACTCTAGACGAGTATGGTAGCATGCAGGGATCATATCGTCATCAAGGTACTGCCAGCCATCATCAGTGACACTATCAAGTAAGCACTCTATATCAATACAAAGTGATTCCAGTGTACTCCAATGGCTTTTGTGCCCATGAGTGGGTGGATCTAACCCCTCCACTCTGCCCCTCTGCCTCTGATAGCATGCTACATGGCTTAGTACAATGTCTACACATACACACATTATGTCATCACTATCTATCACACACACAAATTGGATACCACTAATCTAGTAAGCTATATATGAATGAAACCACATAAAGAATCATGTATACATACTGTCAGGTCCCCATGCATGTATTGGAGGTCAAGGAATGTCAGGATATCCTTGGTAATCCATGCTAGCATATGCATAGTCCTCTATAAGGACTAGTAGCTTCCACCACTGCACAAAGAGATCCTAATTGAAGAATCATCCAACTAAGTGGCCTCCCTCCCTAATCATAATCTCGCTCCACCTCCTCATGTGAGGTTCACACGGTCCTCCCTCTCACACCTCTAGATGTCGTTGAAGAGTAGGTAGCCACTCAAAAACAAATGAGCACAAGAACAAGGAGAAACATAAATCCACTCCCATGGAACTGGCATGGTTCAACACATGCCAAAATTGTGTCCAATACATTTGGTCCCACCCAAAATAGGTTCCCATCAAAACACACTCCACAATTTGGATCTGGCCACTTGAGATCTTGTGAGGTCCCGATGACCCCAGTATCTGCAATAGCATCACTTCCATAGCCTGAGTCACAAGTCTCTCAATGTTGCACAACAGTATATACGATGAGTGCATTGTCACAGAGGAATAGCATTTCCTCTCGCAGAGGTCGTTTAGTCACACCCCGTGTGTGAGCTTCAGTGTAGTGTGGCCGATCACACCCAACATAGGGATCCCAATAAAAAAATAGATATCAAGGAGCGTGATCTTGATCCGCTCCTCCTGAATAATAAAACACTCAGCTTCTCGGCCCCAAAAGCTCACCATCATGTCCAATAATAGTTTTGATAAATGCATGAGTGATATCTGGAAGTACTTCCACAACCCACAGTGAATGAGCATATCCTACACTACTAGATCATCTCAGAGGTTCCCAATATCTCTCTCTCTGCACACAACCCATGGCATCCTGCACATACACATAGTTCCTGTCATGTCTAGTCATGCACAAAAACTCATCTTGGGATGAGTCACCCCTATTTTTCCTTTTTGTGCGACCCAAGTTACTCAAAAACCCCGAACAGGAGCGACGAGGTCACTCATTCTTGCTAAATAGGTGCGACCTAGGTTGCACCTGTCTCGCCAACTGTAATAGCTGATTTTACCACACATGGTTGATCACATATTTTTGGCCTTCCCTGTCCCTCTACGGAATCTTTAGACCCCATGGACTTATATTATACATTGGTGTCCCAATATCATCCCTAAAAAACACCTATTTATTGTTGTACGCAACTTTTAAACCCATACTCATGTGTACACACAACTTTTGACCTCAAACCCGCATACATCGAGATGTGTGCATAAATCCAAATATTTTTTGGAGTTTTACTCATATGAGTTTGAATATCCTGACTCTTTTCCTTCCATATGCCTTGTGATTGCTCACATTCCACCCTCCATTACCCTTCTGGAGTGCTATATAAGGAACCCCTTGTATACATTGAAGAAGAGGAATTGAAGAGAAAATAAACTATAGTCCATTGTTTCCTCAGTTTGCTTATAATTGATTCGACATCCCTTTGTACATTTGGAGCACTTTGTGTTCTTCCCAAGCTTTCCTTTGCTTTGTCAGTTTTCTATCAAGAGATGGAGGATTGAGGTGGTGGAGGCCCAGGTGAAGGACTCGATTTCTCTGGTCCGTAGATGTGCTGACAGAGGTTGTCACTATTGTAATCTATGATTTTATTAATAGAAATATATTTTCCTGTCTAATTATGTGCATTTGAATATGAATATTGAATCCATGGATGTATTTAATTGCTTATACATTATTGAATATATATGCTAGAGTAGGTCTAACACATTATTATAGAGCATGCTTGTCCTTGTTTGTTGTTGTTGAGAGCAAATTGCTAATGCATGGGTGAATTGGAAAACCTCAATAGGGATCTACTTCAACCGTCCAGAACAAGGTACAATTTGGAATTCCTTAGTGTTAGATGTTTGGTTTCTCTTGCATATTAGGAAAGATTGATTTCTAGTGTCAAGTTGTCTGTTGTGGTAACCCCAAGACATAGGAAGTTTCTCTTTGTAATAGAATTAGCAACTCCACTGGGGAGGTTCTGAGTTGTTTTTATTTATGGATTGGGTATTCAATGTGCTTGAATTGCTCTTTGTTTTTACCTATTTCTATGTAACATTTTATGGTATGTTCATCCATTGACACTACCCTTGATTGGCTTGACATTCAGCCTTCTTTTTACAAATGTTTTCTCAGTATACATGGGTTTCAGCTGAACAGTCACATACATACACGAGTTTTAGCTAAAAAGGTGCATACATACGTTGTTTTTCCTTCAACAATCACGTACATCCTCCCTTTTGGTTGAGTGTCCACTTTCTTCTCAGTTCTTTTGACAATTCTTTTTTTTTATTTGTCGTAAAAGATAATGTTAAAATCCAGCACCTCCTCCGCTTCGGTGGGCATGTAATGAATTAACTGAACTCCATAAAATGACCCTGAACCTTGTTCTACTATACTACTAGAAGGAAAAATAGGCTCTAATGGGTTAATATTAGACTGAGCTTGTTCTTGATCAGTAGGGTCTTGTCCTTCTAATGTCTCTATTATCGATCCTTCTGCTGTCTTTTCTACTTGTTTTTTTTCCTTTTGGGCACCTTCTAATCTGAACCCTTCACTTTCTATCTACTTTTTTTGTATTTCATCCTCTTCTTTTCTTTTATTTTCTTCTTCAATATTATTTGTTGCTTCTACAGTTGCTCATTTATTTTCTTCTTCTTCTATTCTCAACCATTTTTATGCCTCCTATACAAGTTTGTTTTTTTCTTCTTGCCTTCTCTACTTCTCAGCAGCTTTACCTTTACCACCAACAATTGCTATCTTCTTCTTGAATCTTTTCTTTAAATCTGTCATGTTCTTGGCATTTTAGAAGGTTTCTTCATCCGTATCCTAGAAATTGGTATATTCGAAATGTACTCTAGCTTTGGTGCAATACTTTGCAACTTTGTTCGCAGATTCATTCCTATTGAAATTCATTTCACTGAAGCGAAAATACTCTAATTCCTTGACAAACTCTGTTGCATTTTTTACCATGGAAAATTTGTAGCTTCCTACAAAAAAGGGAACTGCGGGATAGACTACTTTCTTTTGCTCAAAAAGGAAATTCCCTACTCCATCAATATACAACTGTCTCACAGCCTCTTTGTGGACTACATAGTCTATGGCATATTTTGGTAGAAGAGAAGGGGCTCTCGAACCACCATACATTCTTAAATATAGGACATCTTCTGTCAGATAATAACTTCTATACTCTTACACAACTTTTAAATCTCCTTCTGACATACAATTGCATTTGGACAAGAATATTAATGTGTACAAGGGCATGATGAAATTATCATAGATTTCCTTGTAGTAGCTATAATATTTGTGGGCCCAAAATATTTTATAAGCTGCATGCACTGGAGCTCGGTCCTTATCCCAATGGAATTTTAAGGATGGGAACATCTAAGTGCATAGAATGCAATCAATCAAAATGGAACTCATGTAAAATTGTGACTTCTTTTGGGACACTCCTGCCAATGCTACACTACTATAGGCAGACAGACTATTGGATACTATACTTGCCCAGTTAAAAACTATACCTTGTGTAGCAACAAAATAGATAACTAGTATCCAACGCATTTTGAAACTTTTTCCATTAGCTCTTCCAAAATTTGTTTTCAACATTTGAACCTATATTGATCACAGAGATTTGGTGTTTCATACTCTCCAGAAGGTCGTATACGGAAGTTCTTTCCTGGTATCATCATCTTCTTGACTGTTTCAACCATGTCTAAATTCAGCTCCTTTAACCAACTTTCAGTCAGATAAATTTGTGTTGTTGGTAAATTATACACCATAGATACATAAGTTGGGTTGTATGCAACATAAACCTGCTTCACGGTATTTTCCAATATCATTAGTGTGACATATGCCCCAGGCAGAATCCAACTTATCACTTTTGACCATGGGAATAGCTCAAGTCTGGTAGCCACTTTCATAAGGGCTGACCTCTCAATATTTGCATACATGTGCATATCTTCAAAACCAGCATTTGGAATAGTCTGGATTGAAATAATCCTATACACCTCCCCCCATTTATATTTTGGCTCAACTCCAGTAATAGCTTTAGTATATTCATAGATGACTTCCACTTTGGTTATCACTTCCACTTCAGGTTCCTCTTCGACTTCTTAGGCTTTCTTCTTTTTTTGCGCAGCATGTTGTTGTGTTGATAATTTACCTGTAAACAACATACAACATGATCTCAATCTATTTATGTCTAGCAAGCAGTTTAGTGATAAACAATAAAGAAAGCAAATATTACCATTTCGTCGATATGCATATTGAAAATTATTACCCACAGCCCACAATTCCTTTAAATGAAAGATTCTAAACAAAGAGAAACTACAAAATAATGCTGCCCCCCAAACCTACTAAAACTCGGTTAGCTTAAATCTTGACCTCTTCCAGCCTCCTAAAATCTATATGTGCATCTCGACAGGGGAAAATATTATACCGCTTGTCCGCTCAAACTAAACCTCAAAACCCTATAGCTACGCGGCCCTCCAGTATCCCATGGAAACATATATCCAAACAAAACATGACTATCTGACCCTAGGCTAAAACCGTAGCAATCAAGAACACCATGGTGTAGATAGTGAAACGCTCGTCTGCACCATGCCCTAAATGTCCACACAAATGTTGATAGTGCACTCATGGCTGTGTAGAGGATTGGGTGGAAACCTAATCGGCCAATAATGAAAACATTCACAAATAACCAACCCGCACTCAGAATAAAGGAAGTTTTACCGCAGGAAAACCATGAAAAAAAGAAAAACCCTACCCTCCTGCGGAAAACCTAAACCTATCCACCCTAGCAGTTTTAACAACAAAAATAATCCAATCATAAGACAAAACCATGGATGAATCCTACCTGGTAATGTAGTGACAGTCAACCTAGATAGGAGATGACTGCTATGAGCATAAAGGATATTGACAGCTACGAGTGCAAGACTAGATGGCTCCACAGTGAGAATGACAGGTAAGAAACCCAAAATGGCCTTATATAAACCTTGACCGGGAGTGGAAAAACTAGCGGGAAAAACTTTAACCCCAACATTGTACCTATATTCTCGAATGATTCCGCAACGTCGAACGGGAACAACTCTACCCATTCAATAGTCGTATATGGGAAGGTCACATCGAAGATCGGGGAAACTAACTCTTCGGTATCGATAGGGACATCACTAAGCTTTGGATTGACTCAATACTAACCCTCCATAACTTCAGATGGCAGAAAAACTAAAACCTTTGGTTTATTCCAAAAAACAACATCGCTGACGAAAATGCCAACTTTATCGTACGTCGAACATCGAAAAGCAATAGTTGAACAAACCTCTGATTCATCAAATTTGCTTTGCACTAAAACGTCGGAACATCAGAAAACTATCTCTGAGATCACACACAAACTAACTCCCGATACAATGGCTCAGAATTTGGAAGGTTTTCGATAAACACATCGGAAAGATAGTTGACTATGCCTCTGTTGTTTCTGAAGACTAGTCAATTAAGCATCCGGTATGGACATGGAAAAGACTAAGGTTTTCAAAAAATAGTTGATCCCTAGGCTAAATTTGGTAGAAATAAAACATCCATAGGCCATCTAGATACTGGAAAATAAAAAAGGGGAACCCTAAAAATAAAAAAATTCAGGGAAAAAGTTGCAGCGGCAACAATTGGCGGCTACCTGGCGAACACAGATCTCTGAACAACTTATTCTTTGATACAACATTTTGTTTTGGTGGCATCATTTTATTAGGTTTCTTCAAGATATTTGGATTCCAAAATGCGATATTTATGAACTTTAGTCACTGATGATAGTCCAATTTTAAGAAGGGGAACCAAGATTTCAAATTCTGGATAACTCTTCTGAGGCTGAAGATATGAGTTTTATTTTACCTCTACCTTTGAGTGGATTCCAACTTAGACACCACAGGATCGTAAAATATGGTAAACAAATATATCCATTTGTTCGTCATTCCCATGCCAATTTTCACTTTTCGATGCTTCTGGAATTTAGTCCTTTTGAGTCCTCCTGATTGCTTTCTTTCTGAATTTTAATTCAGGCTCCTTTATCCATAGTGTCATTTTGTGTGAGAGATATTTTAATTTTAACTCATAGATGAAGAAGAACTTTGGAAATCTCATTTCTACTGATGTGGTTCAGTATGTGTTTTTATACATATTTCTTTTTTGGAGATTTTGACTATTATTAGCCTTTTGGCTTTCAATTTATAGCATGGGATCATTTAAATATAATGCATTGTTTACCTTGCTTCCTTTCCATAGGTCGTTTGTTGTTACCCTCTAGGGAAGCTTTTAGTGTGAGATGAATGGAGCCTCATAATAGTAATCTAGACTTTTCTATCCTTAGTTATTTTACAAGGATTAAGCAGGACTTCAAATTTGTTCATAATCCATTTAGAAAATATGCTAGTCTTGAAGAATCTTTAAGCATTGTAAGCATAAATAGTAGGTAGTCTTTGGTCAAAGATTTCAGTTTATCCAGAACTCTGATGAACTCCAAAAAACCAAAATTCATGCTGATTTATTTAAACATAAACAAACCAAACTCTACAATTAATCAAACTCTAAACAAGTAAAATCAAACAACTAAAACTAATCTAAAGTAAGAAAACAAATCAAATCATTTATTTATGTACAGAAAACAAAATAAAAAACCATTAATAAAAATAAGGCTTGAGAACTAAACCATTTACTGGTAAGTTTTCCTCCCAACCCTGTAAGTCTTGCAACTTGTAGGTCGAGGGGCCTAGCTTTGCTGCAATCTAAAAAGGGCCTATCCATAGTTGCAAAAAATTAGTGTGCTTTCCCTTCTCATCATGCGGGTGATCCCACTTAAGAACCAAATCACCTACTTCGAATTCCTTGTTCCTAGCTTTGTGTTTGTCAAACCAATGTTTCACCATTTCTTGTTGATGCTTAAACCTTTCCCAGGCTTTGGACCTAGACTCTTCTAACTTCAGGAGATTATAAATTTGGATTTGCAAAATTTCATTATCAGTACCCCTAGAGTCTTGGGCTAGTCTAGAAGATGGAAACTAAATATTAGGAGGGAGGACAACTTCTTTCCCATAAACAAGAGTGTAGGGTGACACACCTAAGTAATTATCGGGTGTGACTCTATCAGACCACAGGGAATTAGGTAAAGCTAAATGCTAGCTCCTTTCATTTTATATCACTGTTTTCTTTAAAATTCTAATCATATTTTTGTTTGTGGATTCTTCCAAACCATTTCCTTGTGGGTAGTAGTTTGGACAATAGTGTAGCTTAATTCCTCTTTCATTATCAAATGCAGTTAATCTAATAGATGAGAAATAAGAGGAATTATCAAAAACCAGGAAATTTGGAACCCCAAACCTGGTCATAATGTGGTTCTGCAAGAAATCCATAATTGCATCCTCATTAACTTTTCTTAACAAAATAGCCTCTACCCATCTAGTGAAATAATCAGTTCCCGTCAGAATATACTTAAGGTGCAATGAGGAATTTGGATTGATTTCTCTAATAATGTCAATTCCCCATTGTTCAAATGGTTCTGAGACAATCACTAGTTTCAATGGTCCTGCTATTTTCGCTTGTCTCCCAACAGACCTATGGCATGTGTCACATTTTCTAACATGAGAATGAGCATCTCTAAACAATGTTGGCCAATAATATCCAGCTCTAAGAATATTATGTGTTGTTGTGTCCCCAGAAAAGTGAGCTCCAACAGTTCCATCATATAATTATGCTACAACCTTCTTTGCATATTCTTGTTCCAAGCATCTAAGAAAAACTCCATCATAGTTCTTTATAAACAACGCTCCATCAATAATCTAATATAAGGTTGATTTCAGACGTAATTATCTTCTTTGCTTGGGACTCTAATGCTTCAAAAAATACCCTTCTTGGACATAATGGACTAGATCCCGATACCAGGAGTCTGGAGTTGTAAATAGAGGACATACATCCACCATGTGTAGTTCAGCTTCATTATCCCAGCTGATATCTTCATTGTTTTGACCCTCAGCCATTAGTTTACAAAGTTCTTGTCGCTTAACTATGGTTGCTGGTTTGAATTCAAGATCGTATTCTTGCAAAGCAGTCACCGAGTTACCTCTTCTCTCTTCCAATTCTTTTTGCACAAAAAGGGATCATACTGTTGGGTGTGGGACTATCACTTTGGTGAGATTATTAAGTATGTATGGCCTGACTTGCTTTACCACCTTAAAAATTGCATAAGCTTGTTTATCAACTGCGGGATAGTTCAATTCATCCCCTTCCAGAACAGTTCTGATAAATGATATGGGGTACCAATCTCCCCCATCTTCTTTCTGTGTAAGCATAGCTGCTAATGAATCATCAGAAGCAAAGTGTACAGAATAAAATCGTTTTCAAAATTTGGAATTTTGAGTGATGGTGCATAAGCAATAGCTATTTTGATATTGTTGAATGCATTCTTCTCCAAATTAGTCCATTTGAACTGCACACTTTGCTTAACCATTTGCTGCAAAGGTTTGACGATTTGAGCAAAGTCTGCCACAAACCTTCACACAAAATTTATTGTCCTCATAAAATATTGCATGCCCTTTTTATTATCAAGTAAAGGGATCTGTTCTATGGCTCTAATCCTCTCGAAGTCTATGGAGATCCCTTTTTAGAAATGACATGACCTAGTACCTTTCCTTATGCGATTGCGAACACACATTTCTTAGGATTTAACGAAATGCCATATTTCCTGCAGCGCTCAAGAATCTGTTTCAAATGAAAACCGTTTTCTTCTCTCTTCTTTGAAAATATTGTAACATCATCCACATAGACCACAACACTACGGCCAATCAAACCACAGAAAGCTATATCCATAGCCCTCTAGAAAGTTTCTCCAACATTGGTAAGTCCAAAGGGAATCCTCCTATACGCAAAATTCCCCCACTTGGTTCTGAAAGTGGTCTTGATCCTGTCTTCTTTCGCTACTAGTACTTGATTATAACCAGAGAATCCATCTAATAGAGAGAACAGTTCGAGACCTGAGACCATTTGTATTATTTGTTCCATGGGTGTGTTGAAATATTGTAACTTCGAAGAATATTCTATATGTATCTTTTGTGGTCCCCGATGGTCCTACCGGGAGAACCACTTGTATTATCTTGTACCCTGATGCTTCTAATCGAAATAACTAATAAGAGTCATGAGGTTGTTCCCTCTAATTGTAAAGGTGGGTCATTAGCACCCCAATGTGGTTACTTGAGCCTACATGTGTAACTCGAGCCTACATGATTAACTCGAGCCTACATGTCGGATGAGTTAATTGAAGTGAACAGATGAATATAAATAGAGGTGTAGCTCTCTTCGTTTGAACACACACTCTCACTTGTGTAGTGCATTAGTGGAGAAGAGAACTAGTTGGAGAAGGAGGAGGATCAGGCTTTGATCTCCTTGTTGGTTTTATCTTTTATCTTTTGGGGCATCTATATTGAGGAAGATTTTGTTGGGTTTTTCCCTTTGGGGTTTTCCCAAGATAAATCTTTGTGTTCTCCTTTTGTATGGTTGTGCTTGTCTATCTTTCAGTGATCCTGTTTATATGCTTTTGTTATGAAATCAAAATGAAATATTAATGATCTAGCTTAGCATATGAAAATTTAACATGGTATCAGAGCCACCCAAAAAGAAGACATTGTGTAGCTAAATAATCTAGGGATTCTTATTTTTTGGGTCTCTATCCATTATCTATCAGAAAAAGAAGGATAGACTTACTCTCCATTGAAGGGCGCATCTTTCTGTCGACGCTGAATTTGATTCCAAGCATTTTCAGTTTTGGTGCGGAAAATTAGGGCTTTCTATAGAAGAAGAATTTTTGAGTGAGACCAGAATAGGATTGTTATCCTCATCAAAATAGAATTTTAGAGACCTGGATCAAGAAATTTGGTTGGGTGAAACTCCAGGAAATTCAAACCCTAGTTTGACTTTGATCTGGAAAAACCCTAAATGCTAAAACTACTACATTTTGGTACATTCGCTATATCCTAAGATTGGCAAAGTATCAGGAGTTGAAAATTGCAGGGGCTGAAGATAAAATCCTAGTTTACACTTTTAAAAAATTCATCGTCAGATTCACTATATTCTGGGAGATATGATCCCTCCAATTTAGGGTTCCAGCCTCTTCCAGAATTCATCCCTAAACAGGAAACCTGGGGAGAATTTTTGTAGTGTGGGATATAGAGGTCCAAATGGAATTCTTGAAGATGTTCTAGAAAGAGCACGGAATTTTCTTTCTGTGGTCCAAATTTTTGAACATGAAGATGAACTAGTGACATGTGGCATGTCGTACAACTTCACTATTCTGAACAGTCCTATAACAGGTCACATTGGGAAAATTATCATAAATCCCAATTGTTGAAACCAATTCTGATGAAACCTATGTTTTTGGATAAGGGACATGCAAGGTTACCTCAGTACAAAATTTCAAACACAGAAACAGTAATAGGAATTTCTGAAGAAGAAATTGGAAAAATAGGGCTTCCTGTTCCAGAAGCTTCCCTCCATTGTTTTTAGAAAAGGAGTACATTGGACAGATCCATTTGAAGAGATCTATATTTCTATCTAATCAAATATGAAATATTCAAATTTTTGAAAATTAGGGTTTCTCTTACAAACCCTAGATTAGCCAGCTCCGGAAGCAGGACGGACACCTCAAATCAGTAAGATCTAATATTTTGTTATTTGCATTTGAGGTTCTCATTTCAAAATGATCTATCACATAAGCTTGATGATAAGCTTGGTGAAGTTGAAAACTTCCAAGCATGGAAGTATTTGATCTCTCTAAAGAAAATGAATTGGACACCTACATGAGTAGAGAGGTTCCAGTTCTAGAGGGAGATGAGCCTCAAAGCCTTACACAAGAAGAACTTGATCAAGGCCAAGAAGATCATTGTTGATTCAATCACGGATCAACTTGTACCACAAGTGTCTTCCCTAAAGACACCGAAGATGTTTGATTCATTGATCAAGATATTTGAATATAAGAACATAATTCAGAAGATGGATTTTAGAAAATAGTTGAAGAATGTGATGATCCAGAATGCATAACATCTTGAAGCGGTAGAAGAAGAAGCAGAGAATGGCCTCCCATGATCATGGCATTCATTCATGTGAGGAATGTGTGCCAAAAGGAAGTGATTACTTTCAATTGACTCTAGGAAGAAGAAGAAGCTCGTCTCATAAGAAGAGAAGAAGAAATATGGGAGCAAATTTAAGATCAAGCTCTCACCATTCAAAGAAGATCCCTCAAGCGATGAGGAATATGAAGAACTCAATTCTTGACGAACCTCTTATCCATCTTATCATTTGGATAAGAAATGATGATTTCATGGATGAAGAAGATGATGAAGCAGAATGATCAAGAAGGAGTCTACCCACAAAAAAAACAAAAGATAAGTATTCAATTGTCATTTAATGATATTGTTTTGTTATGAATTTGATTATATTCAGTTGATGTGTTATTTGCATGCATGTGATGGGTAAGTAGCTCATGGTTCTATGCAAATCTCCATTTTTACTTATCTAGAATGAAACCTATTTGCTAACATATTGGATTAGTGCACAATATCAATGATGTCATGGTAGAGATGGAAGGCATATAGAAAGATTCTGTGAGATATGGATGAATGTTGTATTAGATAAATAGTTGCATGATGCATAAGAATTTGTCATTATGCATATGTAGTTCTAACCATGCAACTAGTGCATTTGAATTGTAGGAAAGGTCCTGTACAACCTCCTAAAAGAAAATAAGGATGAGACTTGTTCTGAAGAACAAGTGATGACAATTCAATAAACATGAATCTAAAGCTCCCAGGGTCAGAGACACCATGACGAAAGAAAGAGCTTCAAAGAGTGATAGATCCACCTCGAAGGATGAAGACCACCATGGGTATGAGAGATAACTCAAGATGAAGAAAAAAAATTCTATGAAAGAAGCTATGATCAAAGAATAATAGTTGATTATGGGGAATGATGTATATGATATGATTTCGAGACATAAAGGGAAGTATGTAGTATCTTCCATATGGATCTGCAAGAACAAGTGTACAAAGCAAGAATCGTGATTTGCCTCAGAAAGAATAGACTATGACATGACATACTCTATTGACCAGTATTCCACTTTAGGGGGAGTGACTACAGAAGATATCTGAGTTTGACATGGTACGACATGATGGATATCTTTGTGATGGATTGATACTTTACCAAGAGTAAAGTGGGTTCCAACCTTCAAGGTTGAATGCAAAAGACTAGGATATGTTGATGACCTGACAATATGAACTCATGGAAGATGTTATGATGAAAGAATACTAGAATGATGTTTGGGATATAGTACTCAAACCAGAAAGAAAGAATGTGGTATCTTCCAAATGGATTTGCAAGATAAAATATGCTGCTGATAGAAGTAAGGAAATACTTGTGGCTAGAGGTTTCTATCAGAAAGAGGGAATTAATTATGAAGAGACACTTACTCCAGGAAGTAAGGTACACTTCCTTCAGAACTATCATGGTAGTTTCTTCCATGATGAAGTAAAGACAAGCCTTCCTTAATGGAATGATTGAGGAATATTTTTCCATCGAATAATCACAAGGATTTGAAGTTGAAGATAGATGGACTCACATATGCAAGTTGAAGAAGGCCCTCTATGGCATGAAGAAAGCTCCCAAAGCTTGGTATGGAAGAACAGATAGTTTCCTGATGAGCATGGGCATTGCCAAGAGTAAAGTCAATCCTAACCTTTACTACAAGGTTCTAGAAGATGAACCCGTCATCCTGTTATTATATGTGGATTACGTATTCTTGACACGAAATGAGAAACAGATCATGAAAAGCAAGAAGAAACTAGCAGAATAATTTGAGATGAAAGACCTTGGGTTAATGCATTATTCCCTAGGTCTGGAATTATGGCAAAGTTTAGAAGGAATCTTTCTCAACCAGGGAAAGTATGCGATAGAGATATTGAAGAGATTCAATATGTTGGAATGCAAAGCCATGGCCACACCCATGGACTCCAACCTGAAGCTGTTAGTTGATGACTCATTAGAGTTAGTGAATGTCACTCATTACAGATAGACCATTAGGTCATTGATGTACTTATAAAATACCAGACCAGATATTTGTTTTGCTGTGAACACCTTAAGTCAATATCTTGTTCAACCAAGACAGGTTCACCTAGTAGCTACAAAACATGTGATGAGATATCTGAAAGGGACTATATACTTTGGTCTATACTATGAACCATGACTACAGATTGTATCACTATACAAATGCAGATTGAGCTAGAAGTATATCAGACAGGAAAATCACATCAGGTAGATGCTTTTAGGTCTGTTATGAGTTCATGGTTTAACAGGAAATAGTCCAGTTTTTCTCTTATCACGGCTAAAGCAGAATACATAGCAGATTGCTCTGCTAAACTGTGAAGTCATATGGATTCGGAAGCTGATATCAGGTCTCTTTGACCTAAAGATGGATACTACAATGATTCTATGTGATAACCAGATTTGTGATGACAGAGAACCCTATGTTCCAATTGTAACACATAAAAATTCGGTATTTCTACATACGAGATAAGATATAGATGATGTTTCAGTATTTACATACTGTAGATGTAGATGATGATGACTCCATATTTCTATACTGAATATAGAGATGAAGATGCTTTCAATATTTCTATACTGAAGATATAGATGATGATGCTTTCAATATTCACATACTGGAGATACATATGGTGATAGTTCAGTATTCACATACTGAAGATGTAGATTATGATGGTTTGAATGATGATGTACTAATGAAGCCTCTGTCTCGGGTAAAGTTTGAACACTTTCGAGACAAGCTTGGTGTTGTTTGAAAAGACCTTCCTCAAAAGGGGGAGTAGTGATGTTGCAGTGGGATTGTATCATTCCTGGGCACTTTCCCTAAAGTGATCCAGAGACCTCGGTCCTCGAGAATGAAGAGGGATTGTATCATCTTGGGACATCTGTCCAAAAGTGATCCGGTGACATCGGTCCTCAAGAATGAAGAGGGATTTTATAATCCTGGGACATCTATCCAAAATAGATCCAGTGAATTCGGTCTTCGTGAATGTGGTGGGATTGCATCATCCCTAAAATTCGGTTCAAAATGTATCTGGAGGTCTTGGCCCTCGTGAATGTGGTGGGATTGTATCATCCCTAAACTTCAGTTCAAAATGTATATGGAGGTCTCAGCCCCCATGAATGTGGTAGGATTACATCATCCCTGAAATTCTGTTCAAAATGTATCCAGAGGTCTCGACCCCCGTGAAAGTGGTGGATTGCATCATCCTTGAACCTCGGTTCAAAATGTATCTGGAGGTCTCATCCCCCATGAAATTTGTAGGATTGCATCATCCCTGAACTTCGGTTCAAAATGTATCTAGAGGTCTCGGCCCCTGTGAAAGTGGTGGATTGCATCATCCCTGAACCTTGGTTCAAAATGTATCTGGAGGTCTCGACCCCCGTGAAAGTGGTGGATTGCATCATCCCTGAACCTCAGTTCAAAATGTATCCGGAGATCTCGGTCCTCATGAATGTGGTAGGATTGTATCATCCTTGAACTTCGATTCAGAATAGATCCAGTGACTTTGGTACTCGAGAATGTGTGTTGATCCCGTAATTCCTAGAGGAGGGATTTTCTGAGTTCCACATCTGTGTTGATCCCATAATTCCAAAAGGAAGGATCATTAGTAACTTCGTAAAGACCTAAATCCCGTAATTCCAATAGGAAGGATTGTCTGAGTTCCATAGATGTGTTGATCCTGTAATTCCAATAGGAAGGATTGTCTGAGTTCCACATTTGTGTTGATCCCGTAATTATAAAAGGAAGGATCATTAGTAACTTCGTAAAGACCTAAATCCCGTAATTCTGAAAGGAAGGATCATTGAATTGATCCCGTAATTCCAATAGGAAGGATTGTCTAAGTTCCACAGATGTGTTGATCTCATAATTCTAGTAGGAAGGATTGTCTGAGTTCCACAAATGTGTTGATCCCGTAATTCTGAAAGGAAGGATCGTTAGTAACTCCGTAAAGACCTAAATCCCATAATTCCGAAAGGAAGGATATTTAGTAACTCTGTAAAGACCTAAATCCCGTAATTCTGAAAGGAAGGATCATTGGTAACTATTTAAAGACCTAAATCCCATAATTCTGAAAGGAAGGATCATGTTGATGTTTTGATGATGTTGATGTTTTGATAATAATGATGTTTTCATGATGATGATGTTTTTATGATGATGATGACATACCGATCGAAAGATCAGTGTATGATGATGATGATGTACTGATCGGAAGATCAGAGTATGATGATGATTACAATGTAGTGATCGAAATATCAGAGTGTGATGATGATGATGTACTAATCGAAAGATCAGAGTATGATGATGATGATGTATTGATCGAAAGATCAGAGTATGATGATGATAACATACTGATCAAATGATCAGTATGTGATGATAACAATGTACTGATCAAAATATTAGAATATCATGATGATGATGCTGTTTGAGAATTGAAGTATGATTATGGTGCTGATCACAATGTTACCGATGAGGTTGCTGATCAAAAGAAAAAAATGCTGAAGAAGTTGTTTCTGATTGAAAGATCAAAGTACTAAAGATGTTGCTGGCCGAAATGTTGAATATGTTGTTGCTGATCGAAAGATCAAAGCGCTAAAGATGTTGCTGATCAAAATGTTTAAGATGTTGTTGCTGATCAAAAGATCAAAGTGCTGAAGATGTTGCTAATCAAAATGCTGAAGATATTGTTCCTGATCGAAAGGTTGAAATGCAAATGATGTTGCTGATCGAAAGGTCAAATTACTAAAGATGTTGCTGATCGAAAGGTCAAAGTGTTGAAGATGTTTCTGCTGATCGAAAGGTCCAAGTGCTGAAGATGTTGCTGATCGAAAGGTCAAAGTGCTGAA
Organism: Pseudotsuga menziesii; assembly: GCA_001517045.1. Taxonomy (NCBI): domain Eukaryota; kingdom Viridiplantae; phylum Streptophyta; class Pinopsida; order Pinales; family Pinaceae; genus Pseudotsuga; species Pseudotsuga menziesii. The sequence goes on from LPNX010631272.1 coordinate 1,070,181, forward strand.
GATGTTGTTGATCGAAAGGTCAAAGTGTTGAAGATGTTGCTGCTGATTGAAAGGTCAAAGTACTGAAGATGTTGCTGAAAGATGTTGTTGATCGAAAGGTCAAAGTGTTGAAGATGTTGCTGATGTTGATTAAAGAAGTTGATGTCATCGAATATTGAAGACGAAGACTATATGATGTTGAAAATATTCCAATGATTTATAGATGTATTACCCTAATGATGTTGATGATGTCCTCTATCTCTCTCATACTATTATTGTTGTTGATGTTGTTGTAGAATACTCTTCTCGTTATGGGGGAGTGTTGAAATATTGTAACTTCAAAGAATATTCTATATGTATCTTTTGTGGTCCCCGATGTTCCTACCGGGAGAACCACTTGTATTATATTGTACCCCGATGCTTCTAATCAGAAGAACTAATAAGAGTCATGAGGTTGTCCCCTCTAATTGTAAAGGTGGGTCATTAGCACCCCAGTGTGGTTACATGAGCCTACGTGTGTAACTTGAGCCTACATGATTAACTCGATCCTACATGTTGGATGAGTTAATTGAAGTGAACGGATGAATATAAATATAGTTGTAGCTCTCCTCATTTGAACACACACTCTCACTTGTGTAGCACATTAGTGGAGAAGAGAAGTAGTTGGAGAAGGAGGAGGATCAGGCTTTGATCTCCTTGTTGGTTTTATCTTTTATCTTTTGGGGCATCTATATTGAGGAAGCTTTTGCTGGGTTTTTCCCTTTAAGGTTTTCCTAGGGTAAATCTTTGTGTTCTCCTTTTGTATGGTTGTGCTTGTCTATCCTTCGATGATCCTATTTATATGCTTTTGTTATGAAATCGAAATGAAATACTAATGATCTATCTTAGCATATGAAAATTTAACAGTGTGGGATAGGATAATTATCTTTATCTGATGCCTGATTAAGATTTCTAAAATCTACACAAAGTCTAATCTCTCCATACTTTTTTTCTCACTGGTACCAAATTAGAGACCCATTCTGAATGTCTGACTTTAAATATGATTTTAGGATCTAGTAGTTTTTTCACTTCACTTTGAGTTAGGGGTTCTAGCTTTCGATGCATTTTTCTCAGAGGCTGCTGATAAGGTTTGACTCCAACCTTGATTGGAATCACATGTTGTATAATTTTAGTGTCATACATCCTTAGGTCTTCATAAGTCCAAGCAAATACATCCTTATATTTTCTGAATAACCTGATGAACTTACTCCTCTCACCAGGTGAACAACACTTCCCCAAATTCACATATTTGGGTTCAGCTTCTGTCCCTAAATCTATCAGCTCAAATTGTAAAGATGAGCTATGAGTCTTGACATTCGTTGGCTTTCTGAACTTGTTTTCTAAATCAAACATATGTTCCAAGGTTATAACTCATTTTGGAATGAAATTTACGTACTTTAATTCTGCTTGATGTTCTTCGTCGTCTATTATTGCTCCTTTAAATGTGTCATTATTTGTTAAGCATTCCAATATTTGTTGATCATCACCAAACACCCTCATATTAGTGATTTTATCTGGAACAAAAGCCTTGGAAAGCAATTAAATCTAACATCTATTATTTGTAGGTACCAATCTTGCAGTTGATGTAGCTAACAAATCAGCTGCTACATTTTTTCCCCTAGGAATTGAGGAAATATTTAATGCATGAAAATTTATCAATAAATCCTGGACTTTATTTCAGTAATCCTTTAAATGCAGTGATATGCAGTGAATTTTTTTCCGAATTTATTTAACAACAATTCCAAAATCTCCATATACTTTAATATTTTTTACTTTTAATTCTATCGCTTTCTTAAGTCCCTAAACTAATGATTCATATTTGGCTATGTTATTTGTGCATTCGAATTCCAATCTACATGAAAGAAAATTTTTATTTTTTCCTGGATCAATTAGGACACAACCAGCTCCTGATCCTTCCAATGTTTTAGAACCATCGAATTAAAGAATCCAAAAAATTTCTACTCCTACTGAATTTGAATCACTAACCACATATGAAACTAAATCTACTATGTTACAATCAAACTCATCATCACGTGAAAATTGAAGGAGATTGGGCTAGATATCAAGTATACTACTGGATTCTTCAGCTTGGTAATTTCTTGGTTCCAGTTCAATGAAATGGTTTCCCAACACAGAGTTTATTGGTTCATTTTTCCGTTCCAATTGAGTCACGTTATACTTCATTTGAGGCTCTCTTTACAACTTTATCTGATTTTGACATCCTTTAAAAGGAAACCACAAATGTGACCAATCCAATGCAAAATATCCTTCTAACCTTGCTGACCAATCCTGACTGAAAACCAAGCCATAAGCATCAGGGATATGCACTACAACAATGTCTATGTACTGACATACCCTCTCATCTACAGATAAACGGATCAAAACATCTCCCATTTCTCCTATTACTTTGACTGTTGTTTCATCTAATTGAAGGAATTGGATAGTAGTTGGTTTAGGTTGACCATTGATTTTCTTGCAAAGTAAGAGTGGCATGACATTGAATGATGCTCCTAAGTCCATTAAACAATTATGCACATTATAGTTGAAAATATCAAAGGTTAGAAGAAATTCTAGAGTTTTATACTTAGATTTTCCCCCTATGCTCGCCTCATCAATCTCTTCCTCGGGTTGGTTGTCAATGGGTGGCTCCTTATTGGGTGTCTCAAGTGCTTTCAAAAGATTTTCTTTTTGCTGAGGTAGATTGCACATTTCAAACAATGAGATATTTGCTTTAGCTTTTTTAATGTCCTCCACAATGTCATATCCCATCTCATGTTCATTCTGATTCTTATGGACATTTTCAATAGGATTTATAGGCGTATTGACTTTCTTAGGGTTCTGGTTTGAAATGAAAAACTTAGGTATGTTAACAGTTGAAGTATTACTCTTCATTTTCTTCATATTCTATTCGAGTTTCTTGATCTTTAGAAGTATCAAGTTATCTTCTGTTAATGGATTCTGACTCCTTGTTGTGACATTTGTCTCTGATGTTTCTTCTTTGTCACGAAAATATTCATCTTCTAAGTTGAACATAGACCCACAGTCCCATACAACCAAGGTGTCTTCCTCTTGTGTTTCTATAGGTACATGATCTTTCCCTTTCTCTTGCTCAGTTTCTGTCAGCTTGGAATCCAATAATTGGTTCATTACTAATTTCATAGAATTAATCCATTGTGGGAAAAAAAATTCAGAATGAGGTTGTTGATGAAAAGTGAAAAAAATTATCCATTCCTACACCAGTCAAATTCATTGCTGAAGGGCTGTGTGGAGGAGGTTTAGGTTGACTATTGTCTTCTCTTTTTTTATAATAAGGCATGTATTGTTTATGAGCCTCCTTTTCTTTTTCTAAATCAATCACCTGGTTTGATAACTTTTGCATCATCTTTACCTTCCCATCTAACTCCTATGATCATTCATCCTTAGGTTTAGTTAATAATAATGGATTTTTGTTTCCATAAGTTCTTTCATCTGACTGCATAGGATAGTGCTTTATACTATCCAATTCTTCCTCTACCTGCTCAGCTTCTTCATAAGTATCTACCAAAGTGGGCCTAACTGATCTCTTGGAAAACATGGCTAGATCAGGCCCGAGGGATGAGGTATAAGAATTAATCAAAGCATGCTCGAATCGTTTATTAGCTACACTGAAGTTATTCAAGTATGCAACAAACCTCTGAGTAAAATTATGTACTCTCTTTTTTTTTCTTTCTTTAAGGAAATCAATCCTTTCATTAAAGCTGCATGAGTTTTCTAGATTTTGTATTTGTTTCTAAAGAGTCTCTCAAAAATATTCCAATTTGTGATTGAGTTTGCTGTTAGGGAAAAGTACCATGAAGCTACTTTCCCTTTCAGGGTATGCAAGAATAATCTACAAACTACATCTTCATTTTCTGTTGCTTGTAGACCTTCTAAAGCCAAATGAAAACTCTGGAAGTGATCATCCACAAGAATTCCTTCACTGGGTTCAAACTTGGGTAAAATTTTGTCCAGACTCTGAGGCATATCATGCAATGGAGGTGTCAAGTTTGAAGGAGATTTATCTCTCCAAGGAGGCTATGGAGGTGGCTGATTTGCATTCACATTTTCCAGGATTTTAAGAGGAGTATGAGGTGGAGACTGAACAAGGTTCTGAAAAGGTGAACAGTGAGGGGAATTTGGTCCCAACTGATCCAAAGGTTGGTCAAATTCTTGTAAGGTTGTTTCTACCAATTCTTCAAGATATTCTACCAACACCGAGTCTTCCAATTGAGGATGGTCCTTCTTCTGATGTTCTCTTCTAGGTAGTATACAGATAATAGGTAATCCTCCAATATTTTTTGCATATTCCCTAGTAATCCTCCTTAAATCATCAACCACTTTGTTATCAATGGGATAGAGATACCCCTTTCCCTTTTCTTCAGGAGTGGGTTTCTAAGGCAAACTTGTTTCAGAACTGTCACCGGTGGATTAATTTCGAGAAAGCGGACTTCCTCGGCCAGCCATGCACTGGTGTCCCTCCTTCTAGAAACAAAACTATTGAGGCCTGGAAAAATGTAGGTAACAACAGTAGGGATTCTCCCCAATAAAAGTTCCCAATTAGCTCGTTATTGTTTGGTATGGGGAATCTGTCTGGTTTACAGTCCGACTACCATAGGTCAAGTAATAGTTAAAGCTTATTTTACCGGTTGTGGCCCATTCCATCGTTTAAGTGTATTTTTTAGTTTTATATTTATGTATGATATGCATGTACCTAACTCAATTCAATCAATAGAGATAACGAGGAGTGTCACAATGTGATGCGCAGGTTCTTACCTCTCCTCTTATCTCTCTCGCTTTTAAATCATAAAAAAAGCAAAACTAACTAAGACTCACTAACCTATCCATAGCGATAAATACTGTAACTAATGTTGAGTAATGTATTGGATAACATGCATAAAGAATAGTACAGATAGCTGTTAATATTTCTGAATACATGCATATCAATAGACAAATAAACAAAGAGATAGCTCATTGTTAATTACAACAATCATTACTCAAATATGATTATGGAAATTTTACAGAAATAAACAGGAGCACATTAATAACATGAAAGAGTTCATAAGTTAGAATGATCTCACAGTTCATGAAAACAAGTTGAAACAGAAATAGTTCACATCCAACAAGTCCATGTCAAGCATTTGAAACCCAATAGTGCTTTATTCAGCCGAAAAAATATAACTCTTTATTATAATATGAAATAGTTCTTCTTACAATAATGTCACCCTAAGATAGTCTAAAAAAAGGTCCTTGATACATCAAGATTACCTATATTTATACAAAAAGCAAAAAACTCTTGGGCTTCCCTAGTTGTCTTTTGGGCTTCCCCAACCTTTCCCATACAAAATTTTATCTTTTATATTGTGAACAAAAAGATAAATATAATATATTAAATTCTTTATCAAAGTGATAAATAGTCAAACTAAGAGGGGCCGGCCTGCTAGTTCATAAACTTTCTCCATACATTTTCCTTGGCTACTATATTCTCAAAACCAGAAGGTTCAAGAAATATGATAGTAATTTTGTGCTGAGAAGCCTGGGCCTTTACACCCGCTATCATGGTAGGAATCAAGCGCAGCTAGTCTTCTAGCAAGTTGATATTCACAGTTGCATGTGCTATTTCAGTTTTAAGTATCTTTTCATCTAACTGCTTGACTTGTTGAATGGCCTGTACATCTTCGTTGCATCTCTCTTGTAATTGTTTCAAAAACATTTCATGCTCTGGAAGCACTTTTAATTTTTTTGTAACTGAGGTATCATTAGAGGAAATTTGGGGTCTAAAATGGGCCTTAGAAGAAAATGCACCAACAATTAGTTCTTGTGAGTTGGAATTCAAGAACCAATAGAATTCCAATAAAATGAGTCAACCATAATGGTTGAATTGACATATTTGTCATAAAAAAAACTACATTTTTGTTCGTATTTTCAACATATCTCGATGTGTTTTTAATCAAATTTCGATTGGGAGAGCTCATTAGATGTGGAATTTGATTTCGCATCCAACGAGTACCTGCACTATATACTTTTGATGGACCCATCTACACCAAAAACAAGAAATACCTGAAAAAACGTGATGATGATGTGATGATGATGTAACCATCACATTTTTTCAGGTATTTCTTTTTTTTGGGGTAGAAGGGTCAGTAAAACGTATGCAGTGTGGTTACTCATTGGATGCAAAATCAAATTCTGCATCCAATGAGCTCTCCCAATGGAAATTTGAGTAAAAACATAAGGAGATATGTCCAAAATATGAACACAAAAGTAGTTATTTTCTTTTTTCCTCCAAAATTAATAAATATTATTTTATTATTTTAACTATTATTTTATTATTTTCCTTAGGAGGCCCATTTTAGNGGATATTGATTATAGGTTAGGAGCACTCTCCTACTGAATTCAGCACGGACATTCTTTGTTTTCTTCACTGTCTTTTTTAGTTCTTCTGCTGCGTTGCTAGAAAACTCAAACAGTTCATAGTAAAACTTTATCATTTCCAAGTCTTTAACAGGTGTATCTATGGGATATTCCTTGTTCATTTCTACCCATGTCATCCTTCCCTACAGAGTCTCTAGGATATCCTCTGTCCTATCCAAAAACTAAGAGGTTGTATTTACAATTTCTTCTAATCTAATGTCTATCTATTGAAATTTAAATATTTCTTCCACCATCTGTAGCTGCATTTGATGAATCTTCTTTCAGAGCATAAGGGTATGCTTTTTTAAAGGTTCAATATGAACCTTTTCCTCCATAGCTGACTTCAATGAAGCTGCAAGTGAATTCTTTTGTTTCTCCAAGGATGTTATCTGAGTCTCATATAGCTTAGCCTTCCCCTTTGATGTGGTATTTTTCTCTTCCAGTTCTGTCACTTTACCTTCCAATCTACCCTTTTCCTTATCCAATTATTCAACTGATAACCTAAGCTCATCCCTCTCTACTTCCAAACTTTGATATTTCTGTTGTATATTTTAAAACTTTGCCAAGGTGGTCTGGGAATTCTTCTCTGTATTTCTTGCAGATATTACCAAAGAATATTTCTCAGCCTGTAAATTCTGACATTCTTCCTTTTATACCATAACTTCACCGCTCATATCCTCATACTTCCTTTTAAAACTATGGCTTTCACTCCTTTCTTTCTTCAAAGTCTCCTTCAACTGTGTGACCTTTTTCTGAGACTGTTCTAGGTCTGTCATGATTCTGTCCACACTAGCCTCAGTGGCTAGGGTTAGAGCTACCCCAGCCCTTGCTAGTAATCATGGATCTTTGTGTGTACCATGGACCACTGTCTTTTCAGTCACCACTATTCCTGGCTTACCCCCAGTGTCCACTTTCTTCTCGGTTCTTTTGACTATTCTCTATTTTTCTTTGTCATAAAAGATAGTGTTAAAATCCAGTTCCTCCTCCCCTTCGGTGGGCATGAAAGGAATTAAATCAACTCTAGAAAATGACCCTGAACCTTCTCCTACTGTACTACTAGAAGGAACAACAGGCTCTAATGGGTTAATATAAGACTGAGCCCGTTTTTTATTAGTAGGGTCTTGTCCTTGTAATGTCTCTTTTCTCGATCCTTCTACTGTCTTTTCTGCTTGCTATTTTTCCTTTTGGACACCTTCTAATCTAAACCCTTCACTTTCTGTATGCTTTTTCTGTATTTTATCCTCTTCTTTTATTTTCTTTTCTTCTTCAATCTTCTTTGCTTCTTCTTTAGCTGCTCGTTTCTTTTATTCTTCCTATTCTCAACCATTTTTATGCCTCCTATACTAGTCTGTTTGCTTCTTCCTGCCTCTTTTTTGCTCCTTCTTCTTCTTCTTGCCTTTTTTCCTTCTCAGCACCTTTACCTTTACCACCAATAGTAGGTATCTTCTACTTGAATCTTTTCTTTAAATTTTTCATGTTCTTGGCATTTCGGAAGGTTTCTTCATCCTTATCCCAGAAATTGTTATATTCGAACTTTGCCCACAGAGTCATTCCTATGGAAGTTCATTTCACTGAAGTGAAAATACTCTAATTCCTTGACAAACTCTACTGCATTCTTTACCATGGAAAATTTGTAGCTTCCTACAAAACAGGGAACTGGAAGATAGACTGCTTTATTTTGCTCAAAAAGGAAATTCCCTACTCCATCAATATACAACTATCTCATAGCCTCTTTATGGACTATATAGTCTGTGGCATATTTTGGTAAAAGAGAAGGGGCTCTCGAACCACCATAAATTCTTAAATATAGGCCATCTTCTGTCAGATAATAGATTCCTTATTCTTGCACATCTTTTAAAGCTCCTTCTAACATACAATTGCATTCGGACAAGAAGATTAATGTCTACAAGGGCATGATGAAATTCTCACAGATTTCCTTGTAGTGGCTATAATATTGGTGGGCCCAAAATAGTTTATAAGTTGCATACACTGGAGCTGGTTCCTTATCCCAATGGCACTTTAAGTCTGGGAACGGCTAAGTGCACAAAATGCAATCAATCAAAATGGAACTCATGTAAAATTATGACTTCTTTTGGGACACTACTCCCAATGTTGTGCTAATATAGGCAGAAAGACTATTGGATACTATACTTTCCTAGTTAAAAAATTTACCTTGTGTAGCAACAAAATAGATAACTGGTATCCAACCCATTTTGAAAATTTTTCCATTAGCTCTTCCAAATATTTTGTTTAGCATTAAAAAAATGAACCTATATGTAGCACACATAGTTGATGTTTCATACTCTCCAGAAGGTCTTGTAGGGAAGTTCTTTCCTGGTATCACCATCTTCTTGACTATTTCAACCATGTCTAAATTTAGCTCCTTTAACCAACTTTCAATTAGATAAATTTGTGTTGTTGGTAAAATATACACGATAGATACATAAGTTGGGTTGTATGCAGCATAACCCTTCTTCACGGTATTTTCCAATATCATCCATGTGACATCTTCCCTAGGAATAATCCAACTTATCACTTCCAAACATGGGAACAACTTGGTTCTGGTAGCCACTTTCATAAGGGCTAACCTCTCAATATTTGCATACATGTGCATATTTTCAAAACCAGCATCTGGAATAGTCTGGCTTGAAATCATCCTATAAACCTCTCCCCATTTATATTATGGCTCAACTCCAATAATAGATTTAGTATCTTCATAGATGACTTCGACTCTAGTTATCACTTCCACTTCAGGTTCCTCTTCGGCTGCTTGGGCTTTCTTATTCTATTTGCGCGGCATATTGCTATGTTGATAATTTACCTGTAATCACCATACAACATGATCTCAATCTATTTATATCTAGCAAGCGTTGTAGTGACAAACAATAAAGCAACCAAATATTACCAATTCATCGATATGCACATTGAAAATTATTACCCACATCCCACAATTCCTCTGAATGAAAGATTCTAAACAAAGAGAAACTGCAAAATAATGTTTCCCCGTAAACCTACTAAAACTCTATTAGCTTAGATCTTGACCTCTTCCATCCTCCTAAAATCTATATGTGCATCTTGACAGGGGAAAAGCTTATACCACCCATCCGCTCAAACAAAAACTCAAAACCCTATAGCTACGTGACCCTCCTATATCCCATGGAAACATACCACCAAAGAAAACATGACTATCTGACCCTAGGTTAAAACTCAAACAATCAAGAACACCATGGTGCAGGTGATGAAATGCTCATCTGCACTGTGCCCTAAACATCCACACAACTATCGATAGCGCACTCATGGTTGTGTAGAGGCTTGGGTGGAAACCTAACTGGATAATGATGAAAACGTTCACAAATAAGCAAGCCACACTCAAAATAAAGGAAGTTTTACTACAGGAAAACCATGAAAAAATGCAAAACCCTACCCTCCCATGAAAAACCTAAACCTATCCACCCTGACGGTTTTAACAACAAAAAGAATCCAATCATAAGACAAAACCATGAATGAATCCTACCTGGAAATGTAGTGATGGTCGACCTGGACAGGAGATGACTGCTACAAGCGTAGATGATATTAACAATTGTGTGCACAGGACTGGATGGCTCCATAGAGAGAATGATAGGTAAGAAACCCAAAACGACCTTATATAAACCTCGACTAGGAGTGGAAAAACTAGCGGGAAAAACTTTAACCCCAATGCCAGACCTATAGCCTTGAATGCATCCGCAATGTCGGACGGGAACAACTCTACCCATCTGATAGTCATATATGGGAATGTCACATCAGAGATTGGGGAAAATAACTCTTGGGTATCAGCGAGGACATCACTAAGCTTCATATCAACTCATTACTAACCCTCCACAATGTCAGATGGTGGAAAAACTAAAACCTTTGGTTTATTTTGAAAAATAACACCGCCAGTGAAAATGCCAACTTTACTGTACGTCGAACATCAAAAAATGATAGTTAAACAAACATCTGATTCATCGGATATGCTTTACACTAAAACATCGTAACATTGGCAAACTATCTCTGAGATCACACACAAGTTGACTCCTGATACAGAGACTCACAATTTGGAAGGCTTCCGATAAACACATCGGAAAGATACTGGACTATGCCTCTGTTGTTTTGAAAGACTAGTCAACTAAGAATCCATTATGGACATGCAAAAGACAATTTTTTTCAAAAAATAGCTGAGCCCTGGGATAGATTTGGTAGAAATAAAACATCCCTAGGCCATCTAGATACTGGAAAATAAAAAAGGGAGATCCTAAAAATAAAAATTTTAAGGGAAAAAGTTACAGCGGTAACAAGACTCTACCAAGGCACCTATAGAGACCCATGTTGATGGTGTTGTAGGTTCAATCTAGCTCCCATCCGTAGTGAAACCCACTAAGAAACAAAGTACTTTTACGAGTTCTCCTGCTACTCCTATGGTTTCTGTCGAGGTGAATGCTATTGAAACTACGCAAACAACCAATAATAAGAAGAAAGGAAAAGGAGAAGGTAAATATTCAAGAAACCAATAGGAGAACCACAAGACCACAACCTCAGAGAATGAAAACAAAGGTAAGAGGAAGGCTAAGTATCATTTCCTACTATGTGGAGGTGACCACTTCATGAAAGAATGCCCTCATCATGAACAAATTAATAATTTTTTGAAAAATAACCCTACATCGATGATACTTACCGATCCTTTTCCATCTCAACAGTAGTTAATTGACCACATGTCTTCACAAGGAACCTATAACTCTATTGAAGAGATCCAAATGATGTTCATTGAAACTATTAAGTTGACTACACGTACTCATACATATGACAAACCAGTAGAGAAGAAAGACGAAGGTACTTCTTCTGAGAAAGTTCCTTCCACAAATTCTTCTCCTCCACCTCTGTCTAATGTCCCTCTTACGATTGAGAAACCTAACCTCGACTTGATTTTGCACCCACCTAAGAGTACTCTCCATAAATCTGTATTTAATACAAATGCTTGAGCTGCTCAATTTTAAAACATTGTTGAAGATTTGGATCAAGCACCTTTTTCTATGTCTACATTGGAGGTACTCCAACATTTCTCTACATAACGCAAAAATCTGTTGATGGCTTTAGGAGCCTCAGATCTAGATAACACTAATGTGATTCATTTTAATGTGGAGAATTATAAGTAAATATTATCCCACGATCTCATGTTTCAAATCGCGACTATGGTAGGTTGGAGGAAAGTCCATTAGACTGTTTTGGACGAAGGGGCTTCCACTTCAATGTTGTTTATGTATTGTTGTAGAGCCATTGTTTCTCCCAAACCTAGTAAGTCACCTAAAAATTTGAAATATTTTGACGAATGAGGTTTTTGTTACATATAAATATCATCACTATCATGTGTTGAGGCCTAAAACATCAGAATTTTCTCTCAGATCCCAAATTGTGAAGTTAGACAGTAGCTTGGACTCCTATTTTCCATATTTGCATCCAATATCACCTTTGCACTTAATGCAAAAGGATTTACCCTTTTCAGTAACATCCATTGTCTCTTGAAAATGAGCAGTGCCATTGCCTATGTCCCTTTATCAAAGAGTGGTTCCACACTGGTAACGCTTTGTCTACATGGAAGAAAAGTGGTGCTCAAGTTTAAAAGAGAAAAAGAGAATATTCACGAAGTTTCTTGAAGGAATACTTCATGGAACCCTCATACCTACTCATGTGGACCATCTAGACTCGAGATCCCCCCTAGTAGGATCTCCCTTCCACTTCACCCACCATCTCAACCATCCCTATCCTCCCAAGGCCTATAAAACCTGGCTCATACCCCATGGTTCAGAGAGAGAAAGGTTATGCTACTCCATTGAGATTCTGGACAAATCTAGGGTGAGCATAGAAAGAGAAAGTTGGATCTTTTGAGGACAAGCAATATCATGTGAAGTGGAATCACAAGACTAAGGAATAGTTGTAATCTTTCTTTTTTTATTTTTAATGCAAATTCGGTTCCTTTCCCATAAAATGTGTTATGTTGCAATCAATCATTTTACTATTGGATTCCTTAGTCACTAATATAGAACTATAGAGTATGTTCTGGTACCTTTGATCTTTCTTGTTTTTTTTTATGTGTTTGTGCAGGTACATCCATGGAGATTCATCACCAAAGGAGAAAACTACATCACACTATAGAATAGCCAAAGGACTCATTCTAGATATCTACTGGCTCTAGGGGAAGTCTTCCATCTCCGTCATCACTCATTTGTTCTAGATATGAACCATTTAGGCCTAGAGGAACAACTCTTGTTAGCAAGAAATCCATTTTCCTAGCAACAAATATGATGACCATACTTGGGAAGACCATTCAACACATCAGATCTTCCTTGGTTTCCAAACTTTTGTCTGAAATACAAACTCCAAACTTTTCGTGATCATATCTACTAGATTTTCTAGTGATATCTTGGTTCGGTATAACCATATCTACTAAGATCTGAGGCACATCTACTTTCTGTACTTAATTTTCCCATTAATTTCATGATTTGATGCCAGTGTTTTAGTACCTAACTCTCTTTGTTTCACGATTCTTTTTGTTTTGACATCTAGAACAGTCACTGCACATGCATAGAGGACAATAGGTGGTTCCACTACACTTGCTGAGTAGTCATTATGTGGTACCACCTCTCTGTCATAGTGGACAAAAGGAGGTGCCAAAGCAGTAACGCTCTATCACCAACCCTCTTCAAGAGGCGCCAGGTAGTTTTTTCACACCCTTGTAATTTCAAAGCTTAGTTGATTTTGCTTTATGTTCTATGTGTCTTTTGGGATTTATTCCTGAGATATGGAATGTTAAATTCAAAGTATGAATGTGATAAATTCTTGCTTTGCTTTGGTTCAAAGAGCTAGGTTACATCCATATGTTTGGCTGCTTGTATACTTGGTGTTGATTTTCAAAAGGAGTGCTTGGAAGTTAGTAGAGTTAGATATCTTTTTACTATTTGATCAAACTGAAAAGGAAGCTTTGCTTTTTGGCTTTTAATTTTGTTCTTCGTGAGTTTATGAAATACTGCTTTTTTCTTTTGATTCAAAGAAAAATTTTGTTGAGATTTGATCATAGTTTTGTTTAAAAACGAATCATTTGACCTCTAATTAGCTTCACAAGATTTTAGATATATAGGTTCTTTCCTTTTATACACTCTTATCTTGTCAAAAGAAAAATATATCATAGTTATAAGTAAGATCTTTTCATTTTTTGAAGAAAATTGAAAAAGTGCTTAGTGTGCCTTTTAGCACTAGTGTCTTTCTTTTTAGGAAAAGAGATCTCGCTTCCTTCTTGCTTTCAAAAATCAGTGTAGAAGCCTTGTTTCTTGTTTGTATTTTTTGAAAAGATGAGTTCACTATGACTATTTCAGAAATTTTTGTTTTGAAATAGAAATGAAGCACTCTTCATTCCCGTAAGTAGGGCATACTTTGAATGGTAAAGTGAAAAATATGCATCCCATACTGCATGGTTTTACTTTTTCGTACACACTTCATGCATCCACCTAACCGTTCAAGATAATATTAACGGTAGCTTTAGGTTAAAATTTTTAGTAACTTGAATGATAGGATAGAGACGTGTTCCAATGTCTTTAAACATAGGATTTTTTGTTCATTTTCCTGCACTGCATCCTGGGAATTGTGTGGTTCTTCCACGTACTGTCAATATATTGAATGACCTTTCATGTACTCAATTGTATATCATAAGGCCCCTTTTGAACGGTTGTGCACTAGACAACACTAACATGGATTTGAGCTCCCATGTACCTTGCGTATATTAGGAGACCCTTCTAGGATTCCCTAAACCATCTGAGAAAAACCCTTTGGCCATCTTGTCAGTGCAATGCATCGAGAACAACACTTGGGGAGACTACTACACACCTACCATCTAGGTAATCGGGTATTCAGGAAAGAGACAGTCCCAATGGGGCTTGTCGTGTTTTACTATTGGACCCTGCAGTATATCACAAGTTACAAATAATTGATAGTCCTAGCGAGGAATCGACTTTCATCAACCCCTCTTGTAACCTAAGTTTTCTTGTGCCCTTTAGATTGTGTAGGAGATATTTTGTGTGTTTTTTCTAGTTTTCAAAACCCAGGATAGGTTTTTAGTGACCAACAATCTAGCTATGTTTCCTTTCAGACGTTCCAGAAGAGTTTAAGTTTTTCCACCTGACCTTCCTCCTGTTGCAAGAGAAAGACCAATGGAAGCTGTAGACCAAGGTGATGCAGCTAATTCTCACGTGGAAGAGAATCCAACTATGGAAGTGGGGGAATAATTCACTACATATGATAATCCCTTGGTCAAACAGCCTCCTACAATTGACACTTCCTTCCATTTTCCAATGGAAGTTCATGTTGGTTCATAAAATTGGGTTGATCTCTCATATGATGATACAAAGGGGAAAACATATGGCCCTAATCCTCCTTTTTGGAGAACCTCTATGGGTCAAGAAATTTCCAAATTTGGGGTTACTAGACCGTCCTTTCTTAATTCTCTGTCAAATGAGGATATGTATAGAAGGCTCCAGCTGACGGTCGATTGCTTACATAATTTTCAGGAGCACCTTTTGAACATCATAGTTTTTCCTCCTTCTCCTCAGGAGCCTGTGTCAGATATTTTACCCCATCTTTTGGAATAAACCCTCCCTGGATACCATTCACTCTCGAGGTCTCAAAATGGTCCTAGTTTGACATCATCGGTTCGAGGATCAATTATTCCTAATCCAGGTCAACCTTCCAACCCTTTTACTACAGTTCAAAATATTGGGTCTTCTTATGGTTTTCCCATATCTTCTACCACTGGGGGGGAACCTCTAGCTCAAGTTACATTAGTAGTTAGTGGAGTCACATCTAGTATAAGACAGAACCCTGTTGTAGGATAATCAGCAGTTGTAGTCCCTCCCAAAAAAACCAAATTGGTTACTCCCCCTTCTAGTACGGGGAAACCCTTAGGGGAAAAACCTGTTGTTAATCAATCTTCTTGGGGATATACTCATTCCGGAAATTGACCATATGTAATTAATGTGAATTTTAAACCTACATCTACAGGAATGGTATATTGCGGTATGCCTTACCCTAGAAACATGTTTACACCATGGGGGAAACCCAACTGGTCATATATTCCTATTCCTGGAGATATACCTATCAGTACTGTTTTAGGATATGGTGGCCCACCTTTTTGGGGGAACCTGGTGGAGGTCCACCTAGCGAAGGCCCACCTAGTGGAGGACCACCTCTTGGAGGACAACCTTTTGGGGGGACACCTCCTGGAGGACCACCACCTTTTGGAAAACCTCCTTCCAGTGGGGCACCTGGTGGAGGTCCACCTAGTGGAGGTTCACCTAGTGAAGTCCCACCTAGTGGAGGCACACCTCATGGAGTACCACCTCCTAGTGGACCACCTTTTGGGGGGAGACCTCCTAGAGTACCACCACCTTCTAGCAGACCACCTTCCAGTGGGGCACCACCTGGAGGACCACCTCCTAGGGGACCACCTTCTGGTGGAACACCTTTTGGAGGCCCACCTGGTACAGGACCGCCTGGTGTAGGACCACCACCACCACCACCTGGAGGAAACCCTCCTCCTAGGGGCCTGTCTCCATCTAGTGGATCTTCAAGGGGATCATATGTGAATCCAAATTCCCAACAACTAGTCTATCAATCGACCTATGGTCATACTGGTACACATATGCCTTATCAATAATACAAGTATGTGCAACCTAACCGACAACTTCATTTTTTTGTAACTTTGGACTTGCCTGATCTATGCAAGTTGATTAATGACTCCATCTAGCATAACACTTTGTATGCTACAATTTCAATAAAGTTACCATCATATATTCTAAAATTTGATCGGAAGCTGGAAGAAGGTACCAAAAACCATATTATGACCTTCCATCTATGGTGTTCTTCCAACTCCTTGATGGATGATTCCGTCTGTTTAAGGCTCTTTAAGCGAACTTTGACTGGTACAGCTACAAAGTGTACATTGAACTTCTGCAACATTCATTTGTGGAGTTTAGCTCATTGGAAACAATTTTTCTTACTCATTTCCAACTGCCCATCCATTATGAAACTGGTACGGATATTTTGACATCACTTCATCAAAATACTTCCACGCACATATCTGACCATATTCATCAGTGGAGGAGATGACGAAGGGTTATTAAAGCTCCTATTCTAGATCAATTATTGGTTGATTGGTTCAAGAAATCCTTGTTTCATCCCATTTTGCCGAGATGTGTCTATGGGTGGTGTTGTTACTGAAGAGTATTCTATCATTCGCACTTGGTATCTAGATTTGGTTTATTCCCAGTCTGGAACTTTGTATGAACTAATCCCTTAAGCTCCTCTCCCCAACATAGACCCTTCCAAGCCACTTACAAAAACTCATGTTGATGGGGTTGTCAGTTCAATACAACCTTCATCAGTAGCTAAGCTTACCAGGCAACATAGTACTTCCACTACTACTCCTTCTTCTCCTACGGTTTCTGCCGAGGTGAATTCTATTCAAAGTATGTAGACACCCGGTAATAAGAAGAAAGGTGAAGGAAAAAATAAGAAGGATGGAAACCAATAGAAGAATCCCAAGGATAAGGCCCTAGAGAATGACAATAAAGGTAAGATGAAGGAGTGCCCACTTGACGAAGGAGTGCCCTTGTTGTGAAGAGATTAGTAAATTTTTTAAAAGTAACCCTACACCGACATTTCCTACTGACCCCTTTCTATCTCAACAACAATTGATAGATCATATGTCTAATCAAGGAACCTCTAATTATACAAAACAAATTATAATCATGTCCTTAGAAACTATTATATTAAATACTCATAGTTAGTTATATGAAAAGCCCACAAAGAAGAAGGATGAGAATCCTTCTTCTGAGAAAAATCGCTCAACTAGTTCTTATCTGTCTTCATCTAATGGTCCCCTCATGATCGAAAAACCTAATCTCGACTTGATTTTGTGCCCACCCAAGAGTACCCTCAGGAATTTTTTTTTTAATCCAAATTATTGGGTTGCACAATTCTACAACTTTGTTGAAGATTTGGCTCAAGCAGCTTGCACAATGTCTACCCTGGAGGTGCTCCAAAGTTGTACCACACAGTGAAAAAACCTGTTGATGACATTATGGGATTTAAACCCAAATGACACTAATTTGATTCAATTTAATGTGGATAACTACAATTCTAGATTACCCCACCATCTTGTGTTTCAAATCGCAACAAGAGTAGTTGGGATAAAATTCCATAGGACCGTCCTGGATGAAGGAGCTTCCACCTCGGTATTGTCTGTGGCTTGTTGGAGAGCCATTGGTTCTCCCAAACTTATGAAGTCACCCACAACCTTGAAAGCTTTCGATGGATGAGGTTTCCAACCTCATGCTCTGTTACCAGCCCTTTTGATTGAGATTGGGGGAAAGACTCTTCCCATTCAGGTGGAGGTGGTCGATACCCCATTGAATTACAATATTCTATTGGGTAGAAATTGGTTCTATGCTATGATGGCTGTCACTTCGACAATGTTTCGAACTCTCCAATTCCATTATTTGGGGAAGATTGTGACCATCAATCAACATGATTTTTGTTCACCAGATGTTACTACCCCCACTGCAAATAATATCCCTATTCTAGGTCAATCCCCTTTGCCTTATCAATTGGTTTGGGTAGGTATGTTGAAGGATTCAACCCTCATGGGAGTGTTTCCCTCAACTCATCCTAGTACAGAAGTGGTGACTTTGAACATAATTTCCATGACTATCCACAGTCCTAGAGGAAAAGAAGTTGTTGATTCATCCTCTTTATGCCTTTACAAAGCACTTTAGGATGTTGTTCAATATGCTTTCGGTGTCCATTCTGATCATCTTCATCTAGTGGCTTTGGATCCTTATCATCTTCCCTACTGGCTAGAACCCTCTCTCCCCACTCTAGACCTTCTCACATGGAATTTCCCAATGGATGAGTCCATTATGGAGATCGTGAGTGCGGATGAACCTATATGATAATATCATCATCATAGATCCTCTTTCCTTCCCAACACCAGTTCAGTATATTTTAATATTGTATCTCTTATTCGTACTGATATTGTCAGCAATCCTCAAACACCTATATTTTTGCAAGGCACTAATTCCAAAGGAAACCTTTGGAACATAACTTAGACAACTCCTATTGACATATCAGTCAATCCTTGAACTGTTGAGCATGTTCGTGTAGGACAAAACTGGTCAACAAAAGAGACTGAAAGTTATAGATCTCTATTCAAAGAATTTCATGATTTTTTTCCCTAGAAGTATGAAGAAATTCCTGGGATCCATCCATCATCATACATGGTATTAAAACTTATCCCACGGTAAGGCTATTCTAACAAAAACTATGTCAATCCCATTCTAGGAAGGTTGTGGCTATTAAAGCCGAAGTGGAGAAACTTCTGAAAGTGGGGTTTATTTATCCCATACGACTGACGGAATGGATGTCTAATATTGTCCCTGTGGATAAGAAGCATGGCACTATAAGGTTTTGTATCGATTTCCAAGATTTAAATAAGGCTTGCCCCAAGGACAATTTCCCTACTCCACACATCAATCAAATCATTGATATTTGTGTTGGGAGTGTCACCTTTTCTTTTATGGATGGATTTTCTAGCTACAATCAGATAGAAATTCTACCCTCCCATCAGCATAAAATGACATTCATCTACTCGTGGGGAACCTTTGCATATTGGAAGTTACCCTTTGTTTTAAAAAACACTATAGCTACATTCCAGCACGCCATGTCCTATTTTTTTCATGATATCAAGCACATTGTGGAGCCATATCTGGCTGATCTCCCTAATCATTCACAGTAGTGGGAGGACCACCCAGGGAACCTTAGGATATATTTTCCATAGGTTTTATCATTACAATATTCAGCAATATTTACACAAATGTGTCTTTTGTGTTGAGACTGGATGTCTTCTTGTATTTGTGGTTTCCAAAGATGGCATCTAGATAGATCCTTTGAAAATTACTTCTATTCTAGACTTACCCGCCATGACTAATATCAATGAACTCCAAAGTTTTGAAGGGAAGGAAAACTTTCTTCTTCATTTCTTATGCAACTTCGTACAAAAAATGCACGGCTATATGAGTCTCCTTAAGAAGGACACTCCGTTCTTTTGGGATGACCAAGCCTAATGAGATTTTGACAATTTGAAATGCACTTTGACACATTCATCGGTGTTGCACCCCCCAAATTACTCAAAATACTTTCTACTATATGTCACTGCCTCCACTACTACCATTGGTATGTTTCTAGAGCATGAATATTCCAATGACCAAGAACATGTGTTTTATTACCTAAGTAAGGGTCTTCTTGACTCTAAAACCCATTACTCACTTGTGGAGAAGCTAGCTTTGGCTACAGTCATTTTTGTGAAAAAGTTTCGACACTACATCTTACTATGCACCACAATTGTTCTCGCAAATCAAAACCCCATGTATTACATTTTCACTCATCGGGTACTAGGGGGAAAGTATTCCTATTGAATCATTATCTTACAGGAATTCGATCTCGAGTTTTCTAAGGCTACTTCAAAGAAGTCCTTGGTTTTCGTGGAGTTTATGTGTGATCTTACCTATGCTCTAATGGAAGTTGATCCCAATGATTCATTTTTGGATCAATTCTTGTTCCTGATCAGAACAACTAACTCGTGGTATGGACATTTGATCATTTATTTTCAAACCCATATATTTCATCCCAACATGTCCTATGACGATCATTGTCACATTCGTCACCATGCAAAGCATTATCTCATTTTAAATGATACATTGTATCGACATGGTATTAACTCCATTCTTCGATGATGCCTTACACACGAAGAGGATGAACAAGTTTTGAATGATTTCCATTCTGGAGCATGTGGCGGCCATCTTTCTGGGATGGCGACAACTGAGAAAATACTTCACGCTGGGTAGTTTTGGCCCTTAATCTTCAAATATTTTCATGAGGTGATTAAGAAATTCCCACCCTGTCAAATCTTTTATCCTAAAAAGGATACCCACCCTGCTCCTTTACACCCCATCATTGTTGTTGGCCCTTCCACCAAGTGGGGTATTGATTTCATGCATTGTAATCCCACCTCATCTCGGGGGCATGGTTACATCATTGTATCCATCGATTACTTTACAAAATGGTATGAGGAAATGCCTACATATGTAGAGGATGGAAATACTACCGCCCTCTTTTTGTTTAACCATGTGATATCTAGGTTTGGGATCCCGCAAGCCATAGTCACTAACCATGGATCTCATTTCTACAATCAGATGACGGCTAAGTTGAGTGCTAAGGTTGGATTTTGCGATGAAAACTTAACTCCATATTACCTGCAGCTAATGGTCAAGTTGAGGCCATTAACAAAGTTTGAAAACTATGCTGCGTAGGATGGTTGGAGATCAAAAATCTAACTAGAATTTGACTCTTTTTTCCACATTGTGGGATTATAGGACTTCAATTAAAACAACAACTAGTTTCACACCTTCTCAGCCAGTTTATGGACTAGAAGTTGTCCTCCCTATCGAGTGTCAAATCCCATCACTCAAACTTGTAGTGTAACTTTTCCCAAACACTTCCACCAAAGAAGAACAATTTTTGTACTGAACAATCCTTGATGAAAATAGAATAGATGTTTCCTTGGCTAACTAGGCACACAAAAAACGCGCCAAGGCTCAGTATGATAAGTTTGTTCAACCTCGAGTCTTTAATGAAGGTGACATAGTTTTGAATTATGATCAGAGACATGACAAGATAGGGAAGGGAAAGTTTGAATCTATGTGGTACGATCCATTTATCATCAGTAAAGTTTTAGAGAAAGGGGCTTGTGAGCTTGTAGAATATGATGGGATACCTTTCAGGCAACCTTGCAATGGGTTGTAACCAAAGAGGTATTATGCTTGAAGTTATTTATGTATGGTACCTTATATATATGTATATTATTTGACGTTTTGGTGTGTTTTTGGATTTTCAATATGGTTTTGAGTTTCTTTTCAACACTGTTTATACCATTTTTGGTTGTGCAGATCAGATGGATTTTTATGGTTTTACTGATGGTGCTTGCCGTCATACCTTGAACCTTGCTTCAAGTGCTTGGTCTTTGTATTCCTTGGCACTTGACTTAGTCAGTTCATGAGTGGTTTGTATTGGTCCAGCTACCAACAACATCATCGAGTATCAGGCAGTGATAGGTTTATTGACCAAGGCTGCATCTCCAGAAATTCATGACTTGGTAGTGTTTATGGACTCATAGCTAGTGCTTTGTCATTTAAACCACATTTATACCATCAGGAACCCTACACTTCTTCATCTTTTTCAAAGAGTGTGTTAGTTCGAAAGGTCATTTGAATCCATCACTTATAGGCACAATCCTAGGTCTAATAACATGATTGCTGATTCATTGGAAAACTACATTTTAGACCGGTACATTTCCCATACATAACTTTTATAAATAAAACATGGTCCATTGCAAGATTAAATAAATAGTAAAATACACATAAAAACTCATGTGAATATCATTTCCCAGTTAAAACACATATAAACACCATAAATAACTCAGTATATATATATATATATATATATATATATATATATATATATAAAGTGTTTTACAAAAATATGGTCATGAGACCCCGATTGAAGCACTCTGACTTTCAGATACACAAAATGGAAAAAATCCTGAACCTAGATATATTTTAGTGTATACATCATGTGGAACGTCTAGTAGTGCTCATGATAGCACATGATAGCCCTAGCTACTCTCTGTAGCAGGCGGCTGAATCAACCTGACACCCCAGCTGTGTGTCTTTGGTACCTCCTAGGGAGGTCATGTATAGCAGAATTTGGAATGTCCAGAGTCAACCGGTTGAGGTTTTCCTCCAAATCGATTAACTCATGGTCTCCTTTGTGTACAAAGTGAGCCCACACTCGCCTATCCATTGGGGATGAAACCCCATGTCGTGCATCTCCAACATCTCCATGAAAACATTAGGTCTCGTCATCATTCATAAAAATTATAAAACATGAAAATACAAATAAAATAATCAACATCTTGAGCATTTTTCTTACCAATATCACCCCATCGAGCGTCTGCTGGTAAAGGAATATCTGGATCTCCTCAGAATTCAGTCCCAACATAAGCATAATCCTCAATCATGAGGATTTGGTCATCCAACCAACAGAAAATGGGGTTCACGTACTTTACCTTAGCTTCACCACCTCCAATACGGGCCATGATCTCTACTCACTGCATCATGCAGGGGTCTCGAGCTCTCAACTCAGTGAAAACCACCTGTGGCCTCAGGAGAGGTACCCGCTCAAAAAATAAACATGTCAGGATAGTCCCAAAACCAAACTGTTTTAGCTCTCCCTAGTGACACTTTGTTAGCTGATCCTTGAACACACTGAGCAATGCTTCAACCCGATTAAAAACAGTGGGTGCCATAGACTCCAGGGCATACAACATGTGCCCCAAGGAAGCTTGATGAGCCACTTGGCTCCCTGGAACCCTCTGCATAGTGAAGAGTACTATCTGAAGTGGTAGATACATCACTTCCTTAATGGAGATATTTTTTCCCAACATATTAGTTCCCTGGAAACAGTGGAGAACTATGAGTTCTTGTGTCCATATGTATCCCCCTCGGGAACCTATTAATGATATTGGCGCTCCAAACCTAGATAATCTAGTCAGAAAGTAAATATCTTCCATATCCACTATAATAATGTGGGCCCCCACCTCAAAGTGTTGTTGTTCCAGTTTCCACATTCGCAAAATGTATTCCAGTAGTTTTACATGAGTTATCATACTAGGAGCATGGAATAATTTCAAAAGGAAACAACCCCATAAAGCAGCTATGGAAGCTGCATCTGCTCCAGCTCTGGAATTATCTTCCTCACATTGTCTTTCTTTCACCACCACCATTTTGACTGTAATAACTTTCCAAAAAACAAAATTGAAGCATTAAGACACATAATCAATCCTTAAAAATACTTCAAAATCATTATTTTTTCTAGGGAATCCATTTTTTGGGTGTGCTTTGCGGCATTGCTTCTGACTCCTTGAGATAGACTGGTGCCACCTCCTGTGTGGGCATAAAAAATGTAGTTTTCCACGGGAACCGCTTTTCCTGCAAAGGAGAAGCGCATTACCCAGGATACGATTTTTACCTATGGGTAAAAATCCCCAAAACGTTAGCAAAATGTACTTGAAAAGAAATTTTTTAACCATAAGAATGATTAGAATGGTTTTATCTGCTACCTGGGACAAACATATTGAAAATCAAACAGGTAATGAATCCAAAAACTCCACCAGAAATCTGCACACAATTGCTCCAAGTAGCTCTGCAAACTTGGTAAATGTAAAATGAAATATTTTTTACTATTTCTTTTTACTTTTATATAAGATTTTTTACGGTTTTATTACATTTTTTAATACTTTTAATTATTTCATTAAAAAATTCCCTTTTCAATAGTTATAAAAGTCAATTTTTATATTTTTTGGAAAGCTAATAGTCTTTTAAAAAAGGTGCTTGCATAGACGGAAGTGAATAATTTTGGCTATGGGTAAGTTCGTTTTTGAATTTTTCATACTTCCATAAAATGGAAAAAGTCATCAAGCGCTAATTTCAATTATTTGATCGTGCTCTTTAAACCTAGTATCAAAGTTCTGAGTTATTTTCACTTCTTTTCAGGCTCGTTAAACCCTCTCGTCGCAAAAATAAACCGTAATGGATTCTTCTTTAAACTCTTTTTGGACTCCTTAAATGTGAAAATATTGTCAAGCGAATTTGTCTTCTTCATGCTCGTAAAAGTAATTGAAGAGTCTCCTTTCCTATGGTAGTTTACCCCTTTTTTGGTTCGGATTGAATAGTTACAGAAAACAAGCGCTCCAACCAATCATGATTGGAAGAGTTCTCTCGGGTATTATTTTATACTTTTTGGTCCCTAGCGACTAAATTGTAGGAAAAAAATACCATTTCGAGTCTTTTTTTCGTTTTTGTTTAGAATCTCTAAACATGAACGAGGCCGAGTTAAATTTCAATGGAATCGTTAAACTAAACACCGAGAGACCCTCTTTTGGGAACGAACCTCTCCTTTCTTGGGTTTGTGAAATATATGAGAATGGATTTATCTATGGATAAGCTACAACAATTTTTTGTTACCCTCTTTGGACTCGTAAAATGAAAAGAGGCACTCATCAATAATGATGGGGAAATTAAGGAAAGGGAACTATTTCATTTTTGCAAATAAATGGCAGTTATTAGTCACCTTTGGACATGACACGTGTATGCATTTCATTCTGTCAATTGGGTATTTAGCTTGCTTCCAAATCGATCCACTTTCATGATTCATGTCACTCTAGGTATTTCAAATAATGCATCATCTTGCATCACAGTATGGCTTGGTATCCCTCTGGTCTAATTCAATGCTACCAATTCTTCAGTCATACCGCCCGATGTTCAAAGGAAAATTGAAAGTTTACCTCTGTAGTCAAAACAACCTTTGTGTTAGTACCCTTTGAGTCAGTCCTATGTTTACATCATATTCAAAATTCTAGAACTTTGTTCTGAGTTTCATGTCGTCGATGTGGGATTCATCATGGCCTTTCTTCGACGAGACTATTCTTTTCGACATCAGATCATCATCTGAGAATTAGTCCTAGAAACAAGAAGATAGTACATTGAGATCTATATACATTAATGAAATATTCTCTCACTCTCGGCATAGGTTCACATCATCGACCTTTGATCGAAATATTTGACTAAGTGTTCAACATCAAATTATCTATTCACACTCAGGATATTGTGCTAGGGTACCTTGGAAATCATTGACATCAATGGTGATCTCCCTCGCACTTGTTAATGGTTCTCATCATTAACCGGTAATCAAGTGGTTTCTACCATGTTCAACATCAAGACATTGTAATCACATGGATAGAATCGTACTTTGTGGAAGACAAGATGAAGACCCTGGGATTTTGTTAAGCACTCATTACTTTCCCCAGGTTGTGATGGAGTATTTTGTATTATTCCTAGCATGGATCCATATTTGTAGGGTCGTGGTTGTGCTCAAATTTGCTTCCATTTGACACATATCTATATTGTATTTCTGCTAGCTATGTCAAAGTTTGAGTCTCCTTCGCATGAATCTACGTTGTATTCTAATATCCATGTGTATTCATTTCCCTCATGGATATGCCTTGTACTGGTGTACATCCATGGTGAGGAATCAGTTGGTTATGAGTCAAAAGTATTGATGTATTGCAGAATCATGGTTGATGATGAACTCTGATAAAGCGATTTATTTCCTCAAAGTGGTAACTTTCTCTTTCATAAATCTCTCCTATTGTATCCCTCTAGCCTCATGCTTTGGGGGGTATTCTGTTACACATAAATATTGTCACCATCATGTGTTGAGGGATAAAAAATATGAATTTTCCCACAAATCCAAAATTGTGAAGTTGGATAGTGGCCCAGACTCCTATTTTCCATATTTGAGTCCAGCATCTCCTTTTCCCTTAATGCAAAAGTATTTACCCTCTTCAGTAACACCCATTGTCTCTTGACAATAAGCAATGCCACCGCCTATGTCCCTTGATCAAAGAGAGCTTCCACCTTGGTAACGCTCTATCTACATGGAAGAAAAGTGGTGCTCTAGTTTAAAATAGAAAAACATAATATTCACGAAGCTTCTCGAAGGAATACTTTGTGGCACCCTCATCTCTACTCATGTGGACCACTTGGACTCGATATCCCCCCATAATAGGATCTCCCTTCCACCTCACTCACCATTTTCTCAACCATCCCTATCCTCCCAAGGCCTATAAAACCTGTCTCATTGTTAAATTTTCATATGTTTAGCTAAGACATCAGTATTTCATTTCATTTTCATAACAAAAGCATATAAACAGGATCACTAAAAGATAGACAAGCACAACCATACAAAAGGAACAGAAATATTTATCCTGGGAAAACCCTAAAGGGAAAAACCCAGCAAAAGCTTCCTCAATATAGATGCCCCAAAAAGATAAAAGATAAAACCAACAAGGAGATCAAAGCCTGATCCTCCTCCTTCTCCAGCTACTTCTCTTCTCCACTAATGTGCTACACAAGTGAGAGTGTGTGCTCAAATGAGGAGAGCTACACCTCTATTTATATTCATTCGTTCACTTCAATTAACTCATCCAACATGTAGGCTCGAGTTAATCATGTAGGCTCTAGTTACACATGTAGGCTCAAGTAACCACACTGGGGTGCTAATGACCCACCTTTACAATTAGATGGGACAACCTCATGAATATTAATAGTTCTTCTGATTAGAAGCATTGAGGTACAATATAATACAATTGGTTCTCCCAATAGGACCATCGGGGACCACAAAAAGACACATATAGAATATTCTTCGAATTTACAATATTTCAACACTCCCCCTTAACGAGAAGGGTATTCTACAACAACATCAACAACAACAATAGTAGGAGAGGACATCATCAACATCATCAGTGTAACACATCTATAAATCATTGGAAGCTTTTCAACATCATATAGTCTTTGTCTTCAATATTTGACAACAACAACTTCTTTAATCAACATTAGCATATTTTGACCTTTTTATCAACAACATCTTCAGCACTTTGACCTTTCGATCAGCAACATCTTCAGCACTTTGACCTTTCGATCAGCAACATTTTCAGCACTTTGACCTTTCGATCAGCAACATCTTCAACAACATATTCAAAACTTAGACCTTTCGATCAGCAGCAACATCTTCAGCACTTTGACCTTTCGATCAGCAACATCTTCAGCACTTTGATCTTTCGATCAGCAACATCTTCAACACTTTGACCTTTCGATCAGCAACATCTTCTTCAGGACTTCTGCCTTTTGATCAGTAACAACATCATCATCATACTCTGATCTTTCGATCAGAAACATCATCATGAAAACATCATTATTATCAACACGTCAACATCATCAAAACATCAACATCAACATGATCCTTCCTTTCAGAATTACGAGATCAACATGTCTGTGGTACTCAGACGACCCTTCCTGTCAGAATTACAGGATTTAGGTCTTTACAGAGTTACTAACAATCCTTCCTTTCATAATTACAGGATCAACACATCTATGGAGATCAAACGATCCTCCCTTTGGGAATTACGGGATCAAGTCTTTATGGAGCTACTAACGATCCTTCCTTTTAGAATTACGGGATTTATATCTTTACGGAGTTACTAACGATCCTTCCTTTTGGATTTACAGGATCAACACATTTGTGGAACTCAAACAATCCTTCCTATTGGAATTACAGGATCAACACATCTGTGGAACTCAGACAATCCTTCCTGTTGGAATTACGGGATCAAGTCTTTACAGAGCTACCAACGATCCTTCCTTTTGGAATTACGGTATTTAGGTATTTACTAACGATCCTTCCTTTTGGAATTACAGGATTTACGTCTTTACGGAGTTACTAACGATCCTTCCTTTCGGAATTACAGGATTTAGGTCTTTACGGAGTTACTAACGATCCTTCCTTTCGGAATTACGGGATCAACACATTTGTGGAACTCAGAGAATCTTCCTATTGGAATTACGGGATGAACACATCTGTGGAACTCAGACAATCCTTCCTATTGGAATTATGGGATCAATTCAATGAGCCTTCCTTTCGGAATTATGGGATTTAGGTATTTACGGATTTATTAACGATCCTTCCTTTCAAAATTATGGGATCAACACATATGTGGAACTCAGACAATCCTTCCTCTAAGAACTACGGGATCAGCACACGTTCTCGAGTACCAAAGTCACCGGATCTGTTCTGGACCGAATTTCAAGATGATACAATCCTACCACCTTCTCATTGACCAAAGTTCACCGGATCCGTTCTGAACCGAAGTCCAAGGATGATACAATCCTGCCAACTTCTCGATGATCGAAGTTCACTGGATCCATTCTGAACCAAAGTCCAAGGATGATACAATCCTGCCACCTTCTCGATGATCAAAGTTCACCGGATCCATTCTGAACCAAATTCCAAGGATGATGTAATCCTGCCACATTCACGAGGACCAAGATCTCTGGATACATTTTGAACCGAGGTTCAGGGATGATGCAATCCTACCACTTTCATGGGGGCCAATACCTCTGGATACATTTTGAACCGAGGTTCAGGGATGATGCAATCCACCACTTTCACAGGGGCTGAGACCTTCGGATACATTTTGAACCAAAGTTCAGGGATGATGCAATCCCACCGCATTCACGGGGGTCGAGACCTCCAGATACATTTTGAACCAAATTTTAGGGATGATGTAATCCCACCACATTCACGGGGTCCGAGACCTCCAGATACATTTTGAACCGAAGTTCAGAGATGATGCAATCCCACCACATTCACAAAGACCGAAGTCACCGAATCACTTTAGGGAAGATTCCTAGGGATGATACAATCCCACCACAATCTCGAGGACCGAAGTCACTGGATCACTTTAGGGAAAGTTCCTAGGGATGATATAATCCCATTGCAACATCACTACTCCCCCTTTCAAGGAATGTCTTTCTGAACAACACCAAGCTTGTCTCGAAAGTGTTTGAACTTTAACCAAGACAGAGGCTTCATCAGTACATCACCATCCAAACCATCATCATCTACATCTTCAGTATGTGAATACTAAACTATCACCATCTGTATCTTCAGTATGTGAATACTGAAAGCATCATCATCAATATGTTCAGTATAGAAATACTGAAACATCATCATCTGCATCTTATCTCGTATGTTGAAATATTGGATTTCTATATGTTACTACGGAACACGGGGTTCTCTATCATCACAACTCTGGTTATTACATAGAATCATTGTAGTATCCATTTTCAGGTCAAAGAGACCTGATATCATATTTTGAAGCCATATGACTTCACAACTTAGGAGAGAAATCTGCTATGTAATCTACTTCAGTCGTGCTAAGAGAAACAATGGACTGTTTCCTGCTAAACCATGAACTCATAGCAGACCCAAAAGCATCTACCTGGTGTGCTTTTTTTGTCTAAGATACTTCCAGCCCAATCTACATCTGTGTAGCCATACAATATATACTCATGGGTACCATCATAGTATAAACCAAAGTCTCTAGTCCCTTTCAGATATCTCATCACATGTTTTGCAGCTACTAGGTGAACCTATCTTGGTTGAACAAGATATTGACTTAAGGTGTTCACAGTAAAACAAATGTTTGTTCTAGAATTTGTTAAGTACATCAATGAACCAATGATCTGTTTGTAATGAGTCACATCCACTAACTATGATGAGTCATCAACTAACAGCTTCAAGTTGGAGTCCATGGGTGTGGCCATGACTTTGCATTCCAACATATTAAATCTCTTTAATATCTCTACCGCATACTTTCCCTAGTTGAGAAATATTCCTTCTAAACTTTTCCATACTTCCAGACCTAGGAATAATGCATTAACCCAAGGTATTTCATCTCAAATTCTTCTGCTAGTTTCTTCTTGCTTTCCATAATTTGTTTCTCATTCCCTGTCAAGAATAAGTCATCCACATATAATAACAATATGACAGGTTCATCTTCTACAACCTTGTAGTAAAGGTTGGGATCGACATTACTCTTAGCAAATCCCATGCTCATCAGGAAACTATCTATTATTCCATACCAAGCTCTGGGAGCTTGCTTCAGGCCATAGAGAGCCTTCTTCAATTTGCATACTTGATTCCATCTGTATTCAACTTCAAATCCTCATGACTATTCGATGTAAAACTCTTTCTAAATCATACCATTAAGGAAGGCTTGTCTTTACTTCATCATGGAAGAAACTACCATGACAGCTCTAAAGGAAGTGTACCTTGCTTCCTGGAGTAACTATCTCTTCAGAATTAATTCCCTCTTTCTGATAGACACCTCTAGCCACAAGTATTTCCTCAATTCTATCAACAACATAATTTATCTTACAAATCCATTTGGAAGATACCACATTCTTGTTTTTTGGTTTGAGTACTATATCCCAAACATCATTCTAGTATTCTTTCATCATAACATCTTCCATGAGTTTGTCTTGTTAGGTCATCAACATATCCTAGTCTTCTGCATTCAACCTTGAAGGTTGGAACCCACTTTACTCTTGGTAAAGTCTCGATCCATCAAGAAGCTATCCATCATGTCGTACCATGTCAAACTCAGATATCTTCTATAGTCACTCCCCCTGAAGTAGAGTATCATCTTCCCTCTTCATTCTGTATAGGTGGTTCTATGCTTGATGTATACTGGTCAATAGAGTATGTCATGTCATAGTCTATTCTTTCTGAGGCAAATCACAAACCTTGCTTTGTACACTTGTTCTTGTAGATCCATATGGAAGATACTATGTACTTCTTGTTATGTCTTGAAATCATATCGTATACATCATTCCCCGTGATCAACTGTTATTCTTTGATCATAGCTTCTTTCATAGCATTCTTTCCTTCATCTTGAGTTATCTCTCATACCCATGGTGGTATTCATTCTCTGAGGTGGATCTACAGCTCTCTGAATCTCTTTCTTTCGTCATGGTGTCTTTGACCCTAGGAGCTTCAAATTCATGTTTATTGGAGTGAATCTTGAATTGTCATCACTTGTTCTTCGAAACAAGTCTCATCCTTGTTTTCTTGTATGAGGTGGTACAGGACCTTTCCTACAATTCAAATGCACCAGTTGCATGGTTAGAACTATTTCATAAAACATATGCATAACGACAAATTCTTATGCATCATGCAATTGTTTAGTCAATACAACACTCATCCATATCTACCATGACATCATTGAGATTGTGCACTAATCCATTATGTCAGCAAAGAGGTTTCAGTCTAGATAAGTAGCAATGGAGAGTTGTATAGCACCATGAGCTACTTACCCATCACATGCATATTAGTAGTATTAATGCAAGCAACATATCATGCATAATACATCAACTGAATATAAACAAATTCATAACAAAACAATATCATGAAATGAAAATTGAATACTTATCTTTATTTGTTTCTTGGGTAGACTCCTTCTTGATCCTTCTACTTCATCATCTTCTTCATTCATGACATCATCATTTCTTATCCAAATGATAAAATGGATAAGAGGTTCTTCAAGAGTTGAGTTCTTCATAACCCTCATCGCTTGAGGGATCTTCTTTGAATGGTGAGAGCTTGATCTTCAATTTCTCTCATCTTTCTTCTTCTCTTCTTATGAGATGAGATTTTTCTTCTTCTTCCGAGAGATTGTTGAAAGTAATTACTTCCTTTTGGCACAAATTCCTTGAATGAATGAATTCTATGATCCTGGGAGACCATTCAAGGTGGCTATCACCACTTCTACATTCTCTGCTTCTTCTTCTATTGCTTCAAGATGTTCTGCATTCTGGATCTTCACATTCTTTAGCTGTTTTCTCAAAGCCATATTTTGATTTAAGTTCTTATATTCAAATAGCTTGATCAAGGAACCAAACATATTCGATGTCTTTAGGGAAGACACTTGTAGTACAATTTGATTTGTGATTGAATCAACAATGATCTTCTTGGCCTTGATCAAGTTCTTCTGGTGTAAGGATTTGAGGCTCATATTCCTCTAGAACTAGAACCTCTACTCATGTAGGTGTCCAATTCATTTTCTTCAGAGAGATCAAATACTTCCATGCTTGGAAATTATCAACTTCACCTAGCTTTACATCAAGCTGATGTGATAGATCACTTTGAAATGAAAACCTCAAATGCAAATAGCAAAAGATTAGATCTTACCGATTTGAGGTGTCCGTCCTGCTTCCAGAGGTGGCTGATCTAGGGTTTGTCAGAGAAACCCTAATTTTCAAAACTTGGAATATTTCATATCTAATTGGATAGAAAGATAGATCTCTTCAAATGGAGCTATCCAATGTACTCCTTTTTTGAAAACAATGGAGGGAGGCCCTAGTTTTCCAATTTCTTCTGCAGAATTTCATGTTACTGTTTCTATGATATCTCTGAAATTAATGCTCCTCTATGTTTGAAATTTCCCACTGTGGTAACCTCGCATGTTCATGATCCAAAACCATAGGTTTCATCATAATTGGTTTCACAAATTGGGATTTATGATCATTTTCCCAAGGTGACGTGTTACAGGACTGTTCAGAACAGTGAAGTTGTACGGCATGCCACATGTCACTGGTTCATATTCAAGTTATGAAATTGGGACCACAGATAGTACAGTATATTATATTTCTGTAACATCTTCAGGAATTCCATTTGGACCTCTGTACCACAAGCTATAGAAATTTTTCCTAGGTGTCCTGTTTAGGGATGAATTCTCAAAGAGGTTGGAACCCTAACTTGGAGGGATCCTATATCCTAGAATATAGCGAATATGAGGCTGAAGTTTGGACATAGTTTTCACTAGGATTTTATATTCATTCTATGAAATTTTTCGCTCCTGAAAATTCTCCAATATTGGGATATAGCGAATATACCAAAACTTAGCAGTTTTAGTATTTAGGTTTTTTCTAGCTCTGGGTCAAACTAGGGTTTGACTTTCCCGAAGTTTCACCCAACCAAAAATATTGATCCACGTCTCTAAAATTCGATTTTAATGAGGAGACAAATCCTATTCTGGACTCACTCAAAAATTCTTCTTCTGTAAGAAGTCCTAATTTCCCACACCGAAAACTGAAAATGCTCGGAATCGAATTCCACTTCGACAGAAAGATGTGCCCTTCAATGGAGAGTCAGCCTAGCCATATTTTGATGATCGATTGTGGAGAGAGAACCAAAAAGTAAGAATCCCTAGATTCTGTAGCTACACAATGTCTTGTTTTCAGGATGGCTCTGATCCCATGTTAAATTTTCATATGCTTAGCTAAGACATCAGTATTTCATTTCATTTTCATAACAAAAGAATATAAACAGGATCACTGAAAGATAGACAAGCACAACCATACAAAAGGAACAAAAATATTTATCCTGGGAAAACCCTAAAGGGAAAAACCCAGCAAAATCTTCCTCAATATAGATTCCCCAAAAATATAAAAGATAAAACCAGCAAGGAGATCAAAGCCTAATCCTCCTCCTTCTCCAGCTACTTCTCTTCTCCACTAATGCGCTACACAAGTGAGAGTGTGTGCTCAAATGAGGAGAGCTACACCTCTATTTATATTCATCCATTCACTTCAATTAACTCATCTAACATGTAGGCTCAATTTAATCATGTAGGCTCTAGTTACACATGTAGGCTCAAGTAACCACACTAGGGTGCTAATGACCCACCTTTACAATTAGAGGGGATAACTTCATGACTCTTATTAGTTCTTCCAATTAGAAGCATCAGGGTACAAGATAATACAAGTGGTTCTCCCGGTAGGACCATCGGGGACCACAAAAAGATACATATAGAATATTCTTCAAAGTTACAATATTTCAACACTCATACCCCATGCATGATAGAGAGAAAGGTTATGTTGTTGCATTGAGATTCTGGCCAAATCTAGGGTAAGCATTAAAAGAGCAAGTTGGAGCTTTTGAGGACAAGGAATATCATGTTAAGGAACATCACAACACTAAGGAAATGGTTGTAATGTTTATTCTTCATTTTTAATGCAAAGTTGGTTCATTTCCCATAAAATGTGATATGTTGCAATCATTCATTTTACTATTGGATTCCTTAGTCTCTAATACAGAACTGTATACTATGTTCCATTACCTTTGATATTGCTTGTTTTGTTTGATGTGTTTGTGCAGGTACATCCATGGAGATTCATCACAATAAGAGACAACTAAATCAAACTAAAAAATAGCCAAAGGACTCATTCTAGATATCTACCATATATATCATCACTCATTTGTTCTATATTTGAACCACTCAGGCCTAAAGGAACAACTCTTGTCGGCAACAGGTGCATTTTCCTAGAAACATTTTCCAACCTCATGGTCTATTACTGGCATTATCGATCGAGCTTGGGGGAAATACTATTTCCATTCAAGTGGGAGTGGTTGATTCTTCATTAGATTATAATCTTCTATTTGGGAGAAAGTGATTTTATGCTATGACAATCGTCGCTTCGACAAATTTTCATACTCTCCAATTTCCTCACTTAGGGAAGATTGTGACCATAGATCAACTTGAGTTTTATTCACCTGATGTTACTGCCCCTACCGTGAAAAATATTCCTATGCTAAGGAAATACCCCCCCCCCCCCACCTTATCAATCGATTGGGGTTGGGATGTTGAAGGATTCAACTCTTATGGGTGTGTTTCCCTTGAATCCTCCTAGTACAAAATTAGTAACTATGAACATGATTTCCATGATCGACCACATTCCTAAAGGTAAAGAAGTTGTTGATACATCTTCTCTAGGTCCTCATGAAGCACTGCATGATGCCATACAATCTGTTTTTGATGTATACTATGATGATCATCATTTAGTAGCATTGGATCCTTACCACCTACCCTATTGGCTAGATTCTCCTCCCCCCACTCTAGATTATCTCTCGCATAATTTTTCATCAAATGAGTCCATTATGGAGATAATGAGTGTGGATGAACCTATATGGGAATACCATCACCATAGATCCTCTTTCCTTACCCATGCTAATTCAGTAGACTCTATTTTTGTCTCTCTCATTAGTTTTGATATTGTCGAAAATCCTCAAATTCTTGTATTGTTACAAGACACTGATTCCAAAGGAAACTTGTGTAACATCACTTAGACGACTCCCATCGAAATATCAATGAATCCTAGAAATATTGAACATGTTCATGTAGGCTAGAACTGTTCAACTAAAAAAACTGAAAAAATATAGAGCTTTGTTCAAAGAGCTCTGAGATGTTTTTGCTTGGATGTATGAAGAAATTCCTGGGATTTCTCCGTCCCTCATCGTACATGAGATCAAGACTTACCCCACGTCGAGAATAGTCTAGTAAAATATTCATTAATTCCATCCAATTAAGGATGCAGCAATAAAATCCGAGGTTGAAAAACTTCTGAAAGATGGTTTTATTTACCTTGTACCACTAACTGAGAGGGTATCTAATATTGTTCCTATAGCTAAGAAGCAGGGAACTATTAGGGTTTTTATCGATTTTTGAGATTTGAATAAGGCTTGTCCCAAGGAAAATTTTCCTACTCTGCATATCAATCAAATCATTGATAACTATGCTAGGAGTTTCATCTTCTCATTTATGGATGGCTTTTTCAGCTATAATCAGATAGAAACTTTACCCATCGACCAGCATCAGACGTCATTCATTTGTTCATGGCGAACCTTTTCCTATTGAAAGTTGCCCTTTGGTTTGAAAAATGTTGGAGCTACATTCAAATGAGCCATTTCTTATGCTTTTCATGATATTAAACAAATTGTGAAACTGTACTTGGATGACCTCCCATCTCATTCACAACAGTGAGATGATCATCCAGGGAATCTTAGTGACATTTCCTTCGATGCCATCATTATCACATTTGGCTTAATATACAGAAGTGTGTATTTTTTGTTGAGACTGGTCGTCTTCTTGGCTTCGTGGTTTCCAAAGATGGCATTCAGATAGATCCTTTGAAGATAGCTGCTATTTTGGCCTTACTCGCTCCGACCAACATTACAGAACTCCAAATTTGGCAAGGGAAGGCAAACTTTATTTGTCATTTTGTGTGTAACTTTGCAGAAATAATGGATAGCTATATGTGTATCCTAAAAAAGAACACTCTGTTTCTTTAGGATGACCTGCACCAACGAGATTTTGATATTTTGAAACATGCTCTGATACATTCATCGGTGTTGCACCCCCAAAATTGTTCAAAATAATTTCTGCTTTATGTTGTTTCCTCTACTACTGCCATCGGTATGGTTCTGGTGCAAGAAGATCTCAATGACCTAGAAAATGTGATTTACTATTTAAGTAATATTCTCCTTAACTCTGAAAATCGTTATTCACATGTGGGGAAGCTATATTTTGTTGATGTATATGTAACTTCGGAATGTATTTCACTTGTATTTGTTATATATTGTAACCCGATGTTTATTCTAGGATGTACTTGAGTTATGTCATGCCCCAATGTTCCTATTGGGAAGGTCTATCATGTAAACAAGTGATGTCAATTCATTGTGGGTAACCCTCCTATTGTCTAAGGGTTAAAGTCCCCACAGTTCTGGGGCACTAGGGTTATTAGACTCTCCTAATGAGGTCGGCCCTAGTAGGGTTTTTTTCATGTCGAGATTAGTACAAATAGAGAGATGGATTCTCTATTTATTACAAAAATCATACACACTCAAGTGTAATGCATAGTTGAGGAAGGAGAAGACACTGGGGCTAGACAAGAAGAAGGTTACTGCTATCGGGAGATCACTTACTGTTTTGGGTTCTACTTTTGGTGTTGATTCTATCTCTGAGGAAGTTGCAGGGTTTTCACCATTTATGGTTTCCCCGAGGATAAACACTGTGTTCATTGTCTCTTTTGTTTGATTGTTGTGCTTGTAATTCTCTCAGTAAAGATCCTAATATAATGCTAGTTTAATGACAAAATTCTAACATGGTATCAGAGCTAACCCGAGAAGAAGACACTGTGTAGCTACCGGAACTAGGGCTTCCTAGTTTGTGGATCTTCCTCCATATATTTTCAGCAAAATTAAGGTGGAATAAATCTCCTCCTTAGGGCACATCTTTCCATTGAAGAAGAATCCAATTCTGAGGTTTTTTAGTTTTGGACCCAACACTACTACCGAAAATTAGGTATTTTCACAGAAGAGGAATTTTTCAGTGAGCCCAGGCCTAGATTGATCTCCTTCCCAAAATAAAAGTTAGGGATAAATTTCAAGGCATTTGGGTGGATAGAACTCTGGAAAAGAAAAACCCTAATTTGCTACTGAACTAGCACTGCAAGATTTCAGATCCAAATCCAGATCCAACATCTTGAACTGGTAAGATCTAAATCTTTTGTATTTCCATTTGAGGTTCTCAGTTTAAGATGTCTCATCATACCAATCTTGATGAAAAGCTTGAGGGAGGTGATAAATTTTGAGCCTGGAAGTATAGGATCTCCCTGGTCCTAGAGGAAAATGAGTTGGACTCCTATATTAATGAGGAGGTTCCAGTCCCATAGGGAGACGAGGCTAAGGCCTTGCATAAGAAGAATTTTGTTATGGCAAAGAGAATCATTGCTAATTCTATCAAGGATCATCTCATACCATGGGTGTCCTCCCTCAAGACACCTAAATCTATGTTTGATGCCCTAACCAAATTGTTTGAAGGGAAGAACATAAAGAGGAATATGACTCTGAGAAACCAAATGAAGAATGTGAAGATTCAGAATGTTGAGACTATTCAGTCTTACTTTACAAGGGTTTCTCAGATCAAGGAGCAGCTAGAAGCAGTAGATGAAGAAGTGGAAAATGCAGAGATTGTGATGACCACCTTGAATGGTCTCCCTAGATCATGCGAATCTTTCATTCAAGGAATCTGTGTAAGAAAAAAGTTAGCCAAGTTCAGTAGACTGTGGGAAGAATGCTCTCAAGAAGAATCTCGAATAGCAGCTCGAGAAGAGAAGATGGGAAGTGAAGATCAAGCTCTAACAGTTCAATCCAAGAAAAACATAAGGAGCCATTATCACTCCAAAGGTAAGATCTCACACTCAAGAAAAGATCTGAAAACTATTAGATGTTAATACACATGTGATGAGAAAGGTCACATATCTAGATTCTTCCCTAACAAAATAAATCTAAAGAAGAAGGGAAACAAGAGAAGACATCATTCCCATGCTGTAGAGGATGATGAACCTTCCACAAAGATAATTAGACAATAAAATGATGATTCTTCAAGTGAGGAAGAATATGTACTAATCTCTGCTCTCACGGGAACTGTTTCACATGGAAGCAATGACTGGCTCATAGACAGTGGTGCTTCCAAGCACATGACGAGATTCAAATAATCATTTGTGAAGTTATCTGAACATGAGTCACCTCACAAGCTGAAACTTGGGGATGACTACCAATATCCAATAAAAGGTAGTGGTGAATCCTCCTATAAACTAGACTCGGGAAAGTCTTTGAAGATGAAGAATGTATTATTTTTTCCAAGACTAAAGAAGAACCTTCTCTCCATATCTGCATTGTATGAAAAAGGAATGAGGGTTGCTTTTGTACATGGAAAAGTTCTTATGTGGCCAAAGGGAAATACTTTTGACGATGCAATAGTGATTGGAGAACAAGAAGGAGGTCTATACAAGTTGAAGGGCCAATCGGATCAAGCTTTGGTTCATGACATAGTAGAACCAAATGAACTTTGGCATAGAAGGCTTACACATGTGCATTATAGATCACTACCACTTGCAAGCAAAGTTGTTGAAGGTCTTCCAGAAATTCAAGCAAAACATGAAGGGGTATGAAAAGGATGTGTGAAAGGAAAGAACACAAAGAAGACATTTTCAAGTAGCAAAAGCAAAGAAAAAGGAATCTTGGAAATTATCCACTCTGATGTATGCAGACCAATGTCATTAAGCTCACTAAGAAGGTATGTGTACTATGTCTCTTTTATTGATGAGTTTTCTAGGAAGACATGGATTTAGATCATGAAGAATAAAGATGAAGTGTTCAGCAAGTTCAAGGAATTCAAAGCCTTGATCGAGAACCATACTAAAAAGAAGATCAATACTTTTCGATCAGACAATGGTAGAGAATTCACTTCAAATGAGTTCAAGGAACTATGTAAAGACTCGGGGATTAAGAGGGAGTTGTCTACTCCTTATAATCCACAATAGAATGGGATTGTAGAGAGGAATAATAGAACTATCATGGAAGCTACAAGATCTATGCTTCATGATCAAGATCTTCCTATGCATCTTTGGGCAGAAGCAAATAGAACAACAGTGTATGTATAGAACCTTACTCCACACAGAGTACTCAAGAATAAGAGTCTTGAAGAAGTATTCTCTAGTAAGAAACCAGAATTCATCCATCTCAGAATATTTGGCTGTCCTATGTACATACACATTCTAAAAGAGAAGAGAACAAAATTAGATCCTTCAGGAAAGAAGGGTATATTTGTGGGATACTCTGAAATCTTGAAGGCTT
The DNA here is from genome assembly GCA_001517045.1 of Pseudotsuga menziesii. Classification (NCBI taxonomy): domain Eukaryota; kingdom Viridiplantae; phylum Streptophyta; class Pinopsida; order Pinales; family Pinaceae; genus Pseudotsuga; species Pseudotsuga menziesii. The sequence continues at coordinate 1,109,739 of LPNX010631272.1, forward strand.
ACAGGATATACTTCCCAGGGTTCAAGAAGTTAGACATCAGTAGGGATGTAACATTTGACGAAGATTCATCCTACATCAAATCCAGAAAAAAACCTGCTGAAGAACCTGAAGAAGCAGAAGCTCCTAGAATTCATGATACAATCATGAACAAAGAAATTCAAGAAGAAGATCGAGAATTTGAAGAACCACCAAGACCTGTAGATCCACCATAGGAGAAGAATCCTCATAAGAGGAAATTTTCTTGGGTATGAGAGATTATCCAAGGTGTGGAAAGATATGGGGTTCCAGAAGAGAATCTCAAAGAAAGAAAGAGAACCAGATCCTGTTCCAGTTATGTAGCTTTACTATGTGACTTTATTGATAAAGAACCTTCTGAGTATGAAGAAGCGGCATAACAGAAATAATGGAAGGATGAAATGATCAAAGAGTATCAATTGATCATGAAGAATGATGTTTGGGATGTTGTCCCAAGGCCAGAAGGGAAGTGAGTTGTAACATCCAAGTGGATCTACAAGATCAAGCATGTTGCAGACAGTAGCATTGAAAATTTTAAGGAAATATTTGTGGCTCGAGGTTTCTCTCAAAAGAAGGAATAGACTATGAAGAAACCTTTTCACTTGTAGCCAGATACACTTCAATTAGATCGGTACTTGCTTTGGATGTAGTGATGAAATGGAAGATACACCAAATGGATGTCAAGACTTCCTTCTTGAACGGTGTAGTAGAAGAGGAAGTGTATGTGGAGAAGCCACTCGGTTTTGAGACACATGACAAGGAGTCTCATGTGTGTAGATTGAAGAAATCCCTATACGGTTTGAAAGAGGCACCCAAGACATGGTACGGAAGAATTGATAGCCTTCTATCCAGTTTGGGCTTTACCAAGGGTAAAGCAAATTCCCACCTTTACTACAAGGTGGAAGATGGCAACCTGGTGATGCTTCTACTATATGTAGATGATCTGTTTGTGACAGGTATGGATGGGTTGATTGCCAATACAAAGAGAAATATTGCTACTAAGTTTGAGATGAAGGACTTGGAAATGATGCATTATTTCCTAGGTATGGAGGTGTGGCAAACTACAGATGGAATCTTCCTTGGAAAAGGGAAGTATGCAGTAGATATCCTAAAAAGATTTGGCATGATGGAATGCAAGACATTAACCACACCTATGGCATCAAACCTGAAGCTATTGAATGATGCTTCATCAGAGACAATCGATGCCATGATGTATCATCAGATGATTGGGTCCTTGATGTACCTGACGAACATGAGACTAGATATATACTTTGTTGTGAACATCTTGAGCCAATACTTGACAGATCTGAGACATGTTCACTTGACTACTGCAAAGAATATTTTGAGGTACCTGAAGGGTATGATTTATTATGGGCTCAAGTATAAGGCTGATTAGAAGATTAACCTGGAGGGCTATGTTGATTCAGATTGGGTAGGCAGTGCAATCGATAGGAAGAGCACTTAAGGGTGTTGCTTCAGTATGGGATCAAGTGTGATCTCATGGTTTAGAAGGAAGCAATATTCTGTGGCACTGAGTACAGCTGAAGCAGAGTATGTTGCAGCTTGTTCAGCTAGTTGTGAGACAGTATGGCTGACAAAGCTACTGTCTGATTTATTTGATCTCCTGTTAGATGCTACTTGTATATACTGTGACAACCATAGTTGTGTAAAGTTGTCAGAGAATATGGTATTCCATGACAAGTCAAAGCATATCGAGATCAAGTATCACTATATCAGGTATATGGTGCAGAGAGGAGCAGTGAAGCTCCAGTATGTTGCGATGGATGAATAGATAACTGATGTGTTGACTAAGCCATTGGATAGGGTGAAGTTTGAGTATTTCAAAAATAAGCTTGGGGTTCTCCAGATCGAGATTCCTCCCAAGAGGAAGTGATGTGTTTGTGCTGAGCCTTTCTGACATGGTGAGAGGGTTGGTTCCTTCCATGGTCAGATATAAGTACTGTGCCCTTCCTACATGGTGAGAGGATTGGTTCCTTCCATGGTTAGATATAAGTGATGTGCCCTTCCTACATGGTGAGAGGATTGGTTCCTTCCATGGTCGGATGTAAGAGTTGTGACATGGTGAGAGGATTGGTTCCTTCCATTGTCAGGTATCTGTGTAGATACCACATCCAGCATGAAAAAGGGCTGGCTCTATGAAGACACATCTAGTATGAAAAATGACTAGCTCTATGTAGATGCCACATCCAGCATGAAAAAGGACTAACTCTGTGAAGACACATCTAGTATGAAAAAGGACTATCTCTGTGTAGATGGCACACTCAAAATGAAAAAGGGTTGGCTCTGTGAAGACTCATCTAGTATGAAAAAGGACTAGCTCTGAGTAGCTTCCACATCTAGTATGAAAAAGGACCAACTCTGTGATGCCTCATCTGGTATGAAAAAGGACTAGCTTTGTGAAGACTCATCTAGTATGAAAAAGGACTAGCTCTGAGTAGCTGCCACATCTGGTATGAAAAAGGACTAGCTCTGTGATGCCTCATCTAGTATGAAAAAGGACCAGCTCGGTGATGACTCATCTGGTATGAAAAAGGACCAGCTCTATGATGCCTCATCTAGTATGAAAAAGGAATAGCTCTATGAAGACTCATCTAGTATGAAAAAGGAATAGCTCTGAGTAGTGCCACATCTGGTATGAAAAAGGACCAGCTCTGTGATGCCTCATTTGGTATGAAAAAGGACCAGCTCTGTGATGCCACATCTAGTATGAAAAAGGACTAGCTCTATGATGATACATCCAATATGAAAAAGGACTGGCTCTGTAGAGGTTCCTACAATGAGAAGAATCAAGAGATAGCACCTGTGATGATGACCCAGTGATGATCCAGATTGAGTGATGATCCAGATCCAGTGATGATGATCCAGTAGTGATGATTCAGATCGAGTAATGATCTAGATCTAGTGATTATCCAGATCCAGTGATGATCCAGATCCAGTGATGATCCAGATCTGATGATGAAGATGACTTGAAGATGACAAGGACTCAAGGATGATATAGAATATACAGAGAAGAAGACTTGTGTTGAAAATTGTGTCAAAAGAATACCTTCCTAGTTAAGAGGGATTGTTGATGTATATGTAACTTCAGAATGTATTTCACTTGTATTTCTTATATATTGTAACCCAATGTTTATTCCGAGATGTAATTGAGTTATGTCATGCCTCGATGTTCCTATCAGGAAGGTCTATCATGTAAACAAGTCATATCAAGTCATTGTGGGTAACCCTCCTATTGTCTAAGGGTTAAAGTCCCCGCAGTTCTAGGGCACTAGGGTTATTAGATTCTCCTAGTGAGGTCAGCCCTAGTAGGGTTTTTGTCATGTCAGGATTAGTATAAATAGAGAGTTGGACTCTCTATTTATTATATAACTCATACATACTCAAGTCTAGCACATAGTTGAGGAAGGAGCATACATTGGGGCTAGACAGGAAGAAGGTTACTACTGTCGGGAGATCACTTACTGTTTTGGGTTCTACTTTTGGTGCTGATTCTATCTCTAAGGAAGTTGTGGGGTTTTCAACATTTATGCTTTCCATGAGGATAAACACTATGTTCATTGTCTCCTGTGTTTGATTGTTGTGCTTGTTATTCTCTCAGTAAATATCCTAATATAATTCTAGCTTAATGATGAAATTCTAACAGCTTTGGCTATAGTCATTGTTGTGTAGCATTTTCATCACTACATTTTACTACACACTACAATTTTTATTGCTAATCAAAACCTTGTGTACTACATTTTGACTCCTCAAGTGCTAGGGGGTAAGTATTCCTATTGGATACTCATCCAACAAGATTTCGATTTCGAGTTAGCTAAGGCTACTTCCAATAAGTCCTTGGTATTTGTGGAGTTAATGTGTGACATTCCCTGTGCTCTCATGGAATTTGAGCTGAATGATTCATTTCCAGATGAATTTTTTTTCCTGATTAGTACAACTAACCCATGGTATGAATATTTGATCATCTATCTCCAGACCCAAGATTTCAGCCTAATATGTCCCATGATGATCGTCAACGCATCTATCACCACACTAAATATTACCTCATTCTGATTGACACATTGTACCATCTTGGTATAGACTCCATTCTCTGACGATGTCTTACTCATGGAGAGGATAACCAAGTCCTGAATTCCTGCCACTCTGGAGCATGGAGCATGTGGCAGACATCTTTATGGGATGGATACAACTCAGAAAATCCTTCGTGCTAGGTATTTTTGGCACTCAATATTCAAATATTATCACGAGGCGGTTAAAAAGTTCCCACCCTATCAAATTTTTTATCCAAAAAAGTGCACCTACCCTACTCTGTTACACCTTTTCATTGTCATTGGAACTTTTGCCAAATGGGGGATAGACTTTATGCATTGTAAGCCTACCTCAATGGGGGGCATGGTTACATCATCATAGCCATAGATTCTTTTAGAAATTGGGTTGAGGAAATGGATACATATGTAGAGGATGGTATTATTGCTACCCTCTTCTTGTTCAATCACATAATAGCTACGTTTGGAGTTCCACAAGCCATAGTCACTGATCACAAATCCAATTTCTATAATCAGATGATGGTTGAGTTGAGTGTTGAGATAGGTTTTATTCATGAGAAATCAACTCCTTATTATCCATAGGCTAATGGCCAAGTCAAAGTAATTAACAAAGTCTTGAGGACTATGCTGTGTAGAATGGTTGCAGATCATAAATCCAACTTGAATTTAACTTTATTTTCTGCACTATGGGATTATAGAACTTCAGTTAAAACAAAAACTAGTTTTATGTTGTTTCAGTTGGTCTAAGGACTGGAAGTTATCCTACCTATTGAATGCGAGATCCTGTCAATCAAGCTTGTAGTTGATATTGTCCAAAACACTTCTATCAAAGAATAACATTTTTTGTATTTGACAATCCTTGATGAGAATTGAAGAGATGATTCCTTGGCTAATGAGGCACATAAAGAACACATTAAGGCTCAATATTATAAATCCATTCAACCTTGTGTGTTTAAAGAAGGTGACATGGTTTTGATCTATGATCAGAAGCATGAAAAACTTGGAAAAGGGAAGCTGACATCCATGTGGTATGGTCCCTACATCATGAGTAAAGTCATACAGAAAGGGTCCTACAAGCTTATAGATTATCATGGGATACCTTTTGGGCAACCTCATAATGGGTTGTACCTGAAAAGGTACTATGCTTGAATACATATATGTTATAGTACCTTGTACATATGTATATTGATTTTTTTTTGGGTGTGGTTTTAGTATTTCAATATGGTTTTGAGTTTTTGTCAGTACTGTTTATAACATGTTTTGGTTATGCAGATCAAATAGATTTTTATGGTTTTTCTAATGGTGCTTGCCATCATATCCTCAACCTTGCTTCAACCGCTTGGGTCTTATATTCCCCAACTCATGACTTAGTCAGTTCAGGAGTGGTTTGTGTAGGTACAACCACCAATAATATCGTCGAGTATCATGCGATAATAGGTTTATTAACCAAGGCTACATATTGGGACATTAACCACTTGGTAGCCTTCATGACTCATAGCTAGTGGGTTTTCACTTGAACCACATGTATGACATCCGAAACCCTACACTTCTCCATCTTTTTCAAAGCATGTGTTTGTTAGAAAGATCAATTGAACTATTACTTATCGGCATATTCCTAGGTCTTGTAACACAGTTGTAGAATCATTAGCCAATTACATATTGGACTGGTATATTGCATTGTCATAACATTTGATAAATGAAACATGGCTCATTGTAAATAAACATAAATATTAAAACTACATAAACACTGATATAAATATCATTCCATATTTGAAAATAGATAAAACTCCATAGATAAGTCTGTATACATATATACAAAAAGATTGTTTTACAAAAATATGATCTCGAGGCCCTGTCTGAACAAAACTGTCTTTCAAATATAAAAAATGACAAAAATACTAAAGCTAGATATCTTTAAGTGTCTACAACATGTAGGATGACTACTGATGCTCTTGGTAACACATGATGGCTCTTGCTACCCTCCGTAGCAGGCATCCAAATCGACCTGATCCTCTAGTGGTATGCCTCTGGTACTTCCTAGGGAGGTCATCTACGAAAATGTCTAGAATATCTAGAGTTAACCAGTTGAGGTTCTCCTTGACATCATTCAACTCGTCATCTCCTCTATGGACAAAGTAGGCCCCCACTCGCCTGTCAATTGGGGAGGAACCCCTAGGTTTTGCATCTCCCACATCTGCATGAAATTTGAGTTTCGTTAACATCCATAAAAATTATAAAAAATAAAATAAAAAAATAATCAATGTCTTGATTATTATTCTTGCCAATGTCACCCCATTGGGAACCGGCTGGTAGAGCTAGGTATGGATCCCCTCTGAATTCAGTACCAATGTATGTGTAATCCTCTATCATGAGTAGTTGGTCATCTAACCAATGAAAGAAAGTACTACCATACTTGACTTCGGAACCACCACCACCAACGTGGGGCATCACCTCTACCCAGAGCAACATGCGAGGGTCTCGTGCTCTTAGTTTGATGAAAGCTACATGTGACCTCAGATGAGGTACCTATTATGGAGAGATATTCCTATGGCTTGGGGTACCACAATAGATAGCTTGACTCTAGAAAACAATCCTTTCCAATATGTAATAGAAATTAAATATCTAAAACTAAAGGATCAGACCTCGTACATTATTCCGGATGGTTGAAGTAGATCCCCGTTGAGCTTTCCAAATTCAGCTTGAATTGATATATTACTTCCTCAACAACAAGTAAACAATACAAGCATTCTATATATCATGGTGTTACATCTATTCTAGCATATATAATCAATAATGTATAAGCATTTGACATAATCCAATGGATAAAATTTTCATTCAAACACACACTATTGGATAGGAAAAGATATTTCTATTAATATAAATCAGAGATTATGAGATACAACCTCTATCGACATGTCTGCAAACTAGAGAAACTGAATCCCCCACTTGGGCCTCCAGCACTTCAATCCTCCATCTCTAGATAGCAAGCTCACAAGTAAAAGGAAAGCTTGGGAAGAACACAAAAGTTCTCTAAGGGACAAAGGGATGCAGACTCAAGCATAAGTTTTGGCAATAATGGACTATAGTTTCTTTGCTCTCAATTCTCTCTTATGCCTTCAATGTACCAAGGGGTTCCTTATATATCTTTTCAAAGGGGTAATGAAAGGTCGAATCTGAGCGATTTCAAGGCATAGAGAAGGCCAGGAGTCAAGTGAGTTGGATCCATGTCCAGGAAAACTCTAAAAGGATTTAGATTTTGTACACATCCCGATGTACACAGTTTTAGTGGTCAAACCCGCGTAGATACGCACTTATAGGTTTAAAAGTCGTGTGTATCATTTTTCGTATGCTTTTAGGGATGGTCAAGGAAACATCAAAGGACAAAAAATGGTCCATGGGGTCTAAGGAGTCTATAGCGGGACAAGGGAATGCCATACAAAGTATGATTCACCTAGAGTGGTGAAATCAGCTATAATAGATGCCCCCTAATGTGTGAGGTCAGAGGGGTCATACGATGGCTGAAATACATTATAAGTCCATCCCAGAAGTGTATTGATGAAGGATCCCAAATGGAAGACGAGCCACCCAATCAACATAGTACAATAATACAACTCTGCACATAACTGCAAATACATATAGCAGTCCTGGATACATAAGAGTACAATGGCCATGAATAGGCATGATACAAGATATCACATAAGTGATCATCGCCACGTACACTATACATAGATCATAATCTCCATGATGAAAATATACAAAGGACCATGATCTCCATAATGGCTGAAGATATATAATAGATCAAGATCTCCATAGTGGTTGGAAATATCTGACATATACTGGAATCAAGTCACGAGAGTTGAAATCTCATGAACATTGGCACGATCAAGGAGGTAGCATATAAGAGATACCACCAATCTGGAAATTCTTCTACATAAACTGCTACGAGTACATGTCCTACTATGCGAATAGAGGTGTCGAGGTCAAACATATTAGTCCATCATCTGAGTACCGGTCATTAATGTATACCGTTAACAGATGTGAGATCACCCGCCTATAATAAAAATGGGAATCAAGGTACTAGAGTGCAAACTAACAAGTGTGAATAAATGTGTTGAGGTCGAACACTTGAGAGGATCCATCAATCAGGGGACATTGATGTATTCCCAAATAATGTCGATGGAGAGAGAACCTGCCACTGATGACTGCAAGTCTCAAGGCACTCAAAATGACTCTAGATTCCAATCCCAGAATAAATGATCTGATGTCGATGGGATGAAATCCGCTGGAAGGAGGGAATTAAGGCATCCCCCATCATCCAACATGAGGTACTCAGCAAAGTTGTATAATGTGGAAGGACTTGATCATAAGGTGCACAAACCAGTAACTATACCAGGAATGGCTGACATGCAAAGTCAAGAGAACTAAGGAATGGTTGAATCAAGCTTCAACTTCCTTCGAACAAGAGCATAATGGCATATGGTGACTGAATAAAGGTAGTACAAACTCAATATACAAATTGGGACATCTCTGCGACACAGGAGGCATTGACAGAGGCTCCATAGGGACTAGAAGCTTAACCAGTCGATGGAGATAAAATCAGATAAATGAGTACAGCTCCTAAAGTCAAACTATAACCCAACCAATGGATGTGATATTTAGTGCTCTGTTCGAAGGCGAATCGACTCGAGAACTGCCAAAGATAACATCTTTCCTTGTCCGGATTTTTGGTTTTTTGATTTTTTTGGACTTTTTCAGTTATTTAAAAAGCTTGAAAAAGAATAAAATGGCTTTATAGTTATAGACTAGGAGGAGATGAGTTTCATAAGGGAAAACAAACTAGTTCCAAGCAGTGGAACATACCTATGCTCAATGCAAGGATACATGTGTAGGATATCAACACTCAGGGGAAAATCCCCTCCCAGTAAAAAAGGGAAACAAGCTGCAAAGGATATAAAAAATGGCTCTACATGGCTAGACATGAGACAAGCTAGGGATATATGGCTGAATACGCAATGTTAGGGGAGCCAGCATAAAGCTCAATAAGGTAGACAAATCTCATGATAATGCATTCACAACTTGACATGAGGGAGTCCTGAGGGAAATAGGCCAGCAAAAGATCAATAGGAGTATGAGGCTCTTGCAAAATGTCATGGCAGTACTATACAACGGACTCCCACACCCTAAAAGAGAAAACGTCAGCATGGGAACCAAAGGCAAAAGGGAGCTAACTAGGAAACCCATGTATAGGAAAGCTCTACCATTAACATAATATCACTTCTAACAATAGCATGAAGGTTCTGTGATACCATGGAATGGGTTTGTACCTAAAAATGAAACAGTCATAAGGTCATGCAAAATGCAAGCGGATGTGAAATCCTAACCTATATGCCAGTTTATACATGATACCTGTGATAGGAACAAATAGGTCGAAACCTCAAAGACATTGTACAAAACTAGACCCTGCATGACAACCATATTAGTCCAAAACAACCCAAAATAGTCAATAAAGAATCCAAACTTTAGGATATAGGGAGGAATGATCATGAAAACTGCACCCAAAGGAAACAATGCGGTGAACGATGGGACATAAAAAGGAAAGTAAAGTGTAGATGCAAAGTTCATGCATCCACCACCACCCCCATGAGGGTGACCACCGGTGTAAAGACCAAGCAAAGGAAATAAAAATCCTCCACGAATGGAGTAGAGAATGGAATATGACCATTCCCAAATCTATGAGCACTGTAAAGGGTTGTGATGCCCCCAAGTCTGACACTAGGGTCTGTACTAGGACTAACTATAGGTGATAAAATACCAAGCATGCCAAAAATAAAAGGACCCAAACTCAAGATAGCATACATATACTCAAGTAACCATGATCCCAAAGGCCAACTAGCACACAAAGAGCACACTCCTAAGAAAATCTACAGCCAAAATGCAAGCAAACCAAGGGGGTGATATGTGAGCTCCCGAATGCAGTAGGTATGTCTCGCCTAAGAGAGGCTTGAAACTCCCATACACTACAAGTGGAGGTACGTAACCAATTATAGTGGCCCTCAAATTCAACGCATATAGCGACTATGCTGTCCGACCCCAACCTGGCCAGGACACCCGTAGAATAACCCCTGCAAAGTACCCCCTCGATATCCTAGGTAAGGGAACTAAGGTCACCTCAATATAATCAATGCTCACATGGACAGTCACAGGTGGGATTGACCGTATGGGCAGGGTAGCAAAGCCTAAAACTCTCGAAAGAGCCCCCATATACGAATACAATCCTGGAAATATCTTCGATGCTACTCAGTTATGACTAAGGGTTATCCCAATCAATAACCCCTAACACTTCCTTGTGCTTAACTCCATTTTGAGAGGAGGATTCTGAGAAACACCAATTATACCAAGGAATTTCACTCTCACCTAGACAGACACATACATGTTGTTGTTTAGTGATCTTGGAGAATTTACTTACAATGAACTATTCCAAGATCCTAAAACCTAAGCTTGTTGGTGCACCCTATAAAAGAAAAGAGTGTAGTTCATTTTAATTTAGCGTTGATTTTAATTGGATTTATTACTCAAAAGAGGGATATGGTCGTGCAACTAATGGTGTTATGACACAGCATGAAGTAAAATGCACACCTAACAATCAATGCAAATGCATTGTGTCCATGAAAACAGGGTATGCTACTACGTGAAATGCACAATTTTTCTTCAAATGATGAATGCAACCTTTCCTATATGAAGTCCTAACTAATAATCCAAAGCAAATCTAGTTCAAGTACAATGCAAAATGCAAAATGCAATGCATGCTGATAAGCAATTTTTTTTGGATTTTTTGAAATAAAATGAGATGCAAAAAGCAAAAGAATGATTCTATGACCCCTAGACTCTGCAAGCACACACAAACAACACTTGAGAAATGAACTAAGGTAAAAGAAATCTAATGGACTAATCTCAAACAAAAAATCAAAAATTCCATGACAAGAACCTTCTTAAAAAGAAAAAATTTAGCCTAAAAAAAACGTTTCTGGTCAGAAACAGAGGTATAAACAGACTTAGGCAATGCCAAAGGAGACTCAGCAATCATCAAACTTCACCCAGCAACCATTTAACTTCCACAAAAAGGAAAAATTAAGGGCATACGTGACTGTTTGTAGTAAACCCACGTGTATATGCAGAAATCAAAGAGAAACCCACGTGTATACGCGACTGTGAGTTAAAAACTCGTGTACAGGAAGAAAGGTTCATAAAATCAAGGCAAACAGATAAGCTGAGACAAATTTCACACCGATAAGACACTACCAGGGATACATGCCCCCAGACCCAACACAGAAACAAGAGAGAAAGAGCAATTCAAATTCATTGAATGCCGATAAAACAACCCCCAAAGGACAACTACTAGGAACTCCCCAGTGGAGTTGCCAATTCTGTTATGGAGAGAAATTCCTATGGCTTGGGGTACCACAACAGATAGCTTGACTCCAGAAATCAATCCTTTCCAATATGCAATAGAAATTAAATGTCTAACACTAAAGGATCAGACCTCGTACCTTATTCCGAACGGTTGAAGTAGATCCCCGTTGAGCTTCCCAACTTCAGCTTGAATTGATAGATTACTTCCTCAACAACAAGTAAACAATACAAGAATTCTATATATCATGGTGTTACATCTATTCTAGCATATATAATCAATAATGTATAAGCATTTGACATAATCCAATGGATAAAATATTCATTCAAACACACATTATTGGACAGGAAAAGATATTTCTATTAATACAAATAAGAGATTACAAGATACAACCTCTGTTGGCACGTCTGCGAACTGAAGAAACTGAATCCCACACTTGGGCCTCCACCACTTCAATCCTCCATCTCTAGATAGCAAGCTCACAAGAAAAAGGCAATCTTGGGAAGAACAAAAAAGTGCTCCAACGGAAAAAGGAATGCAGACTCAAGCATAAGTTCTGGCAACAATGGACTATAGTTTCTTTTCTCTCAATTCTCTCCTATGCCTTCAATGTACCAAGGGGTTCCTTATATAGCTTTTCAAAGGGGTAATAAAAGGTCGAATCCTAGCGATCTCAAGGCATAGGGAAGGCTAGGAGTCAAGTGAGTCAGATCCATGTGAAGGAAAAATCCAAAAGGATTTGGATTTTGTACACATCCCGATGTACACGGTTTTAGTGGTCAAACCCACGTATATATGTGCTTATAGGTTTGAAAGTTGCGTGTATCATTTTTCACATGTTTTTAGGGATGGTAAAGGAAACATCAAAGGACAAAAAATGGTCCATGGGGTCTAAGAAGTTTGCAGTGGGATAGGGGAAGGCCATACAAAGTGTGATTCACCTAGAGTGGTGAAATCAGCTCTAATAGTACCCTCTCAAAGAAGAAGGATGCCAAGATGGTACCATAGATGAATTGCTTCAACTCTCCCTATTGACACTTGGTCAACTTCTCCTTGAAAGTGATCAGTAAAGCCTCAACCCAGATTAATACTATAGGTGCCATAGCCTATAAAGCATAAAGCATGTGTGCCAGAGAAGCCTCATGAGCCCCTTAGATCCCTTAAACTTGTTTCATGGTAAAAATCACTGGGCGAATAATAAAATCCATCATTGCTTTCATTGGGATTTTCTTCCCATACATATGAGTTCCTGGAAACCAATAATGATTTATGAGCTCCTGTGTGGTGACATATCCTCCTCGAGGACCTGTCAGTGAGATAGGCGCCTTGTGCCTGGATAACCCTATAAGGATGTAGATGTGTTCTACTTCCATAGTAATAATATGAGCCCCCACTTTAAAATATTGCTGCTACGGGTTCCACATCCTCAGTATATACTCTAGTAATCTTGTAATGTCCCCGACCCTCCGATTGTCGAAGAGGATGCTACCAAACCATAAAAAACCTCAAGGAAAATATCCCCATGAACATGAACATGCATATAAACTGAATTAAAATGCTCAAACATAAAACATACTAAGATTTCTGGTCATTCATATTCACAGTGGAAACCACATACATTCATTTAGGCATCAATATGTTCATCATGATTTATTAGACAATAGATAGTAAATGTAAATGTAGAAGCAAAATTGACAAGAATGCTTATCTTATAAATATCTCATCCCACAACTAGCTACGTCGCTGCAACGTTCCACCCAACTATAGGCCAGCGTGCTCCTCAATATCTCAGCAACACTGCCACCCCCAAGCTGGGCATGATTCCCCAAGGAATAAGGGTCAAAGCAGGTTTACACATAGCCAAGGTTACCCAAAACAACCAAGTCAATATAGTTGGGTTTATCAGGCCATCAAGGAGCTAGGAAAGGCTAAATGTTAAAATGGTGCACTCATGGAAGAGCTAAGGATGCCTACACCAGAGCTAGCCTGACTTTTAAGACACCCACAAACACCCGACACCAAGAATCAGTCCTTTCTCTGCTTCACAGTCCCTCAGGCCCTGACTTCCCTTGCCAGTGCTCTTCCAGGGTTGTGGAGAAGAAAGCCAGCCATCTATCTCTCTCTGTGTGGCTCCCAAACCTAGGTTTTTCAAGAATACCTAGGCTTCAATCCCACTCCACACAGTCTAAATACCAACCACTGCATACCCGCAGTAAAACATATAGTTCACATCTCTGTGAAGAAAATCAAAGGAAACAGGGTGACAACCCAAATATGGTGAACATAGCTCAAGCCAAGCAAGGCGATTTAGAGTTTTTCTTGGCCCTAGTGTGGCCAAAACAACTCAGCAACACCCAAAAGATGATTGCATCCACAACAATGAAAAACGTGGGGGAAAACCACAACAAGCCACAGTTTCAGGGGAAGAACAACAACCGACCTCACAACGAAGCCACGGGAACATTACAGAGTCCAAAAATGGGAAGGTAAACAAATCCTCAGCCCGTGCCTAAGAAAGAACATACACACCGACCACAATTGACAACATACATGGCCACAAATAGGTAAGGAAACATACACCTACCACCGAAACTGGTATGGAACACACAAGCACACAGCTCCGAGTGTGAATGGCCTCTGCACACGAAAATCCTGAGTGACAGCCACAATTTTCTAGCTCCCTACATGAGGAAAAACAATGCATAATTCCTATGCATGAGAAGTTGAGAGGATGACTCTCTTCATGAGGATAGGCAAAATACCTAGTAATGACCGTGAATCCCCCCCCCAAGAAATTTCGTCATGGAAGAGTGGAGAGAATGCCCCTCTGTCCAAGTCACATGAAGAGGAAGAGTCCACTGGTGGAGTGGGCACATGGGAAATAACTGACAGCCCTGCCACACCCACCACTACTCAGTAATAAATGCCCCCAACTAATAGACAGAAGAAGTTTAAATGGGTGGTTGACACATGGTGTTTCCCCATAGGTCCAAGGTTTAACAATTCCCCCCCTTATCCTTAGGAAAATGATGCCCTTTTCATTAACATTGCACGGTCGTATCTGGCTGTAGGTTCATTTTAATTAATGTGCATATTTAGATGATGCCAAAACTATTATATGTTGGATAACATGATATACCATCGGCAACGATCCCAATTGCTGAAACATAACACAACCAAATCGATGGTGGGGATTTTGCCTTTAGCTCCACACCATGATTAATTACAATATACACATCATGTACCTTTTAATGCAACCAAGGTCAAAACCGAGCGCTTTACAATCCCCTCCCCCTTGGAATAACATCATCCTCAGTGTTCCAATACATAGGAATACATGTACAATTTGCACATCCAAAATTTCAAAATTTTGCAGATCTGTCCAACGTTCAATTATTTACTTAAACTTTCAGGACCAAGCCCCTCAGCTTCCATGAGCTTCTCTTTCTAGTTCTCAGGTTTCGGCTCATCCCCAAGTCTAGGAACTTTGTGGCTGCTACCCTCTTTATGTTCCCTCGTTGGGTAGTCCTGGTGGTAATGATGTCCTCCCCATTTCCAACATTTCACTGGCTACTTCATATTTACCTACTCAATTTCCTTTGAGACTTCATGCCTAGAACATTTCTTAACGGATCGCTTGGATGAATGTCCCATCATTGATCCACTTTCCTTTCCTTTATGGATTGCTCCCAGAAATATTTTTACCTCCTTTTGCAACCCAATAGAGTCTTGCAAAATCTGGTGGTTCATCTCATTCTGCCTTTTTTCTATCTTTGGTATCTCTCCAAGATTCTCTCAGGTCTTAGCAATTGTTTGAAGAAGACTTCCAGCCAAGTCCAATAGCTTTTGGTCTACTTCCATGATGAATGTGCAGTACTGGATTTCACTTTTCTCACCTGTGAAATGCATCATTGAAATTCTGTTAGACCAAGCATAATATAGGCATTAAAATTAGTAAATTAGTTTCCCAATTGGCATGACAGTCCAAGTCTTATCAAGGAGACTTTCATATTTTTCATTCCTTCCCAACAGGCACATGAGCTCATTCATGTCCCTTCTTGGGTAGGGAATTATGTTGGTCACTTTGGGCAGACCCGAGTTTACTATAATGTACCAACAACACCCCTAGCTCACTGGCCCTTTCGGCGACAGACCGCGAAGTGGCCTGAAGTCTCACCCAAAGTGATTCTAATGGGTTGGCCAAAGACTCAAGTGTCTTCGACCAGGTTCTGTGGAATCCTGTGTGTGTCTCGCATCTCTTCTCAACCCGCGAGACCTCTCTCTGCGATGTGCAGTTCCTCTTACTCGCGATGACTCTAGCCCTTATCGCATTGCCTCATCCTGGGAAACACGTAACTCTCTCCTATGCTCAATCCTCAATCTGTGGCACTGCGCACCATAGCTCCTCTGATGGTGCGATATCGCCTCCCTGCGATATCCTACCGTTGCGGCTCAGTGTACCTAGCGCTACTTGTGTTCAACTTACAAGACTCAACATACAAGACTGCTTTTACACTGCGATTCTTAACTGTCTTAAGTGAAACATAGACAAACTCTTATATAGAATACTTAAAGGCTTCAACCTGCATTTATCCCTCTATAATGCTATGAACTAAATAAAACATACATACATTAAACTATAAGCAAAGTTCATGTAATGAGTGACAGATACAGAAAGTAAATACAATCACATGAATCAATCACATAACAATCTGATTTTATGTGGTTCACTTCCAGGGTAGAAGCTACGTCCACAGAATTGTGTTTTATTATATCTTGAGAGAGTACATAGTTCTGTTGCACCGCATATGCAACTTGAGATCTTCTGGGTAACTCTGCACACAGCCTAGAGCCCTTCTCTCTTAGATCTTGTTTCTATCTCTATATTTCCTTCTTACAATATCATCTCTCTCTCTCTCTCTCTGTCAATCCCTGCGGATTGTTACATACATGCTCGATGAGATATCTACTGGTTACAGTAAGATAACTACCACTGATAATAGAACCAGAGCTTAGCTTCTATAATATACTGTCTAATGGCTGTTTGTCTAACTACCCAACCAATCAAGCAACCAACTTAACCCTTTTACAATACAAAATACATCCCTTTATAGGCGGCCCGAAGGTCTCGCCTTTACAACACTGTGGGCCTATCCCAACAGTTACCCAAAAACCCTAACTAGTGACAGTCAGCACATATGTACTTGGGGTAGCTGCTTTCCATCACACCACTGCTCTCTGTAGTCTTCCATGCTTCCTGGCGCTGACCATGGGTACTGTGCACCACTTCCCTTCTTTCCTTCATCTTCAATACCTTGGCCTCATTGCTCCTTTTCCTTTATGAGGGTAGTTGATCCCTCTTGCCTTCCGTCGCTACCTTCAATGCAGTGGGTGAGCTCTCTTTTCTCGGCCGCTCAGGTACTGTCGTCTTCTTTGACTTTGCTGCCCTAGTAGTCATAGTTTTCGGCTCTGCTCTGCAGCTAGAAACATGCTACGACGTCGTATCTTTACATTATCTTTTCATCTTCGCCAAAACTGTCTTTCCACCAAAATGGAAGCTTTTCCTATAGCTGCAGGACCCTACTCCAATAGTCCCCTAACACTTACTTGTGGCTCGTCCTCGAGCGACTACCAGCGGGCTTCTCCTGTTGTAGCTTCTCCTTGGCTTCCTGCGAAGTCTTTTGAAATTTGTCCCGAAGTCCTGCGACTTCAGTCTCCATAGCTGCGACATGCTCTCTATAGTTTCTGTAACTTTGTTCGTTGGGCTCTCTTATCTTTCCTTCCCTCATTCATGGTATCTCTCTCGTCGCTTGTGAGACCTTTTAAGGATCTTTAGGTTTTGAGAAGTCTTCCACAGATATCCTTTACTCTTTATCTAGGTTAGAACTTTTATTGCAAGGAAAATATGTATCTTCCAGCCTTCTCAAACATTTCATTCAATCTGGAGCCTACTTATGCGAAAGGGATACAAACCAGGAATTCCATTCCGAGAACAAGCCTTTGTCTGCATCTTGAAGTTCAGCTTGTTCAGTTTGTTTTCCCTTTCACTTTTCTTTTCAGCCACTTGCTCCAGGTATTCATGCTACTTGGGTTCTGCATATTTTCATTCTTGACCTTTGGAACCTCTTGTTCTTCTCTTAGCTAATGAGATAGGTCATCTTCCTTCTCCCATTGCCTTATTTTTCTCACTTTTAATTTTTTTCTGACGAGAGATTTCTTCTCATCATTCCACTGCTCTGCTTTCTTATCTTCAGTGATCAGCTCGGCATTCTTTCTCTCTTTAGTAGAGACTTTGATGACATCTTCTACATCCTGCGCTTGAATTCTCATCCTTGGCGGCTTTCTGACCTGCGATGTTCCTAATTTCACAACCCTAGGCGGCGTCGTCATAGCAGTTGTAAGGCCACCATGTTCAAATCTTTCCAAAATCGCTTCTATGGGTTCCTCCTCGGACAGAACCCACTCGATGTTATACTCTGGGTGGGCAATGGCTGTGAAATGGGGAAATTACAGCACTCTGTTAACGAAGTTATCTCTGCATAGGGGAAACTTAACAATGCACTCTATAGCTCTCGGCTCTTGCAAAAGTAACCGTCCTGAATAAATGATCTCTGCTTTTATGCTGAAGGCTATAATCCCGGATGCAACGGTCATCTAGACTGAACCCGTCGGTCATATTAATGCCTGGACGAGACCACACCCATCAGCCCGATCCTCATTAATTACTGAAATCCAATCAATTTTCCTTGAAGTGTGTGTGCAAGCACCGGTCTCATGGAAGATTTACTAAATTTGGAAAAATTGATTATGCTGCTACCAAATCTACGGTAAGGTATACCGGTCATTTCTTCATTAACTTCCTATCAGAAGGCGACTTGACTGGTCCTCTATCATTTTTCGAACTGGATACGTGGCACGGAGAAACAACGTGTTGCTGTGATGAAACACCGCATCACCCACTCAAACAACTTATGCTTTTTTTTTTTACTTGTACAAAATGAACCGTCCTTATGCGATTCCTTATACTTAGAATACCTGCCGGTGTAGACTAATTCTCGGTGCGATGCCTCCTTTCAACTACACTAGACATCTAGACCCTTATAAGTTGTCTGAGCTAAGGCTGGGGTATGAAGTGGCTAGTATTGTAAAGCGTGAGCCTACTGCCATTAATGAAAGTGGGAAGAAGCTCCCCATTCAATTTGCTAAGCTGGACAGCTCCTTCGTCTGTAACTTGCTGAATCTGGTATGGCCCCAACCAATGCGTCTTGAACTTCCCTGGAAACTTCACAAACTTACTGTCATAGAGGAGGACAAGGTCTCCTATTTGAAAAATCTTGTTCTTGACATGCCTTTCATGCCAAGCTTTATCTCGTGCCTTTTGTACTTTCTGATGGAATCCTGCGATGAACCTGTCTTCCTCTAAGGAAAGCAGCTGCACTAGCCTTTCCTGCACCGTGTCTGTATCAGCCATCCTGGTAATCTGAGCAATTCTTAAACTGGGAAGAATATACTCCATAGGCATAACAGCCTCCTGTCCATACACCAATCTGAAAGGTGTGTGTCCTGTAAGTTTCGTGAATGTAGTCCTATACGCCCATAATACAGCATTAACTCTGAGGTCCCAATCATTCCTTTGGCTGTTGCAGATCTTAGTAAGAGCATTTTCTAAAATCTTGTTAAAGGCCTCCACCATACCATTAGCTTGTGGGTGGTAGGGGGTGCTATTATGGTGCTGTATCTGGAATTCTTCCATCAAGGCCTCAATAGTGTGGTTCAAGAAATGGGTGCCTTGATCGCTCATCAAAATTACTGGGCATCCAAATTTACTGATAATGTTCTCAAAGAGGAACTATGCAGCTGTAGCAGCATCACAATTTCTTACTGCTTTTCCCTCCGCCCATCTAGTGAGGTATTATGTTCCTGTAATAATGTATCTCGCACCAGTTCATTTTCCCGGTGGGTTGATAGGACCCACAAAGTCTATAGCCCACTTGTCAAATGTGTGTAGCGTAACCTGCAGTCGCAGCGGCATTTCATCTCATCGTGAAGGTTTTCCTACCCTTTGGCAGATATCGCAGCATCTACAAAATTCCTTAGTATCCTTATGTAACGTAGGCCACCATAATCCTGTGGTCAAGATTTTCTGCGCAGTCGGATTTCCTGCGAAATGACCTCCTGCTGTACCGAAATGTGCTTCTCTGATAATGGCCTCTTTTTCATGCAGCATCACACATCTGCATAGGAATTCATCTAGACCTAACTTGTATAACTGTCCTACGATCAAGGTGAAGTCTGCTGCTTTAACAACCAACTGCCTCTTTT
The DNA here is from genome assembly GCA_001517045.1 of Pseudotsuga menziesii. Taxonomy (NCBI): domain Eukaryota; kingdom Viridiplantae; phylum Streptophyta; class Pinopsida; order Pinales; family Pinaceae; genus Pseudotsuga; species Pseudotsuga menziesii. The sequence goes on from LPNX010631272.1 coordinate 1,129,548, forward strand.
GATGCTTGGTAAACTCATCAGGTGCCCCTCCTGTAGTGAGAAAGTGAATGATATCAGCATAGTACTCATCTGCAATCTGAATAGAGAACAATTGCGCATCAGGGAAATTGTCCTCTAGATTACTTGGCTCTTCTCCTGAGTCTATTCTTGATAGATCATCAGGTCCGGCGTTCAATCTTCCTAGTTTCACAATGATTTCAAAATCATACTCCTGAAAGAGGAGTAACCATCTACAGATTCTTCCCCCTAACACTGGCTTATTGACCAGATACTTAAATGTGGAATGGTCAGTAAAAATCTTGAACGAGGCACCCAACCCAACAGGTAGTGCCTGAACTTCTGTAGTGCGTCCACCATAGCTAAGCCTTCTCTTTCTGTCATAGTGTAGTTCTTTTCTGCTATCGATAGCTTTATATTGGAGTATTCGATAGGATGATCGATACCTCCTTCTCCTGGTTGTGTTAAAAAAATCCCTAGTGCGATGCCAAATGCATCCACATGTACATGAAATGGCTTAGTCCAGTCTGGAAATACTAAAATGGGTGTTGTAACCATGTTCTCTTTAAGTGTGTCTAGACTCTGCTGACATTCCTCATTCCATAGGAAATTTACATCTTTCTTTAACATTTTTTCCATCGGTGCTGTAATCTTTGCGTATCCCATGATGAATTTTCTGTAGTATCTGGTATGACCAAGTACTGTCCTCAATTGTTTGACTAAGTTGGGTGCTGGAATATTTACAATGATGGCAATCGTTGCGGGATCTACCATCAAGCCTTTCCTGCAAACAATGTGACCCAACAAGATACCAAATGGTGCACAGAATATACATTTTTTCAAGTTTAGAGAAAATTGGTGCTGGCTACATTTCTTAAACATCAGTCGTAAATATCCTATGTGCTTGTCAGTTAATCCAAATACAGTCCAATCATCAAAATAAACTTCTAAGAATTTATGGATGTATTCTTTAAATACAGCAACTACTACTCTAGAAAAGATAGATGGTGCATTCTTAAGACCAAAGGGCATTATCGTATACTGGAATGAGCCCCATTCTATTGCAAAAGTGGTCTTATGTCGATCTTCTAGGTGGATCTGATCTGGTGATAGCCTGAAAAGCCATCAGTGAAGGAGTAGACCTCCTGTCCTCCCACATTGTCTAATACTTCATTAGTGAAAGGTGTCAAAAATGGATCATGAAGTGATGCATCATTGAGTTTACTCAAGTTGACATAGATCCTGATGTCTCCTTTGGTTTTCTTCTCTTGCACAACCATGGGACTAACCCATTCACTTTCTTCCACTAGCTCGATGATGCCTGCCGCTCGCATCTTATTGATCTCATCCTTAAATTTTTCTTTATAGCCCGGATTTAATCTATAAGGACGTTGCTTAAATGGTCTAGCATCCTCCTTCAATGGTATCCTCATTACTCCCAGGTCTTCGACTATTCCCTTCATCTCTGTGAACTTCGTGGGAAATAGGTCCTGATAGTCGTGTAGCAAGTCTGCAATTTGTCTGACTGTTTCACCGTTCCAATAGTATCCAATAGAGGCAAACTTTGGTTATGTGTCTGTTCCAATATTGATCTGTTTAATCTTGATAGGCTCCATGATGGCTGGAGTCTCTAGCTTCGGCTCATCAACATCGCGAGTCCCCTCTATCTCTGGAATGTTGATTTTGCGAGGATCCTCATCCTCCTCCTCTGGTTCTGATGCAAAGTTATAACATTCTAGCGCCTCTTCTAACTGGATGGCCCACTCGGGTTGAGCTGACACTGATAGGGTACAATCCTCAAATATCTTAATCTTTATGACATCTAGGGCCTGATTAATGTTTGGATACTCAGATTCAAAAATGAAGGTGAGTAGAAAGCTGCCTATCATAAGTGGCCATGTAGTCATTCCCTTGCACAATTCAGTTTCTGTGTACTAGTTCCTTGGAACCGTGTCCAATGTGTGAATGAATCGGTGAACCCATTCATCCTCAGGAATGTCCGACCAATTCCATTCACATGTCTGAATATGTGACCTGGGATCACTTTCTCCTATGTATTTCTACTGGATATACTCTCTGTCGGTAGAGAATCTGATCATCATCAATCTCTTAAGATCATCCCATGATGTGATATTCCCTTTATGTGCATACCACCATCTTGCAAGTGTGGCTCGTATTGCAAGGTCCATAGTTGTGATCCTCTGGTCGTGATGAATTTGTTGTTCAAACTGCGTGAGAAAGTCCTGGACATCTGTTAGACCATGAAATGATGGAATCTCATTGACCTTTGCACCAATCCATCGTAGTGACTTAGTCATGTACGCACATCTGTGCGCTGATACTTCGTAAAGTCTATTCTGCCAGTTATCTAGACCAACATCCGAATTCGATGCACATGAGTTGTCGCATTGCCAACTAATGTTCCCTTCTGCAGTTGGATTGATGTAGTTGCTCTGGTTCATAGTCATCTGATAGAGACTGTCCATGTTGCGTACCTCTTCCTCTGCTCGGATAGGCTCAATGTATCTAGGACCCTGAAGAGGATCTAATGGTGCAATGACCCGGATCTGTGCGTCCTCAAAGGTCATTTGTCTTCTCTTTAAGTCGATAACGACCATGTTACTGATCGCCCAATCAATGCCTAGTAATGCTGGATGTGGTCTACTATCGCCAATAATTTCTATAACTTCAAAGTCCACAGAGATATGAACTCCGTCAATGTCAACTGGTACCTGCACTAATCGACCCAGGGGTGATACCTGCTGCTGATTAGCTAATCACAGATGGATAGGCGATCTGACTAACTTAGGGCTACCCATCTATTCCCATGTCTTCTTAGTCAGAACATTTAAATCTGATCCTAGATCTAGGATCACCTCATCCATTTCAAATTCTCCAACCTGTGCTGCGAGTCACATCTCTCTTCCTGTTCTTATATGTCCCATAATATTATGAACAACACGATGTGCACTGCTCACGGAAGAAGATGGCTGACACTGATCTATGATGTGCTGAAGTTCTCCGATAGCTTGCTCATTTCTCACGAGTTTTAAATAGCTCTGCAGGAAGGATTGTACACTTCCTCCCAACTCATCCTCATCGCAAGCGCTCGATGTGGTAGCCTACAATATCTGTACAGGGCTAACACCACAATGTGCTTGCTGCGGTACGCCCCTAGACGGCAGTACCTGCAATCCTGATTGCATAGGGTCATCAAAAAAAATCTTAGCTTCCTGAAATGTCTGTTTATTCTTCTGTAGGTCAAGTGGTGTTGCTTTGTTAGGAGCTTTGCACACCCACTCCTAACCTGTGTTCTTTTCAGTTTCCTGCGATGTCCCATTGGTGGAAGCACCACTGCAGGTCACAATGTTGGCTCTCGGTTCTGGTTCTTCCCGCTCAGCAGCAATAAGCTGGATGTTCTGGTGTACTGTTGGCTTAGGTTCTCTGATCTTGGCTATCAAGGTAGGACATTCTTCTATAGTGTGGTCGTAAGATTTACAATAGTTACATGCCATAGTAGGGCTCTGACAGTCCCTAGCATAATGTCCTACAACTCCACAGTTGTAACAAGTGATTGGTCCGCGACCACGGCCAAATCCTTCTCCACGGCCAAAGCCTCCTCCACGTCCTCATCCTCTGAATCCTCCTCCACGGCCACCATAAGCTGGCTCATGCTATGGTCCTACTGCTGGACCCTGTGTTTCTGATTGGACTCTGTACAGGTTTTGCTTGCTCCCGACCATGAGATCATAGGCTCGGAAATCATGTTCATCATGGCCTACGGACTTATAGAAGACATAGTATAAGTTCTTAGGTGTATGCACGTACTTCTGAAGTAGAGGGCATTGCTGAGGTAGGTGTCCTCTTGTTTTGCATATTTCACACCACGGCCCGTGGGTCTATGGTAAGGGGTTAGGAGCCCCAGTTTCTAGATATTCTACAAAGACTAGATAGTTGTCTTTAGTATGGCCTTGTGCTTTACACTTTATGCACCATATGTCTTGCGCAACCTCTTTCCCTTTCTTAAGCTCGTGCAACTGTAACGTGAGATTAGCCGACTGGTTTTGCAGGTTTGTCATACCTGTGCTGGTTTCAACTAGAGGTGAAGCCTCTAGTTTCATCGCCATCTCCAACGCGTCATCCTACATCTGGAGTTTCTGCTGCATTAATGGCAGTCTGATGTGAGGGAGCAGGGCTGCAATAAACCATTCTTTATGCTGCTTCGGTGCAAACTCAAAGCTGACTTGGTCTATAAGGGCTTTGAATTTCTGATCGAAGTCCCATACTGAATATGTAGGTAACTGTTTGATGTCTTTGAGCTCTGTAATGCACTATGACTCAGACTTAGGTTTCTTAAAATCTTTAATCATGGCGGTCCCGACCTGGACAAGTGTTCTGGGTACTGCTGTGGCATACTTCATATACCATGTTAAAGCTCATTCTCTTAGTGTGGTGACCAACTGTACAAGTTTAATATTATCATCATTGATTTCTTTAATGGTCCACACGGCTTCACATAGAAACCAGTGTTGCTCTGGGTCCTCTGCCCCTGTACCCTTAAAGATAGGTAGCTTCATATCATCCCCCATTCTATTTCTGCATGGTGGATGTTGATTTGTTGTGTTACTACCACTCGACGGTGTAGATGGAGGTGATGTAGCTATAGTATGTACTGTCTGGGAGCTACTAGATGGAGTTCCTACGGGATTGTTCTGAGTCTCGATCTGTTTCTGTGGGGTATAAGGGTGGTAAGGGATACCCCCTTCTGTTCTATCTGTATGGCTATGACTCTGCTGTCTAGTACTATCTGAACTGTCTTCAAATATGGGAGATCTGAAATCTACTTTGTATTTCTTTCCACTACGTGTACGTCCAATGTCATCAAAATCACTCTCAAACTCTTGTGACATTACAGTTTGTTAACTTATTCATCTGAAACCATATCCATTACTCCTTTTTCATGTAATAACATCTTAATGGACAAGTTTAAAGATTTTAGGTACTTACCACGATATCCTTTGAAAAAGTACCACTCAGCCTCGCTGAAGCTTTTTCTTTGTTCAACTGCAAACTCCATGATGAAGCCTTATAGCACACTCGCAAGCCAGAATTCTACTGTCCTCGTAATGGGATTATCAAGGTTCTTCATGGTCTGAATCAGCTCCAGTGTCCAGACAATGTTTCTTTTCTTCTTGAATATGTTCTTATCAGTCAACTTTGATAACCAGTCGTAAAGCTCATTTCCATAGGTCGCAAAAAATATCGCATGCAGGTATGTAAATATATGTTTTTATAACCAGTCCTATGTACTCAGTCTAGGACTCTTGTTCTCGTGTTCAGCAAACTCTTTCTCCTTAGACCCAACCCACTGGTTGAGTTCATCTCTAGTAGGATGCCAACAAAACATTAGTGCTTAGTTTGTTCAAAATAGGCAATAGAACCATTTGTTGGTCTCTTTGGGCAGACCCAGGTTTACTGTAATGTACCAACAACACCCCTAGCTCACTGGCCCTTTCGGCGACAGATCGCGGAGCAGCCTGAAGTCTCACCCGAAGTGATTCTAATGGGTTGGCCAAAGACTTAAGTGTCTTCGACCAGGTTCTGTGGCATCCTATGTGTGTCTCACAGCTCTTCTCAACCCACGAGACCTCTCTCTACGATGCGTAGTTCCTCTTACTCACGATGACTTTATCCCTTATCGCATTGCCTCGTCCTGGGAAACACGTAACTCTCTCCTACGCTCAATCCTCAACCTGCGGTACCACGCACCACAGCTCCTCTGATGGTGTGATATCGCCTCCCTGCGATATCCTACCACTGCGGCTCAGCGTACCTAGTGCTACTTGTGTTCAACTTACAGGACTCAACATACAAGACTACTTTTACACTACAATTCTTAACTATCTTAAGTGAAACATAGAAAAACTCTTATATAGAATACTTAAAGGCTTTGACCTGCATTTATCCCTCTATAATGCTATGAACTGAATAACACATACATACATTAAACTGTAAGCAAAGATCATGTAATGAGTGACAGATACAGAAAGTAAATACAATCACATGAATCAAACACATAACAATCTGATTTTACGTGGTTCACTTCCAGAGTAGAAGCTACGTCCATAGAACTGTGTTTTAGTATACCTTGAGAGAGTACATAGTTCTGCTACATCGCATATGTAGCTCGAGATCTTCTGGGTAACTCTACACACAGCCTGGAGCCCTTCTCTCTTAGATCTCGTTTCTATCTCTATATTGCCTTCTTACAATATTCTCTCTCTCTCTCTCTCTCTCTCTGTCAATCCCTGCAGATTGTTACATACATGCTCGATGAGCTAGCTACTGGTTACAGTAAGATAACTACCACTGATAACAAAACCAAATCTTAGATTCTATAATATATTGTCTAATGGCTACTTGTCTAACTACCCAACCAATCAACCAACCAACCAACCCTTTTACAATACAAAATACATCCCTTTATAGGCGGCCCGAAGGTCTCGCCTTTTCAACACTGTGGGCCTGTCCCAATAGTTACCCAAAAACCCTAACTAGTGACAGTCAGCACATCTATACTTGGGGTAGCCGCTTTCCATCACACCACTGCTCTCTGCAGTCTTCCATGCTTCTCGGCGCTGACCATGGGTACTGTGCACTGCTTCCCTTCTGTCCTTCATCTTCAATACCTTGGCCTCGTTGCTCCTTTTCCTTTATGAGGGTAGCTGAGCCCTCCTATCTTCCGCCGCTGCCTTCAATGTAGTGGGTGAGCTCTCTTGGCTGCTCAGGTATTGTCATCTTCTTTGACTTTGCTGCCCTAGTAGTCATAGTTTCTGGCTCTGATCTGCAGCTAGAAACATGCTACGACGTCGTATATTTACCTTATCTTTTCATCTTCGCTAAAGCTGTCTTTCCGCCAAAATGGAAGCTTTTCCTGTAGCTGCGGGACCCTACTCCAACAAATTAACTATTCTAGAATTCACAATTTATTTTAAGCAAATAAACACATGCGTTCAACAATCTTTTGTTTCCGTAATGCATAAGTATACATATAAAAAAAAGGAAAGAGAGAGTAGTAAGAGGTTTTTTTTTTCCCTCTTTGTCTTGTTCCATTCTCGAACCCACACCACCACTATGGTTTTCATGCTCTCAACCTCTTTCACTTCATCATGAATGCTAGACCAATCCCTCTTGGTCATGTCACTTAGTGTCTCCAGTCTATTTCAGACCTCTCAACCATGGGGCCTCCTCACATGGTTTGTCTTGGCTGCTAGGACCTTCACAACGTCACTAGCACCTTTTTCATTACTGCTCATTTTGATATATTCAAGACAGTCACATGTCCACATGCACCCCTAGGATGCTCTCATAGTCCTTGCTCCTAGCAATACCCATATTCAAACATTGAATAGATTCACATGTTTAGTTTATTCTCATCGATTTTTATCTCTTAAACAAGAGATTAAAACATCATAACCAAAACATATACACATGTATATTCATAAGAAAGAAATTTCAAAATAACCCAACACTTATTTGTATTGTGCGTTTCCTCTTTGGTCCACAGGATCCTGCTTCGGTTTGCAATCCTTGGGATTTCCTATGGACTTGGATTTTAGGTCAGCACGCAGGATGCTCCTCAACATCAAATAACTAATGTCCAGCCAGTACACCTTCACGTCGACTGGGAAGGAAAAAATCAGCCAAGCCAACACAGTTGGGTTTATCAGGCCATGCACTTATATCAACAACGCACTTATATCAACAATACACTTATATCACCCATGCACATATATCAACAATACACTTATATCAACCATGCACTTATATCAACAATACCCTTTTATACATATCAAGCACAGTCAAGCCAACCTACAGTTGGGTTTATCAGACTGTCCAACCAAGCTAATACACAATTGGGTTTATCTTGCTACAGGCAATCAAGCCAATACACTACTGGGTTTATCAGGCTACTCAGCCAAGCCAGCTAGCAGTTGGGTTTATCAGACTGCAGGTAGTCAAGCTAACAATGTAATGTTCCCACAATATCTCGTTTATGATTTTCTCTTTAGTGTGCAACACCCAACTGCATCTGTTTAGGATGACAACCAAGCAATATAAGCAAACTCTTCAGCGTTATTGCTTTAAAACTGTAATCGGATTTCATATCATTCACTATCAAGTATTGAGACATCAGGAGTGCATCCACTCCCTAGGGTGCAATCAATATTGAAAACCCTTTCATGATCCGACATCGGGAAAATGTGCACCCCTTTCCGATGTGTGCCATGTAGGCCCTATTCATACTCAAGCAATCTGCCATAATGGAAATAAAATCAAAACATGCTCTACATATTGAATTTAACAATTTGACATGCATATTCTTAGCTAGAGTCACAGAACACTTATCCATTTTCCAAGGCATTATTCCTTTGTTAAGGAGGAACGGGGGCTCCCTTCTCTGAGTTGACAGTCCCTCGGTTTTCCATCCCAACTCCTTTTTACATTTCATATCCACACATGTCTTACCGACATAATCTATACCATCTCACTCATGTTTCTTACCAAACATGTAGTGCAGATGAGACATTTCCAAAATGTCCAATGGAGTTTCACCCGAAACCCATCTCCCCATGAAGTTTGGCTCCTGCAGGCCATCACACATGATCTTTCGTCAATGTGTACCACTGGAACATTCATCAAGTAGTGAAACAGTCAAATACATTCCTTATCTACTAATATAATCTAAATTTGATTGTTCCATAATCAAGCAATGACATTAGTAATTAAATTCAATAGGAATTTGCAATTCTGTTTACTACAGAAATTGATTTTCTTGGAAATGAGGTGATCCTCATTCATGGGTCTCTTGTAAACAACACCACTATGCCCATTATGATTTTATACTTACTATCATAACATGAACACCCACTTACAATGCATCCTCCTGACACAATTCTATGGAAGACAATAGTGATTAGTAGTTGTCAGCAATTTCTCAAATCTGAAATTTACAAATTTAAATTAACAATTCATTCAGCATACGAACTATTTTCACAAGGATGAGACTCTTCTCATGAGGTTTGGCTCTTTCACATGGAAGATTCCGGTATTTGTCATGGTCTTACCCACTTTTCCATGCCCCAAACAATCTACCTGAAATCTGAACTTCAATCAGCCACACACTTGGTAAGTCTTGATGCATATAACCTTTTGCATTTCTGCAACAATCACTGAAGCATTTTCAGAATTATAGAATTCAAATACTTCCAACTGTTAGCACATCAATACTACCAAAATTCATTTACTTCACGTAGTCATTATCATACTAAAATTGCAAGGTATAGTCACATCATTTATGCAATTGAAATGAATTGTTTAGATACTCCTTACTTCTCAAGTGTATCATTGCACCACCTTGCCCTTCCATAGAGCATTTCCGGCATCCAATCGATCATGACTACCCTCTTCATGCACTTACTATCCTGCATTCATAACAGCTCTTGAAATGGTTCCAGAATTGTCATCAATTCATCATTTCAGCC
>LPNX010631272.1:1139107-1224510 GCA_001517045.1 Pseudotsuga menziesii
GAATAACACATGCACTATCTTGATGCATTCATGCAATGCATCACAACATTTGCACCCATACTTATGTATGCATATCTACAACATTTACACATACTTTTCATATGCATCCATTCAATGCATCACTACAAGATTTATAAAATCCTTTAATGCATATCCACCGAATGCCACTTTGCATTGATTTAGGAATACTTATGCATTCAAACATACCATGCATGGCCTAACCATGACTACTTCATATAGGATGCATTACAATAATCAAGACCATCAATACTTACTTTCTTTGGGCTACTAAGCTCATAACAACATATACATGCATGATACATTTATGTATGAATGTAGTTTAAATTTCAAATACCCACATGGTATGAGATCTCTTGTTTTTACCACTCCATCCAATTGTCATAATTAAACCCTTACCTTCATGGGTCCTACTTACACCCTTGACATTACCAGTTTGGTTGGTCTCTTGCAGGAGATTGCAGAAGTTGCTCACCAACTTTTGATCCTGGATTTGTTTCCTTATCCCTTTCTCCATAGGGTTGCTGGTCACATTCATCAACATCAGCAACATATTCAGCCATGCTCAGGTTGTCATTGGTTTTTCCACTAATTCCAACACCAATGCAATATTTACCATTAGTAGTTCATTATAAGTGTATAATTCTCACTACTCTTACCAACACGTAATATCCTATGCATGCAAGGCATATCCTCATACATTTTATGTACAAAGCTTATAAAATGTAATTATAATTAGCAAGATAGGGTTTAAGTAAATTTCCCTTTTCAATTCCCTCATCTCTGCATGGAACTCCTCTTCCACACAACAACTGGTTTGACTTCATAGTCCTTGCTACCTCTAGGCATGCAATTCTTAGATTTCTCCATATTGACAGCAACACATTTCTTTTTCAAATAGCCACTAGTACTTTATAGCACCACATTCAAACTCTGGTGATTCCTCCTTATTCCCTCTTGGATAAGCTTTCCAACGACTATCCCCATGCTTCATTCTGACCTCAAGTGTGAAAACCACACCACTTCTAAAATGATGATTTTCACCAAAATTAGGCAAAACACACAACTATATTTTGGTCTGGAATGCTAAATTCAGCCACCTAAAAAAAATTTATTTTATTTTATTTTCAGCCCTGAAATCCACTGAAAAACTGCTAAAAATAGCTAAAATATCATTGGGAAATCCCTCTGGAAAAACCCAAAATTTGCTCTTTCAGATCGGGTCTCTTCCCCACTAAAAATCCGACGTTTCGGCGATCCCAACAACAAGTTTCCTTTGATGCTCATCAGTGGCCCTAACAACTAAACCTTTCCATTGTATTAGTAGTTTCATCAGCTAAGGTGTTCTGCTGTATCGATGGCTCCAACAACTATAGTTTTCTGATGGTATGCTATCGGCAAAGCCAAGATATGTGGCATATCGAAAAGCAGAATTAATGTTCACTATACAACATTGATGATTATTTCCATAGCACTGTATCAGTGGTTGAATGCGTTATTCATCGGGTGCTCAGTCCCTTAGGAATATGCAATGGCAGCCAACGAAATTTCTATGGTTTTCATGTCCATAACCTTGTCGGTGGATCGAAGCTCTAAAAACTTATGTGTCAGCGATCGAAGCATCGACGGTTTAATCTTCTAATCGTCGGAGTTCTAGTCCACATGGCAGCTGCAATGGCAGGTGCATGAACAACTAAATCTTTTCAATGTTCATCGGTGACCAAAACAACTAATTTCTTCCAACGTCAACCGCCACATCGACGGCTCTATCCTCTAAATTTTGTCGATGGTCCCGTCTAGGAAAGCCGACATTTTGGTGGTTTCGTCAACTAACTTCTGTTGATCGCCACTCCAATCTTCTAACTTTCGCCGATCGTATCGATAGTCTAGACAATAAAGTTTTGCTGACGTCTTTAATACTTAATTTTCGTCGACATTGCAGCATCTTCATCCTCTAGCTTTTGTCGACGCCAAGGTCTTTATCGGAGGTTCTTTAGACTAATTTGTTTGCTACATCGGAAGAGCTTTCCACTTAGTCTTTCGATGTGCCAACGGTCTTACGCTTAAAAAAATTTCACAAAGTTCTTTTTCTTATCGCTTTGTCAGCTTTTCCTTCACCTAGCGCTCAACGTCGTATCGGTGTCTCCGTCATCTATTTTTCACCGATGTTTCAGCTAGTCAATCAACTAAATTTTTCCAATCTGTTTATCTAGTTTTCGGTGAAAACTTCCCTTATCTTCTGTCGACTCCATCGGTGCCATATTCTTCTATTTGTCACCAATACCAACAACTAATTATCATCACCCTATCGACGATATTTATCTATATGGAGCCAACGTTTCGATGCTCCCATCATCTAATCATCGATGATCCAATCAGCTAAACTTTGTCAATCGCCGACGGTTTGACTTAGAAAAAAATTTCAAAAATTTTTTCTTCGCCGTCGCTGTTAGCAATTCAACCAACTAATTTCTACTCTTTTCCACTGACGTTGTAGCTACGCCATCATCTATCCTTTTTTTATCATCGATGGTCGATATCGGAGTATCTTCATACTAACGAGCTAGCTTTTCGGTGCTCTTCAGCTGATCTCTGCCAAAACTACGGCTCCCACATCCTCTAACTTTCACCGACGATTGACGAATACTTAGAAAAGTTTCTGCAATTTTTCTTTTGACTGTTTTCTATCAGGTGGCCTTCCGACTAGCTCTCCGCTACATCAGAAGAGATTCATACTTAGTCTTCCGATGAGCCGACGGTTCAGGCACTTAAGCAAAAAAAAAAAAATTGAAGTTTTTCTGATTTCTGATCTCTACTGGGCAGAATAGAAGGAAACCTACCTCTGCTAACTAGTTCTCATGGCCTTCTGAGGCCCAATGCTGCAATGATGGCTCTTTCACTGCATCTTCATGGCCCATTCAGGCCCATGTTGCAACCTGTAGCTCAGATACCACATTGTAACTTCCCTGACCCTCCGACAAGCGAAGAGGACGCTATCAAACCATCAAAAACCTCCAGGAAAATAGCCCCATGAACATGAACATGCATATAAACTGAAATAAAGTGTTGAAACATAAAACATACTAATATGTCTTGTCATTCATATGCATAGCGAAAACCACATACATTCATTTAGGCATTAACATGTTCATCATGATTTATTAGACAATAGACAATAAATGTAAATGTAGAAGCAAATTTGACAAGAATGCTTATCTTATAAATATCTCATCCCGCAACTAGCTACATTACTGCAACATTCCACCCAACCATAGGCTAGCGTGTTCCTCAATCTGTCAGCAAAATTGCCACCCCCGAGCTGGGCATGATTCCCCAAGGAATAAGGTTCAAAGCAGGTTTACACATAGCCAAGGTTACACAAAACAGCCAAGTCAACATAGTTGGGTTTATTAGGTCGTGAAAGAGCTAGGAAAGGATGAATGCTAAACTAGTGCGCTCATGGAAGAGCTAAGGATGCCTACTCCAGAGCTATCCTGACTTCTAAGACACCCACACACACCTGACACCAGGAATCAGTCCTTTCTCTGCTTCATAGTCCCTCAGGCCCTGACTTCCCTTGTTAGTGCTCTTCCAGAGTTGTGGAGAAGAAAGCCATCCATCTAACTCTCTTTGTGTGGCTCCCAAACCCAGGTTTCTCAAGCATACCCAGCCTTCAATCCCACTCCACACAGTCTAAATACCAACCGCTAGATACCCGCAGTAAAACAATCAGTTCACAGCTCTATGAAGAAAACAAAAGGAAACAGGCTGACAACCCAAAGATGGTGAACACAGCTCAAGCTAAGAAAGGTGATTGAGAGTTTTTCTTGGCTCTAGTGTGGCCAAAACAACTCAGTGGCACCAAAAATATGATTGCATCCACAACAATGAACAACCTAGGGGAAAACCACAACAAGTGACAGTTTCAAGGGAGGAACAACAACCGATCTCACAACGAAGCCATGCGAACATTACACAGTCCGAAAATAGGAAGGTAAACAGATCCTCAGCCCGTGCCTAAGAAACAACATACACACCGACCATAATTGGCAACATACATGGCCACAAATTGGTAAGGAAACATACAACTACCACCGAAACCGATATGGAACACACAGGCACACAGCCCCGAGCATGAATGGCCCCTACACACAAAAATCCTGAGTGCCAGCCACAATTTCTCCAGTTCCCTATGTGAGGAAAAACAACATAGAATTCCTGTGTGCGAGAAGTTGAGAGGACGAATCTCTGTGTGAGGATAGGAAAAAGACCCAGCAATGACCGTGAATCCCCCCAGGAAATGTCGTCGTGGGAGAGTGGAGAGAATGCCCCTATGTCCAAGCGACGTGAAGAGGAAGAGTCCGTTGGTGGAGTGGGCATGTGGGAAAGAACTGACAGCCTTGCCACACCCACCACTACTCAGCAATAACTGCCCCCAACTAACAAACAACAAAAGTTTAAATGGGTGGTTGACACATGGATTTTCCCCATATGTCCAAGGTTTAACACTTCCCACCCCCCCCCCTTATCCTTAGGAAAATCATGCCCTTTTTATTAACGTTGCACCATCGTAACTAGCTGTAGGTTCATTTTAATTAATGTGCNCGTAACTAGCTGTAGGTTCATTTTAATTAATGTGCATATTTACATAATTCCAAAACTATTATGTGCCAGATAGGATGATATACCATTGGAAACGATCCCAATTGTTGAAACATAACACAACCAAATTGATGGTAGGGCTTCTGCCTTTAGCTCCACACCACGATTAATTACAATATATACATCATGTACCTTTTAATGCAACCGGGGTCAAAACCGCGGGTATTACAAATCTCACATGAGATCTCATGCTTGGAACATTTAAAAAATTCAAGAGGCCATAGCCTCATAGAGAAGCCATAGAGAAAACATCTATTCCATCCCTAGAATCATCATATTCATGTTTCCTCTCCTTCGAGACAACCATTTTCACCGAAATAACCTACCAAAAACTCAAATTGAAGTATTAGAACATCATTCCATCCATTAAAAATACTTAAAAATATTTATTTTGGCTTGGGCGTTGCACATTTTAGGGAATTCTACGGCACTGCACTTGTCTCTTTGGGGAAGAGCAGTGGAACCACTTATTTCGACATGAAAACCACGGTCAGTAGCAGGGCACCGCCTTTCTTGAAAGGGGAAAGAGCGTTACCCCGCGGGCGTTTTTTACCCTTGGGTAAAAAAACAAAACCCTAAAAAACTTAAATGGAATGAAAAAATGCAACCATGAAAATGTTAGGTTTGGGTTTGGCTCTTACCTGGAGCTGACGGATCGAAAAATAGTCGGTTGATGACTTCAAAATCCTTTCCTAAAGTTTGCACACAAATGGCTCGAAATAGCTCTCCAAATTGGTAAATAGTGAAATGGTAACTTATTTTTACTGATCATGGGTTTTTATATGAAACATTTTGGGTTTTATTATTACTTTAATCATTTTAATAATTTTATTGATAAATATCCTTTTATATACTCGTTAAAATCCATTTTTTTTAATATTTTGGAGGTCTAATAACTTTTTTAAAGGTTTTGCAGTGATAAGAGTTAAAAAAATTTGGTTATGAGAGAGCTTGTTTTTTACTTTTTTTGTACTTGCATAAAATGAAAAAAGTCCTTGAGCACTAATTTTGAAATTTCGGTCATGCTCTATAAACCCAATACCAAATTTTAGAGTCAAATTTCGCTTCTTTTCAGACTCGTTAAAATCCTTCATCGTGAAAAGAAACCCTAATGGGGTATTCTTTAAGCTATTTTTAGACTCCTTAAATAGGAAAAGATCGTCAAGTGAACTTATCTTCTTCACGCTTTTAAAAGTACTTGAAGAGTCATATTTTCAAGGATAGTTTACCCCTTTTTCGGTTTGGATTGACTAATTATGAAAAAGTAATACTTTTGTTGATTTCCTCTAGAAGAATTCTCTTGGGCATTATTTTATACTTTTTTGGGCCCTATGGACTAAATCAGATGAAAAAGGACCTTTTGGAGTCTTCTTCCATTTTTTGTTCAGACTCTCTAAACATGAACGATACCAAGTTAAATTTCAATAGACTCGTTAAATCAAACACTGAGAGACCCTTTTTTTGGGAACAAACCCCTCCTTTCTTAGATTCGTGAAACATATGAGAATGGACTTATCTTATGATAAGTTGCAACGAGTGTTTACTACCTTCTTTGAACTAGTAAAAATGAAAAGAGGAACTCATCAATCATGATGGGGAAATTAAGGGAAGGGAACTGTTTTTCATTTGCATCAATGGCAGTTGTTAGTCACCTTTGAACATGGCACTTGTCTACATTTCATTCAGTCAATTGAGTATTCATCTTGCTTCCAAGTCGATCCACTTTCATGATTCATGTCACTCCTTTGAGTCTTTAAAAGAATGCATCATCCACCATCGTATTATGTCTTGGTATCCGCCTGGTCAAGTCAATGCTGCCAAGTCTTTGGTTGTGCTGCACGATGTTCAAAGCAAATGGTCATGTTTAGAGTTTACATCTGCAGTCAAAAGTTTGTGTCAGTTACCTTTGAGTCAATCCTATGGTTATATCATACTCAAAATGATAGAACTTTGTTATGAGTGTCGTGTCATTGATGTGGGATTCATCATCACCCTCCTTTGACGAGACTATTCCTATCAACTTTAGCTCATCATCTAGGAATTAGTATTAGAAACAAAAAGCAAGTACCTTGAGATCTTTATGCATCAATGATAGATTCTCTCTCTTTCGACATAGGTTCACATCATTGGCCTTTGATCGAAATATTCAACTAAGTGTTTGGCATAAAATCATCTATTCACTCTCAGGATATTGTACTAGGGTACCTTGGGAATGATTTACATCAATGGTGATCTCAGTTGCACTAGTTAATGGTTCTCATCATTGACCGGTAATCAAGTGGTTTCTACCATGTTCGAGATCAAGACCTTGTAATAATATGGATATAATCATATTTTGTGGAAGAGGAGATGAAGACCCTTGGTATCTTTTTATCCCTCATTGCTCTCCCCATGTTGCAATGGAGTATCTGTATGATTCCTAGCATGAATCCACATTTGTATGGTCATGGATGTGATCAAATTTGCGTCCATATGACATAGATCTAAATTGTATTTCTGGTAGCTATGTCCAAGTTTGAGTCATCTTCGCATGGATCTACATTTTATTCTAGTATCCATGATTATTCATCCCTCACATGAATCTTCCTTGTATTGGTATGCATCCATGATGAGGAGTCATTTGGATATGAGTCAAAGTACTGATGTATTGCAGAAAATCTGGGTTGATGAAATATTTGATCAAGCGATTTCTTGCCTCAAAGCGATAACTTGTTCTTACAAATATTTCACCTATCCTATTCCTCTAGCCTCATGCTTTGGGGGGCATTATGTTACACACGATTCTCTTCATGACCATGTAATGAGAGACAAAACATCAAAAATTGCCTCAAATCCTCAAAATGTGAAGTTGGACCTTGGCTAAGACCCATATTTTCATACTTGTGTCCACCACCGCCCTTTCCCTTTATGCAATAAGTGCTACCTCTTTCAGTAACACCACTTCTTAGTTGAAAATGAACGGTGCCACCACCTAATCCCTTTGAGCAATAAGAAGTGCAGCCCTTGTAATGCTATGTCTCCATAGAAAAACAACAGTGCTCGAGTTTCAAAAGGAAAAAGAGAAGATTCACGAAGCTTCTCGAAGATCAGCTTTGTGGAATCCTCATACCTACTCTTGTGGACCACCTGGACCTGAGATCCCCCTTAGTAGGATCTCCCTTGAACCTCATCCACCATTTTCTCAACCATTCCTATCCTCCCAAGAGCTATAAGTACTCGTTCAGCCCCCATGGGTAAAAGGAGAAATGTTATGCTGAAGCACCAAAGTTCTGGCCAAATCTAGGGTGAGCATATAGAAGATAAGTTGAATCTTTGAGGACAAGACTTTGCAAGAGAGGAGAGGTTTCAACACTAAGGAATAATGGTTGTAATCTCTCTCTTTATTTGACTATGAAATAAAAAATTTCTTTCCCATAATTCTCCTTGCATTTCAATCACTAGTTTTATTATCAAATGCCTTAGTCTTTGATATAGGATAATAGATTTTTGTTGGTACTTTTGATATTGTGTGCTTTGTGATGTTTTTTTATAGGTAAACTATGGAGATATAGCATTCTTAAATGCTAGAGCATTGCACTGTATTGCAGGTGGAATTTTCATTCCAAGCATCTCTTTATCTTAGGGAAAGTACTCTTTATTGTTATCACTCATTTGTTCTAGTTTGAAGGATTCAAGCTAGGGAAACAACTCCTTTCCATAGGAGGTGAGTATTTAAAAAAACCATCCCCATTAGTTAGATCACTCCCAGTGTCTCTAGCACTGATTTTCATGATTCAAGGAAATGTAGGTGCCTTTGTTCACCTACCCTCTTAAGTTATCTAGTTATTAACTATTTCAGTGATATGGAGTTGCACTAGTTATCTCTAGTGGTGATTTCCCCACACTGAGTTAGCTCCTAAGTCAGTCTAGGTTGGTAGATTCAATTGCCTCTTCAGGTATTTGAATTATTCCTTGATGTTGTATTATATATTCACCCATAATGTAAATACTATTGTAAGGAATATTTCTCATATTGTTCTTCAATTCATTGTGTGATATCAATTATTCTTCTCTATATTTTTCTTATGTAATCTATGTGAAGACTATTTCTCTCCCAAGATATTCCTGCCAGAATATAATATAAATAAATATCACGGAAGCACACAAATAAGATCATCAATGCATAATGTAAGAGTGGAAGCTATAAAATAGCTTATAGCCCCTAAAAACTATGAAAATTACTCATAAATGATGAAAAACACATAAATGTGAGGGAATATTTTCCCAAGGAGGGATCCCTAGGCAATAGGAGCCCACTAAGGTGTGAAAAAGATGCAATATTAACTCCATAGTCAATAAATATTGAGAATACATTTTTTTGTACAAGGTTTGAGTGACCAACATTATTAATGTCACCAAGGTGCAAATATGAACTAGGATGGAAAGACTTAAGAAAACAAGTTATAAGGTGCTAGGTATGTCCCCATTCCCCCTCACTTTTTAGAATCCATGGTCCCCCATACTCTTTTAGTTAACTTTGTTGAGCCGATTGTTTATTTAATCAATAGTAACAACATTCAAAGATAGCAAAGATGTTAGTAATAACATTATGAATAATAATAGTGCCAAAGTCCAAAGCCACGTTATCAAACAATAATCACAAGTCCATAATTAAAAATAACATAAGTCACATGAAGGATTATAAGTCTTGGGCTTAATAACTCGGGTATTACAACTTTCCTTACCATTCACTACAAACCCTAGATTCCCTACAATTGAGAATAAAGAGTACCAATGCTACATTGGGTCGGTGTCTTTCATCTCATTTTCAACATGTTTCAAAGATTGCAACCCTGCTCTTCAAAACCAAACTTGTTGAAAGCCAACTTCACACTAAAAACTAAAGGAAATGTTTGAAGCATCAAGCTTATTTATTTACAACTCCTACACTAACTTACAGACACCAAAATGATAATTTATCTACAAACTTCCAATGAAGCTAAGAAAAAATTGGACTGCCAAATTGATTGTCTTCTTTACAAGTGAGTGAAAATATGCATAAATATTATAATCTTTGAAAAAAAGGACTGAATAAGAAGCCTGTACCTGTTGCTGCAATTTGTTTGCAAGACCAAAGTTGCAGCATTTAACACTCCTTTAGAAGATGATTCCATATAAATGGCACCAGATCTCGAAAATCATAATACATTTCCAGTTGATCTAGAAGAGCAGAGTTATGATCTACAATTTTTGTTTTATTTATGAACCCATAATAATCTTGAAACAACTCATTGATTTTAGTTGTTTTGTTATAATTAGGGGAAACAATAAATTCTTAAAACTATTGATTGAATTCTTAGGAAGGAAATACTTTATTCTTAAGATAATCGTGGGAATCAATAGACTGTAATACAATTTTATCAATTTCAAGAGCTAGGAAATCATGCACAATAAGATCTCATTCTTGTTGGAATGTTTCTTCATGCATCTAATTGTTATTAACATATTCAGCTTCATTCTCTTCCTGTAAATAAAATCCTTGACTGAAATTTGAAAACCTATGTTCCCTAAGTTAATCATAAGTAAAAAAATGGAAGCTGATTTCCTATATCAATGGTAAGATGTTAAGGAGCAGCAATTTCTTCTTCATAACATGGTAATATCATAGCAAGAGCTAAGAATTATCTACTATGATCAACTGAAAGCTTTTTTTTTTTTTTTTAAACAGAAACTGAAAATAGAAATAAATAAAAAGGGGCTGCGCACAACCATTCGTTACAAAGGAGGTAGCTTCATAAGTTTATGTACATCAAAAAGGCTGCCAAGGAGGGCCAACCATGGGACAGTCCAAAAAACCCTGCAAAATAACTGCTCAAAACTTCTGAAAATGCTATAGGGATAAACCCTCACAAACTGATGACATATGAGGAGGCAAAAAAACATTTAAACATTTAAAAACATTTAGATTACTGCGTGTTTCTGTTATTTCTAGGCTGGACGACCGATTCCTCCTCCATGGGGAGGGCCGCTTCTGCAACTTCGCCATTGATTTCACCATTATCTCTGCTAACCTGGTGCATTTCAATGAATCGCTGGAGATCCTCTTGAATCCTTTCCACTTTCCCATGTATCTCCCAGAGGCTACTCTCAGTGTCATCTATGCGAGCGTCGTTGTTGCTTACTTGCTGGGAAGTATAGCTAACAGTATCAGCCATTTTCTTTATCTCCTCTCTCATTTCTTTGGTGTCCACAACGTTGATGGCCAGAAGCTCATAAAGCCTGCGAAGATTCTTCTTAATATCCGCCCATTCTCCTCCGTGAGCCATTCTGATATCCTCAGTCGATATGGACAAACTAGCAAACAGATTAAGAGGGACGCTGACAGAATTGCCAAGAGTTCTGCTATGGAGCTTGACTGAGGGAAAGAAAGATCTGAGCACCTCAAGTTCATGTAACAGAGAGGCTCTACCTGACTGAGAAATGTCCAGCAGTCCCCCAGCGCCCAGCACCCAGCTTTGTCCGGAGTCCAACACCCGAAAACTCCCTGAAGCACTTTGCTCTGTGACCCAAAGCACTGAATAGTTGAATCCAACACCGGAGAACACAACTGCAAAGACGAGCCAGTCTTTTATCACCGAACGCGACATGGGAAGAACCTGCCAGGGGAGGCCCTGAAGCCACCCTTCACAAACACCCAAGACAACCTGCCCCAAAATTCTCTGAATTTCAGGAAAACCAGAGATTGCTAAGAGGGAATTCTGGAGCGACATTCTGGAATTGAGGAGGGGAGGAGGACCAAGATAAGCGGGGCACCAAACGTGCGGGGGGTAAATGCAAACAGTCCGAAGCCTTGAGAACATTAATACAGAAGCGACCTGATGGAGGAAGGTTCGAGTAAGGAGCCACGCGACGATGAAGAGGGAGCTGGCCTTTAAATGCACATAGCCGGCGAAGGACGATTGTAACGGATGAACGTTAAGGCATGGGAGGGGAGGGAACGATGGGAGATTGGAGAGATTAGGGAGGGGTGAATCCATACCCATAAAAACCAAGGACATATTCAAAATTCTAAGTCTACCCAACCTTAAAAATGGGGCAATCCAAAATGCAATAAGTAAGTTGAGCCAAATGGAGATCTCCTGCTTCATTATGGGATATACTTGTGAGAGGGGGGGGCCTCACCTGTTTATAAATTCCTTGAGGGAGGGAGGCCCCGATGTTGTCCATAGCATCAGCTGCACTATTGTTCATCCTGAGTATATGCAAGGGCTGAAAAGAGTGATGCATAAGGGATTTTACTTTATTATACAGGCGACGACATTTAATTGCTCCCGAGGGGTAACCATTAATCAATTTGGAGATTACATGCTTAGAGTCTCCAAAAATTAGAACCCTGCGAAAGTTTTTGGCTTGAAGAATGTGTAGACCTTGAAGCAAAGCCAGCCATTCTGCTTCGTTATTGGTCCTGTTCCCTAACCCCCAGGAAAATGAATGTTCAATTTTTCCGCCGGGGTCAAGAAGGGCCCCCCCCCCCCCCCGCTCCTGCCACCCCTTATCAACTGAAAGCTTATTATCATCTAAACAATCATCAAATTGATTTGAAGAATGACCACAAGCATCATCTATATCCCTCTCCATAGGAAAATCTGAAAATGATGTAAAAAAATGTCCTAAATATGAATCATACTTACATTCTTCTTCATGTTCTTGTTCTTGCATATATTTAACATGAGCTTGATCTCTAAGTCTATTACAAGCCCAAAATTTTTCCATGATTTCTTCATCATCCATAAACAACTGTGCGAATGATGAATATATTCTTTCTCATAGTAAAAGGACAAGATCTGGATGTTGAGCTTCTATATAATAAACCATAACAATAGTATCAGTAGGCCACATCTCCAAAGGCATGTTGAAAATGAAACTTTAAAACCTCCTGTTGAAAAAAGTTAGATCTTCATCCTTCCCTCTTCTCAAAGCATAAAAATCATTTAAATATTTATCGAAGGATTTTCTCTCTCCCTAGTATCTCAAAAATGTATTATATAACTCGTCCTACGAACCAATAGAATCAGCCTCAATATTTCTAAAACACAAAGAAGCATCCCCAACCAAATATTTCGAAAATAACCTCATGACAACATCCTTGTGTAAAATCTCAAAATTGTCAATGAAATTGTGAAAGGATTCCAAGTGTTTTTTCTGCTATGACATGATCTTATCTAGTAAACAGAGGAATATATTTAAAAACTAATAAGCCGATACTTAGTCTTTCCATTTGGCTTCTTCATTTCTCTGTCATCAAAATTCTTCTTCCAGTGGAACCTTCTAAATGTGTATCCTCTCGAAGAATGATTTGCAGTCAAATTTGTGTCCACCTCTTGCTCACCATTAATACAATGATTTACTCAATATCGGAACCCTAGGGAAGATGACTTTGTTCCTCTATTCCTATGCAACTATGCCAAAAGATGTTTGTGCTAGAAGTTGTCTCCAGACTGCTGGAGAAACACTCCTAGCCCATCCTAAGATCAAATGAAAAATTATTGGTTTAAATGAAGTGATTAGAATAGATTTTGATGTAGCTTGTGCAAGGGGTCAATAGATTATTACAAATTTAACAAGCATATGAAAGTAACATAGGTAGCTAGACTAAATCAAGAAACATATTGATGATGGCCAAGGTTCAAAGCTTACCCATAACATGTGGAACAAATAATTCTTCATATATCAACATAAAATCCATACTTATAATATCATTGTAAACATGGACCGTGAGATACTAAACCACAACAAACACATTTATAACAAATAAATCAACAGAAATGATTTCATGAGAGTGGTCAATTTAAATAAAATTACACAACATACATACTTAAAAAACAACTAGATCTTGGCTCAAAATAGATATTACATGCCTCCAATATATAATAAACAAAGTTAGTTTTAGAATTCATAATATACTCCTAACCTCCTCACAATCTCTGCCTCTCAGCTAGAGCCTACCCCCTCTTAACGAAAATACCTCATTATATAGAAATAAAAGATATAATTACATTATACAATTAATTGCTTGCTTTTCGCAAACAAAAACTATCTATTAGTTAAAAATAAAACAATCTAGAATTTAGTTGCAAAAATATGGTAGAATGAAATTCTATATCTTCATGTTCATCAAAATATTGCTTCAAATCTTGCAATTGCTAAGTACCCTTTCATCCACAAGAAATATAGAAGCGCAGAGATTAAGTTTTGACTCTTGATCTTCCTTTTGAAATGTTCTGCCATCTGTCCATTATCAATGCCTAAAAATAGGCAATTTATAATATTGTGTCACCTGTCTTCTAGATCTTGGATTCAATACTATTTTGATGTCCTATTCTTCAGTCAACTAATCCTTTCCCACTTGTATTTCCCTTTTCAAACAAATTATAGTTCCAAGAATAATTTTAAATCCAGAATAATCTTGATATTGAAAACTGAACGTAATCCCCTTTTGTATAACATACAAGAACCTTTTCAAAACCTACAAAATTAGCTCCCGATATTTACCCTCACACCTACGCATTTTATCTTAACAATCTAGTCACATCCAGGTGCTTCAAATCATTTCCAAATAATGTCTTGTCCATTCTAATTCCCTGGTTTTCTGATGATGTGCACAAATGCTAGCAACTAACAATTTGAAAGACTTTATTTTCCTATCTCAGTCCCAGATTAGATTTTGTGTGGACTTCAAACACTATTATGAATACAAGGAAATATTTTTAAACCTCATGACTTGATACACCTACAATAGATATTTATCTTATTCCATCCATCAAAATGTGAATGAAGTGAGAAGAAAACCCTGAAAAGAAAAACATATAAAACATAGCTGCAAGAACCACTCCACGATTGCAATGAAAATTGGACAAACGATCCCTTCATGCAGAATTGAAATAAAATTTCTTCTCCACTTGGCAAAATATAATGGCGATGGTAGAAATTCCCTCTCTTTTGGTAGTCACACTTTCATTTAAGATTTGATTTTTAACTTTAATCCATGGGCAGATTCTAGTGGTGTTCTCCTTGATATTTGTTCACGCACTTAGAATTCTGATTTCCCATCCCTGAGTAGTCTTAATTAGAAAACCAATGATATTTGTTTTTAACACAGTCCTACACAAAGACTCATTCGAGAGAAATAATTTAATACTTAAATAAAAAAAATACTCCCATCAATACTAGGCACTTAACATTTGTGTAATTTTTGTTGAATTGAGAGCACGGTAATTTTTAGTGGCGAAATTTAGCCAATTGGTTATTTTTTGGGTTTTTTCAAAAAATAAATTCTTTTTTTTGTCTCTAATATCACCTATATTTACATAAAATATGTTTTTTTTCATAATATTTGTCAAAATTTAGACATTTTAGTGTTAATTGTATATTTCATATTTAATATTTCCCTACCTATCTATAAACATGTTTTCTCAATCCAAAACAATCGCCTAGAATACTATACTTAAGTATAATATTAGAATCCTCAAAAAATACCCATGCTTGAGAGTTTTAGCTTGGCGAACTTTGGGTTGACTACTTTTACCTTTCAATGCATGGAATATATCCCATATGAAACACAAAAGAAAAAATTAAATCCTTTATATTAAAAAGTAAGCATGGAGATGGCATATTGATGTGTAGTTTAACAAGTATGTCATGTCTCCTTGTAAACATTTGTGTGAGAACTTTGGTTGTGAGGTTCTTTCTTCCTGTGACGGCGGCGGTGGTGATTTCTACCTGCAGTGGTTACCGTGGACGGTAGTAGGCTTTCTCGTCTTGAAGGAAAAAGATCCTGTGAAACTACGTGTTTACTCTGTCGATGAACGAGTATCTTGCCCCCTGTTTTGGTGGTATAGTCTGTTTCGGGTTCCCTTTGTCTGTTTTTTTGTTACTTTTCTCTCTTGAGTAGTTTTTGTATGGGTATTTTTTGCACCTTATTGTAAGCTCTATTATAGGGTGTTATTTGCATAAGTTTTTTGGCTTCTAGTAGTATTGTCTCCTAGCATGGTTGGATACTCAAGTTGTTGAGCATTGTTTGTGTGTTTTGGATGGATATGATACCTAGTATCATAGATATGTATATTGTTACCTTTGATTCTAATGAATATCAAGGAACTGCTATTTTTCTTCTGAAAAAAAAAAGAACTTCGATTGTTGATTGTATGGTGAGAGAAAAATACACTTTGAAATGTGAATCGACTTGGAAAGTAACTAATAGGTAACATGTAAAGGAATAATGGATAGGTAAAAGCAATTGATTTTATAAAATAAATGTTTTTAATAAAAACTACTAAATAATAATTCTATGTTTTAAATAAATTATCATTTAAAATTTCTATTTTTTTAAATAAAAACAATTACTTTAGAGAAATGAGTTAATATATCAATAAGCAACAACTTTGGCAGAATTTTGGAGGATAAGGGGAATTTGATGAAATATGATGAAAATCATGAAGTTTTAAGAGGAATTTCTTTGGCGAGAATATTTGTGAACATTTCAACAATGAAAATCAAAGCTCTTCTTTGCATTCACACTACCAGAATGTAAAAGAATTGATAGGGCCAAGATATTGCACCGAAGAGGTGCACTCTATAGCCCAGTAGTGGAGATATGTGTAACTCCTTTCGTGCTCATCCTAGAGTTGAAAAGTGCCCTTTATAAAAAATAATAAAACGTTATTAAAAATGACATGTCGACTTAAATTAAATTTAAATTATTTAGAATTGCATATATGTAAAACATAAATTAGATAAACTAAAATCATAACATTGGATTACACATTTCCTCAATATTTCCACTTTATAAAAGGGTTTTCACATTGAGAGATTTGATTCATCTCGATGCTTGGTAGATCCCCGTTTATATGGATCTATGCTGGTTGTAGCAACATTTGGCAGGGGATGGAGTCCTCCTTGTGAGGATCCAAGAACCTGCAGATCCTGTGCCTTTTGTTGAACTATCTCTGACATTAGCAACATGCATTGCTCATAAAACTTTGCTTACCATTCACTGCAAACCATGGCTTCCCTACAAATGAGAATAAAGAGTATCAATACTCCATTGGTTTGGAGTCTTTCATCTCATTCCCAACTTGTTTCAAATCTTGCAACCCTTCTCTTGTAATCGCTAAAAAAACTTAAAGCACACTATAAACTGAAATTGGTTACTCCAAACCACACTTGTTGAAAGAAAACCTCACTCTACAAATTGAAGGAAATGCTTGAAACATCAAGATTATTTATTTACAACTCCTACACTAACTTGCAGACACAAAATTGATATTTATATACAAACTTCCAATGAAGCCAAGTAAAATTGGATTGTCGAACTAACTATCTTCTTTGGAACTGAGTGAAAAGATGTAGAAATAATATCATATTTGAAAAAAAATAGTGAATAACCAACTTATATCTCCTGCTGCAATTTGTTTGGAGGAACAAAGCGGCAACATTAAAGATTCCTAAAGAAATTGATTCCATATAAGTGGCAACAAATCTCAAAAATCATAATTTACATTTCCATTTGATCTAGAAGAGTAGACTACTAATCTACAATTTTTGTTTCATTTATGAATCCATAATCCTCTTGAAATAACTCATGTATATCAGTTGTTTTATTACAATTAGAGGAAACAATAAATTCTTGACACTGTTGATTTACTTCTTAGGCATGAAATGCATGATTCTCAAGATAATCATGAGAATCAATAGACAATAATACAATATTATCAATTTCAAGAGGTGGGACATCATGCACAATAAGATATTGTTTTTGATGCATCTTATTGTTATTAACATATTCAACTTCATTATCTTCCTGTAAATAAAATCCTTAACCGAAATTTGAAAACATGTGTTCCCGAAGATCATCATAAGTAAAAAATGGCTGTTGATTTCCTATATCAACAATAATATGATGAGGAGCAATAACATGATAATCTCATAGTAGGATCTAATAAATTTTTACTATGGTCAACTGAAAATATATTATCATATAAACAACCATCAAACTGATTTGAAAAATCACCACAAGCATCATCTATATCCCTGTCCATAGGAAAATATGAAAATAATATTTTCCCTGACACCTATGCATTCTATCTTGAAAATCTAATAACATCGGGGTGCTTCAAATTATTTCCAAATAATGTCTTGTCCTTTTTGTTTCCCTGGTTTTCTGATGTTGTGCACAAATGCTAGCAATTGACAATTTGAAATACTTTCTTTGTCTATCTTTATCCCAGATCAACTATAGTGTGGAATTCAAACACTATTATGAATATAAGAAAAGTTTTTCGAACCTCCTGAATTGCCACAAATACAATAGATATTGATCTCACCCAATCCATCGAAATGTGAATGAAGTTAGAAGAAAACCCCAAAAAAACAAAACATATAAAACATATCTTCAAGAGCCACTCCACAATGGCAATGAAATTTGGACAAATGATTCCTTATGGCAACATTGAAATAAAATTTCTTCCTCTCTGGCACAATACATTGGTGATGGTAGACATTCCCTTGCTCTTTTGCTAGCCACACTTTAATTTAGCATTTGAGTTTTAACTTTAATCACATTGAAGAGTTTATTGGTGTTCTCCTTGATATTTTTTCACGCACTTAGAATTCTAATTTCCCATCCATGAGTAGTCTTTATTAGCGCACCTTTGGTGTTTGGTTTTAACACTTTCCTACACAAAGACTCGTTCGAGAGTAATCATTTGATACTTGACGGATTTACCCTGCACAATTTTCATCCCTGGTTTGAAAAGGAGCTGCATAACTTGAAATTTGAGTAATGAAAGTTTCTTCAAGCAGTGCATCATGGTTGTTAATGTCGGAAGATAACCATCGATGATATAACACAAATGAAAAATAACTACTGCCGTCAACACTAGGAACTTAACACTTGTGTATTCTTTGTTGACTTAATAATTTTAGCTTGGCGAACTTTGGTCTGAGCGCTTTTGCATTTCAATGCATGGGAATCTGCAACATATAAGAAAAAATTAAATCCTTTATATTAACAAGTGTGGATCTGGCATATTGACGCGTAGTGCAACAAGTATGTCATGGCTCATTGTAAACAATTGTGTGGGATCTTCAATAGTTAAGACTATGGTGGCTGAAAATTACACTTTGGAGATGTGAATCGACTTGGAAAGGGACCCATCTTTTTTATATAATAAAATTTTATTCTTTTTTAATATATAGAATTTAACATTTAACATGTAAAGGAATAATGGATACATAATGAATTTCTAAGCCAAAAATGTATCTTAAATAAGAAAAAGGTAGATAGAGATAAGCAAAAACGAGAGAGAAAATGAGAATATTATGGTATTTCTATGATACCTTTTGATATCAAAGTTTTATTGGGGCTATATTTGTACCATTGGAAAGGTCTTGTTGAGGGATACAACATTCTTGTTTTAATATTTTCAATATTACTCATGGTTTGTCCAGGGCATGCATTTTTTAAATCTGGGCATGAGGAATCTCGAAAAGCATCTTTTAAGAAAAGATGCTTTATGAAAAACATCTTTCAAATAATATTTCACCCCAATCAAACCATGAGGAATATCGTGAAGATCAAAACACAAACCTTGTAGACCTCTACGAGACCTTTCCAATGGCACCCATAGAGCCCCAATCCGACTTCTGGATCAAAAGTTATCGCAAAAATACCGTAATATTTTTTTTTTCTCTCTCTCATTTTTGTTTATCTCTCTCTACCTTTTTATTATTTAAGATACATTATAGAAGAGGTAGAATGTTATGAGGTAAAATCAATTGGTTTGATAAAATAATAATTTTATTTTTAATAAAAACTATTAAATAATAATTCTACTTTTTAAACAAAATTATTATTTAATAATTCTATTTTTTATTAAATAAAAACTATCACTTTAGGGAAATGAGTTAATAGATCAACAAGAAATGACTTTGACAATTTTGACGAAATTTTGGAGCATAAAGGAAACTTAATGCAAGATGATGAAAAGGGTGAAGATTTTAGAGGAATTACTTTGGAACGAATATTTTGAACATTCCGACAGTGAAAATCGGTTCTCCATGTAAAATTTTTGATGGGGATAGATTTTGGTACAAAAAGGTTATCAAGGGCTTCCTCAAAAGTGTCAACATAAACTGTGAAGTCATCTGTACAGATTTCCACACAGTCATGTATCAGATTGGCAAAAATCCTCAACAAAACTCGTTGGAAAGTGGTGGGGGTATTGCACAACCCAAAGGGTAAAACCATATAGGCATATGTATCCCATGGACATGTAAAGGTAGTTTTGCATTGGTCCTCCAATGCAATATGGATTTGATTATAGGTACTAAATCCATCTAAAAAGGAAAAATATTTCTTATTGGCTAAAGTATCTAATACTTAATCTATGAATGGAAGAGGAAAGTAATCTTTCAGGGGTGCTTTGTTCAACATATGAAAGTCTATATAAATTCTCCATTTTCCATTTTTCTTAAGAACTATAACAAGAGGGGAAACCCACCTGCTATCAGATATTGGATAAATAGATTTTGTGGTAAGTAATTTTTGTAGCTCTTCTTTGACAATGTATTTTAGAGATGGGTTCATTATGTGTTGTGGTTTCCTAACAAGCCTATTATTCTCATGGATATAAATGTGATGAATACATGTGTTAGGATGAATACCATGTCATGTATCTTCATAATCCCAAGAAAAAGCACTAGATTGTTCTTCAATACTTGTACTAATTGATCTTGTTGGGATGGATCTAGGCTAGAATTTATAAGTAAAGAATTTCCTGGACTAATATCCACAGGACAAGTAACTACAAGAAAAAGGACCTACGGTGATGGTCATGCATGTGAAAAACCTTAAATGGTCGTCGCCAAAGTCACTTATGGTGATGGGATATGAAAAAAAGTCACCATAAGTTATTTTGGTGACAGTTCTTTAAATCATGTCACCAGATCCATTTTTGGTGACAATATTTCCTATGATGGACCTTAAAAAGTTGTCACCAAAGTTATTTATGGCTATGGGATATGAAATTTTTTTGATGTAAGTGATTTTGGTGACAGAAATCCCATTACCAAAACCATTTTGGCAATACTCATGCCTGTGACAATCCTTAAATGATCATCACTGATGTTACTTATGTTGATTAGCTATGAAAAAAGTGTTACCATAAGTAATTTTAGTGACATTCCTTTAAATCTTGTCACCAAATCCATTTTTAGTGACACTTTTAGTGATGTTTGTTAAAAGTTTGTTGCCAGTGCTCTCTTTAGTGACATTTATGGTGATTGTTAGTGGAGTTTTCTACAGTTGAAGCTATGTCTCACTCTCCTATTTCTATGGGGTGGGTGAATTCCAATTGATAGAATACAAACCAATTGTCACAATTAACCTAAAATCTTAAGCTTTATTTCATGGAGTTTGAAAAGGGGGGGAGGAGAGGAGAATACCTCTTATAGCCTTGAAGTTTGATGAAATTTATTGATAATTGATATTGCATCCATTTGAATCTCCTTCACACCTGCAAATATACATATAAAATCCTTCCTACTATCCTACCAAACAATTTAAGAAATTCAAGCTAGATCTAGTTTCCTACCAATTCATATTCAAAATAAAACTTGGAGGGAAAACATTGAACAAGAGTTGGGGGGGCAAGTGAATCCATTCATAATAGATGCAAATGGAAAAATACTTACAGTCCTTGAAGGTTCCTACCTTATCCTTTGCTAAGACTTACTCCTCTACCATTCATTTGTTTGATTCCCAAAAACCCTTGTAATAGAAAATCCATTTCTAGCCTTCAATTCCTCCAGCATGCCTTTACTCTCACTTTCTATCTCCTTAATTCACCTCATATTCCTTTATTATATAGAATTGGGATTTGTGAACCCAAGTACTAAACATGAATGTGGGACTAAACGTTTTCCATAAAAAAAAATTATTTTCATCAAAAACCCAATTTTCATAGTTTTTCAGGCATTGAACTCAATATTTTAGGATTTTTAGGACAATTGAAACACATGTTAGGTATTTTCTCCACTGTATGATTTATAGAACCTGGGTTTTAGACCTTTAATGGTCATGGACTTGGCCTCTCTAGAGAAACATTTTTCTTCAAACATCTCCTTCTTTGTGGAAGCAGTGGTCAAATGAGAGGTTAAAGCTCTCAATTGTTCCAAAATTCTAATCTTCATGTTGTGAGAGAAAGAAAAATATATTTTTAGACCATCACTCTTAAGGGTGTTAGTTTTATTGTTAATAGATTCCCCCTAATGTGTGAGGTCCAAAGCTATGATAAGGGTTGAATTACATTGATTTAATTATGACACTCTTTAGTGATGAGGGAATAGATGGTAAAGGAGTAGGATCTTGGGCACATGAGTTGAAAAGCATCTATAAGTCAAAAAAAGAAATAACCCAAATATACAATATCTTCTGAGGTGGGTATACCCATGCTTAGTAGTAAACAAGCATGGCCATGAACAATATATAGTGGATCAATGTCAAAATAAAATATAACAAAAATATATACGTGCACTTTGATGAGTGCAAAATATCCATGTCTTCATGGTACTTTTACATGACAATTTAATCTTGCACAACTCAGGTAGTGCATGAATTAGTGATACAATTGTATTTACCAAGGTATTCAATACAAACCAAGGATAGTATGAGTTTATATCATGCGAATATATGAGATGATGTTGAGCATAATTAAACACCATATGATTACCGCTCATAATGAAAACTACTGACAGATGTGAGGAGACCCACCGAAAATGATGATGGACTCTAAGGTACTTGAATAAACAAGTGTGAATAGATGCTTTGATGTCGAACACTTATAGAATCAAACAATCATGTATCATTGATGTATACCCATTGTCATTTGCAAGGAAACCTACCATTAATGACTACAAGATCCAAGGTACTCATGCGGGTTCTTAGATCCATTTCCTACATGATGAGTTGGCATTGATAGGAATAGATCCATCAAAAGGAGGGAATTAATGCATCACACATCAACTGAAATGAAATTGAGACCAATAGGATGATATAATTTGGTAGATATGTGAGA
The DNA here is from genome assembly GCA_001517045.1 of Pseudotsuga menziesii. Taxonomy (NCBI): domain Eukaryota; kingdom Viridiplantae; phylum Streptophyta; class Pinopsida; order Pinales; family Pinaceae; genus Pseudotsuga; species Pseudotsuga menziesii. Next base: position 1,161,901 of record LPNX010631272.1, read on the forward strand.
TCCAACACTGTATATTGACACAAGGAGGGATGACATGATTGGCTAGGAATATTTGAGGAATGAATTACACTATTTAAATTCACTTGAAAACATAACACGATGCATGGTGACACTTGGAAACATAATAATTGAGTAACCAACCATTGTGAAATTCACTGATTCCAGATGAATTAACGAAAGCTCCATAGATGGAAAGAAGGATAAACTATTGGTGGAGATCTGTTCAAATTACTGGTAATTTGAAAAGTACATGCAAGTACATGTGCTATGTTCAAGGGTGAAAAGTACTGATTGTTTCCTTTTTCTCCATAATGAAATATGACTAGATTCAATAATCCCCCTTTTTTGGATTTTTGTGTTTTTTAATTTCTAGTACTTTTTTTCATTTATTAGCTCAAAAAAAGAATGCATAATGCTATGGTACATGGGAGGGAACAAGTGTTGCATGGGCATACTCTTTTTTCAAGATCATGGGAAAATTCAAGGAAAAGAAACATATTGCAAAAAAGGACTGAGCTAGTTTTCCACACTCTTACAGATGTTCCCTCCATGGGTTGGATATCTAAAGCAGAATTATGTTTCAATAGACGACTAAATATAACCAAGGAACTACGGTTATCCAATATGGTGCAATGTTTAAGTAGGAAAGGGGAAATGTGGTTTACTTCATGTCAATTCATGTGACAACATAAAAATCATAAATCACCATGAATCATGGTATATCTTCAACTACTTGAATGAAATAGTTCTCACATGTATAGGTCAACTTAAAAAGAAGAAATGGTTTATAGGCATCTTGAGCAAGAAGTGATTGCAAAGGCAGATACACAACATAAGCAATAAGCATGAAGAAGTAAGCATAAATGTTCATGTGGATATTTTAACACATGCTTATGTAAACTAACATGAAATAGGGATCCCACCAAGAAATGGTAAAAACTATATGGAAGATAAGTATGAGGTCTCAAACTCCAAGTCATGATGGTACTAATTGGACTCCCAGGCGTATCAGAATAACTCAACATGTGTACCAATATGGAAATAGGGCGCCAACTATAGTGTCCAATATTTGGTAGTATATTTTGTCTAAATGGTGGAAAATAAAGATATGATGGGATGACCCACCAATTTTCAATAGGTTCAACCATATGGAAATTTGGTTGCAAAAGGTTCAAATGCATTGTTGGCATTTCTCCCCTTCGACCTAGGTTCAGACCTTCTATCACGCACAACAAATCCCAAGATATTGACCCGACAGAGCAAGGATCTGTTGACATAACCTGCAATGTAGATGCAGTCTCACCTGAGATATATCTTATGGTTAACTAACAAAAGTGGGTTTCTACAGTTAGGTGGGGGTTTCTTAGGTAGATACACAACCTAAGAAATAAGCACCGAAGAAGTAAGCATAAATGTTCATGTGGATATTTTAACACATGCTTATGTAAACTAACATGAAATAGGGATCCCATCAAGAAATGGTAAAAACTATATGGAATATAAGTACAAGGTCTCAAACTCCAAGTCATGACGGTACTAATTGGACTCCCAGGCCTATCAGAATAACTCAACATGTGCACCAATATGGAAATAGGGCACCAACTATAGTTTCCAATATTTGGTAGGATATTTTTCCTAAATGGTGGAAAATAAAGATATGATGGGATGACCCACCAATTTCCAATAGGTTCAACCATATGGAAATTTTGTTGCAAAAGGTTCAAATGCATTGTTGGCATTTCTCCCCTTCGACCTAGGTTCAGACCTTCTATCACGCACAGCAAAGCCCAAGATATTGACCTGACAGAGCAAGGATCTGTCGACATAACCTGCAATGTAGATACAGTCTCACCTGAGATATATCTTATGGTTAACTGACAGAAGCAGGTTTCTGTAGTTAGGTGGGGGTTTCTTCTCCTTTGGAACCTTAGCAACTCTCTTAACCAAATTCAATGGGTGTATTACATATCCTTACTATGCGTAGATAAGCCACTCTTGACTTATCTATCATAGATATTATAACAACAATATAAGCTTTAACATACGGGTTATTTATCACTAGTGCAACTCATGCATGAGGAAACTCATTCGTAAGAAACTACATAAACACTTAATCACATTATGCATTCCTGCGAATTAATTATATTCATCATATACATTCATGTGACATAAACACATTCATCATCTACTCAATGGCACAGTATTTAACGTGGAATCCCATCCGAGAAGAAAACAAAAAGGGGCTCTTCAACTGGCATGAGAAATATATGGCATCTTTTTGTTTGTGCACTGAGTTGCAAACCCTGTTCTAGATATTCTTCTCTTATCTATACATAATTCTCTCTCCTCTCATGCTATCTGGTCTTCTGTTCCTTAGTTTTCTCCTACTTAACTCTACTGTTGATCCGCACATAGCCTAGATTAACTACTCTTCTCTATACTTATACGCACTTAGTTGCAGACTACTTGACTCTTCTTATAGACACAAAACAAGTAACTGAATCTGTAAGTAAAATGAATAGGTAATTAAGTAAACAAAAACAAGAAGAAACTATTAGAAGAAATCCACACACAACCTGTGTTCTTCATTCTTATAGACTCTTACATGTCGCTATCAGTCGGCCTCATTTAGTTAGCCAATAGGATGTCATTTCTATTCTAGTGACACTTGTCAAAAGGCACTAACGGCCCTAATTACAAAGATGATTTTATTCCTTAACACATGTGTGACTCCCTCCAACTCTAGCCGACCTCGTACTCATAATCTTCCTTGAACAATCATTTTCAGTCGTTGCACCAATGCACTCCTTCTTTAGCATGGTTCATTCCATTGTGGATGATATCATCACATATTTTCCTTCTGTCACAACTTCTCTTCTATTTCTAACTCTTCCTTCGTGAATTCTTCTTTTGTCACAACTTCCTCGGTGACTACTTCTTGCCTTATCTCTTTCTTCCTTATATTTTTATGTTCTTCCTTCTCTACTTCTATCACAACTTATTCTTCCTTCCTATGACCATAATATTTATCTTCTTGGGCATAATTATAACTAAATTTTTCTTATGTTTCCCTAGGGCCAACATGCCCCTAACACTCACCCATGGCTCCTATCAAGGCAGGCAATGTTATTCATCAACTTCTACATTTATGACGACTTTACCTTAAAAATATTGGAATATTTTCACTATTTCCTCTGCCTCGTGTCCCACATCTACTTCTGTTTTTATTCAAGTTTTCAACAAGGTTGGAACTGGCAAGTTCTGATGTTACACATCCTGTGGACTCTATTGCTTGTCGCACCTTCTGATGTACAAGATGAATAATGCATGAAATCCTTTTTTCTTCAACTTGTAACTCTGCAAATTTCTCGATCCTTTTATGTTGTTGAGTGTGCAACAATGTAACTTATTGTTGCAACTTCTTCATTTTTGTTGCCTTATCCATTTTATCTACTAAGAGAAATTTCTTCATCTCATTTCTCATTTGGTTTACCTCTGTTTCAGCTGTACACAAATCCTTTGCAACTTTTTCTAGTTCCTCGATGTCGATCAACACTTCCCATGTCTAAGAAACGTGGATGAAAACCTTGGAACATAATGCCTCTACTACTACTGTCTTCTATGTATCCTATGTCTCTACTTTTCTTCTTTCTTCTAACACCTCTTGGGGTGTACATTGTTTTACCCATTCTTCTAGTTCTATGACCCTTTTGCGAAGGTCTTATGCTGTCTCTCCAAGTCAAATGAACTTGGCTTCATGAGACATCTCCTCCTTTATTCCTTCATTAAAAAAATTTATGCATGGATGTTATACCAAAATCCTGTCACCATCATGTGATAAGACCTTTGACATACCTATTTTCCCTTAATCCCAACACTTGGAGTGGAAACTCATACCATTTCTCAATATTTCACAAAAATGATTAGCACCACGAAGTTCCCCTTATCCCAAGAGCGGTACCTTGCTTGCACCGCCTATCCCTTGTTATTGACAAGTGGTGCCACCGCTTAGATCCCTTATTCCACAAGCGTTTCTTACCTGAACCACTCTGTCATTGAAGGAGAAAAGTGGTACCCTGGGTAAAATGGAAAAAATAGAAGATTCTCGAGGTTTCTAGATGATAAGCCTCGTGTCCTCCCTTATCCCTACTATTGTGGGTTACTTGAGCTCAAGATCCCTCATCCTAGGATCTTAGAGGCCACCTCACCCACTAATCTCTCAACCATCTCTATCCATTAAAGCCTTATAAATACAAGCTCATGGCCATGGTTGAGAAGGATAACTCTGAAGGTATTGTTATGCTGTTGGATTGATCACTTGGCCCAAGATCATTTGGAAGAGTATAGAGAGCTAGAGTTAGATATTTTTGGGATGAGAATGCTTGGTTTCATGGAGATGCATGTCAACACTAAGGCTTGGTTGTAAACTTCTTCATATTTCTTTAATGCAAGTTGATTTATGTCCCACATATATTGTTGTTATATGATTTCACATGTATGTTGTTAGATTCCTTAGTCACTAACATAGATTAGTAGATTATATTCTGGTGGTTTTGATATGTTTGCGTGTTGAAGCTTATTACAAGTACATAGGGTAACGATCGAAGCATTACATTCCAGGTATCTACGACATCTAGAGAGAGTCTTCAACCTCTATCCTCTATTTGTTCTGGATCTGAACCATTCAGACCAGTGGAACACCTTGCTTTCCGTAAGAGGTGAAATATTCCAGCTAACAACGGAAGGGATACAACATTGTCGAGCCTACGCCTTTTATCCTCCCAAGTTTTTGCTTCCTGCCCGGTCTCTTGCACTGTTTTCTTCATTTTACTAGCACTTTTATTTCCTATTTTCACCTTCTTAACCAAGGCGCTTTCTCTTACCTTCATCTCCACAATTGCGACATTCTACGTTGCATAGACTTCATACATCCACATATGTTAGAAGTCCATTGTCACTTGGGCCACATTTTTGGCCATCTAATTCAATTTTGTGGTTCCCAGGTCAAATGATTCACTCGTCATTTGCGTCTTTATTGGAAGAACTCACATTCGTATATCACTTTGTCACTCTTCTAAATTTCTAGGTACATCCTATGAATCAATTCTCTGGGGTGTATATTCTACTATGGTTCTTGTTAGATTTTTATCATTCAAGCTACCATTATGATCTTAGGATCTTTAACTAAGAGAATAACATGCACAACAATAAAAAACAAGCACAACACAAGAGACAAGAGACACAAAGAATTTTCCTTGGGGAAACCATAAAGGAGAAAACCCCGCAACTTCCTTAGAGATAGAATCAGCACCAAAGGTAAAACCGAAAAATAGTAAGATGATCTCCCAACAGCAACTGTCTCTCTCTCTCTCACCTTGAGAGAGCTTCTCCTCTCTCACTCATGTGCCCCAATAAGTGAGTGTGTGTGTCCTATATAGAGAGACTCACTCTCTATTTATATTCTTTCGTTCACTTGGAACCCACTCCATCATGTAGGCCTCACTTAACAATTACTTACTAGAGCCAACATCTCTAGGAGTGTCTAATAACCCTAGTGCCAAACAACTTGTGGGGACTTTGCCTCCTCTGACCAACAAGGAGGTTTATCCTCAACACAATGGTGGGGACTATTTCCCTGACTTACAATGACTCACCTAGGGTCGACTTCACTAGGATATTCTAATAACCCAAGGGCTCCACAACTGTGGGGACTTTAACCCTTGAACAATAGGAGGGTTACCCACAATGACTTGAAATGACTTTCTCATTATAGAAACTTCTCGGAATAAACATTGTGGTATGACATGACTCAAAGACATTACAATAAATAGGAAATACAAGTGAATACATTTTGAATTTACAAATACATCAACACTCCCTCTTAACTAGGAAGGTATTCTCTCGACACAATTTATTAGCACAAGTCTTCTTCTCTGTATCATCTGGTCATCTGCATCTTCAAGTTGTCTTCATCTGGATCTGGATCATCATCACTGAATCTAGATCATCACTCGATCTATATCATCATCACTGAATCTAGATCATCACTCAATATGGATCATCATCATCACTAGATCTAAATCATCACTCGATCTGGATCATCACTGCTGGATCTGGATCATCACTTGATATGGATCATCATTGCTAGATATGGATCATCACTCGATTTGGATCATCACTGCTAGATCTAGATCATCACTGGATCTGGATCATCACTAGGAATCATCACTGTATTTGGATCATCATTCGCTCTAGATCATCATTGCTGGATCTGGATCATCACTCGATCTGGATCATCACTACTAGATCTAGATCATCACTCGATCCGGATCATCACGGGTGCTATCTCATGATTCTTCTCATCATAGGAAGTTCTACAGAGCCAACACTTTTTCATGTTGGTTGTAGGCCTACCCTCCATGTAGGTCCTCTTCAGCACTTATATTTGACGTACTCATCAGAAAGGCGCAGTACTCACATCCATCCAAGCTGGAACCACATCCTACCACAATGATGGAAGATCTATGTTCTTCCATCCAGGTCGGAACCACATCCTACCACAATGATGGAAGAGTTCTGTACTTCCATCCAGGCTAGAACCACATCCTACCACAATGATGGAAGATTTCCTTACTTTCATCTAGGCCAGAACCACATCCTACCACAATGATGGAAGATCTTTGTTCTTTCATCCAGGCCAGAACCACATCCTACCACAATGATGAAATACTCTCATCCAGGATGGAACACATCCTGCTCATAATGATGAAATATTTCTATACTTACATTCATCCAGGCAGGAACACATCCTACTCACAATGATGAAAAGGATCTACACTTACATCTATCTAGTAGGGAACACATACTGCTCACAATGATGGAAGGGCTCTGCACTCATATCTGATCTTGTAGGAACCAATCCTATAGTTGCATCAAAATGGCCCCCATTCCTCCTTGACTGAGCTACTTGGTAACTGACCAGCTGCCTCCATTCTCCTAGAGAATGGCAGTTTTCCTTACATCCAACCTGCTCGTCGAAATGGCCAACACTCACATCTGACATGGAAGGAACTTAATCCTTTAGCCATGACAGAATGGTTCAGCCATTACATCTGATCAAGTGGGAACACATCCCTTTATCACATCAGAATGGATACTCAGTCCTAGATTGAGTTCTCCTGGTACCTCACGAGGCAACTCCATTCAAAGAATGGCAATTGTCCTTACATCTATCCTACTCGATAGAATGGCTAGCACTCATATCTGACATGGAAGGAACCAATCCTCTCACCATGATAGAATGGCTCATCCCTTATATTTGACTTACTCGTCAGAATGGATATGGATCTCAACACTCATATCTAACATGGAAGGAACCAATCCTCTCACCATGACATAATGGCTCAACCCTTACATCTGACCATGGAAGGAGCCAATCCTCTCACCATGTCAGAATGGCTATGGTACTCATCACTTTCCCTTGGAGGAAACCTCTATCTGGAGAACACCAAGATTCTCCCTAAAGTACTCGAACTTCACCCTAGCCAATGGATTTATCAATACATCATCTATATGTTCCTCCGTCGCAACATACTGGAGCTTCACTACTTCCCTCTGCACCATATCCCTGATATAGTGATACTTGATCTCGATATTCTTTGACTTGTCATGGAACACTGGATTCTATGACAACTTCACACAAATCTGGTTGTCACAATGTATACAAGTAGCATCCATTTGGAGATAAAAATAAATACGACAGTAGCTTTCGTAGCCATACTGCCTCACAACTAGCTGAACAAGCTGCGACATACTCTACTTCAGCTGTACTCAGTACCACACAGGATTGCTTCCTGCTAAACCAAGAGATCACACCTGATCCCATATTGAAGCAACACCCTGAAGTGTTCTTATGATTGATGGCACTTCCTGCCCAATCTGAATCAACATAACCCTCCAGGTTAATCTTTTGATTCATATTGTACTTGAGACCATAATCAATTGTACCCTTCAGGTACCTCAAAATATGCTTTGCAGCAATCAAGTGAACATGTCTCGGATCTATCAAGAATTGGCTCAAGGTGTTCACAGCAAAGCAATTGTATGGTCTCATGTTTTTTAGATACATCAAGGACCCAATCATCTAATGATACATCGTAGTATCAACCATCTCTGATGAAGCATCACTTAACAGCTTCAGGTTCTATGCCATAGGTGTGGTCATGCAGTCCATCATCTTGAACCTATTCAGGATCTCTACTGCATACTTCCCTTTTCCACACCTCCATGCCTAGAAAATAGTGCATTGACACATAACAGGAGCATCACTGGTCTTCCTCCTTCAACCTTGAGGCAAAGGTTGGAATCCACTTTACTCTCAGTAAAGCTTAGAGTCATCAGTAATCTTTCCATCCTTTCATACCATGTCGAAACATAGGATCTTCTGCAATCACTCCCTCTGAAGCATCATACTCCCTCTTTCTTTCGTACTCTATGCTCTGAAACATTCTATACCGAAGTGACAAGTAGCTTCTTATGCTACTAATCTTCTATGTATCCATCTAGGATCACTGGATACCAAGATCCTCTATCTTGAACTTTTTCAAAAGTTCATCTCGCACCCATCTGTGAGCTTGTCATCCTCTATCAACCTTGTAGAAAAGGTTCAGATATTCATCAAGCTACTCATGTATGTGTTATCCCATGGTTGTCTTCTGAGCTTGTACAAGGTATTCTTTCATTTGCAAACATGATTCTGCCTGTCATGTGTCCCAACTCCCACTGGCTGCAAATGTCTCTTTGAATCTTGCCTTGTATCCCACGATGTTTCCATATACTGCATGATGGAACTACGAACTTCCCTTCATGTATCGATACTGCATCCTAGACATCATTCTTCTTGAACTAATCTTCCCTTTCTTCTTGGAATATTCTACACCAATGATGTCGCTGATTTTTCATCTTTGAACTGTCGTCACTTGTTCTCTAGATTAAGTCTCATTCTTCTTTGCTTGTAGGCAATTATGTACGCAATCTTTCCTATAAGTCAAATGCATTTGTATGGTTAGGAAAATTTCATAAGGAATATTCATACTGGCAAGTTCTTATAAATATATGATCATGCAACTACTTTAGCCAATACAACATTCATCCATATCTCACTGAAACTTCTAGATGCCTTCCATCTCTACTAGGACAACATTGAGATTGTGCACCAATCCAATATCTCAGCAAAAAGGTTTCATTCTAGATAAGTAGCAATGGAGAGTTGTATAGCACCATGAGCTACTTACCCATATATTAGTCGTATACTGTCATTAATGCAAACATCCTATCATGCATAATAAATCAACTGAATATAAACAAATGCATAACAAAACAATATCATGAAATGACAATTGAATACTTATCTTTATTTGTTTCGTGGGTAGACTCCTTCTTGAGCCTTCAGCTTCATTGTCTTCTTCATTCATGATAGCATCATTTCTTATCCAAATGATAAGGTGGATAAGATGTGCTTCAAGAGTTGAGTTCTTCATATTCCTCATTGCTTGAAGGATCTTCTTTGGATGGTGAGAGCTTGATCTTCAATTTCTCCCTTCTTCTCTTCTCTTCTTATGAGTCGAGCTTCTTCTTCTTCTTGGAGTCTGCTGAAAGTAATCACTTCCTTCTGGAACACATTCTTCAAATGAATGAATCCCATGATCCTGGGATGCCATTCAAGGTGGCCATCACCACTTTTGCATTCTTCACTTCTTCTTTTACCACTTCAAGTTGTTCTTTGATTTGAGAGACCCTTATGACTGCATGGTCTCTGCATTCTGGATCTTCACATTCTTCAACTGGTTTCTTAAGGTCATATTTTGATGTATGTTCTTCCCTTGAAATAGCTTGGTTAATAAATCAAACATCTTTGGTGTCTTTAGGGAAGACACTTGTGGTACAAGTTGATCCGTGATTGAATCAACAATGATCTTCTTGGCCTTGATCAAGTTCTTCTTGTGTAAGGCTTCTAACCTCATCCCCCTCTGGAACTGGAACCTCTCTACTCATGTAGGTGTCTAATTCATTTTATTCAAAGAGATCATATACTTCCATAATTGAAAGTTTTCAACTTCACCAAGCTTATCATCAAGCTGATGTGATAGATCACTTTGAAAATAAAAATAGCAAAAGATTAGATCTTATCGATTTGAGGTGTCCATCTTGGTTTTGGAGCTGGTTGATTTAGGGTTTGTCACAGAAACCCTAATTTTAAAAACTTGAAATATTTCAAATCTAATTGGATAGATAGATATATCTCTTCAAATGGATCTGTCCAATGTACTCTTTTTCTGAAAACATTGGAGGGAAGCTCTCGAAACAGGAAGCCCTAGTTTTCCAATTTCTTCTACAGAAATGTCTGTCACTGTTTCTATGATATCTCTGAAATTAATGCTTTGATGTGTCTGAAATTTTGTACTGAGGTATCCTCTCATGTCCCTGATCCAAAACCATAGTTTTGATCAGAATTGGTTTCACCAATTTGGATTTATGATCCTTTTCCTAAGGTGACTTGTTACAGGACTGTTCAGAACAACAAAGTTGTACGGACTTCCACATGTCATTGTTTCATCTTCTGGGTCTAAAATTCAAAATAAATAAATTAAAGTCCATTTTGTTTCTGGAACAGCTTTAGGAATTCCATTTAGACCTTTGTATCCTATGATATAGCAATTCCCCCTAGGTGTCCTATTTAGGGATGAATTCTGGAAGAGGCTGGAACCCTGACTTGGAGGGATCAGATCTCCTAGAATATAGTGAATATGAGGCTAAATTTTGGATACAGTGTTCCTCCAGATTTTATATTTGGCCTCTAAAATTTTCAGCTCCTCAGCATTCACCAATATAGGGATATAGCGAATGTACCAAAACTTAGCAGTTTTAGTATTAAGGGTTTTCTAGCTTGGGGTCAAACTAGGGTTTGAATTTCCCGGAGTTTCACCCAACAAAATTTCTTGATATAGGTCTATAAAATTTGATTTTGATGAGGATAAAAAACCTATGTTGGGCTCACTCAAAAATTCCTCTTCTGTAGAAAGCCCTAATTTCCGCATCAAAAACTGAAAATGCTCGGAATCGAATTTCACTTCGACAGAAAGATGCACCCTTCAATGGAGAGTCAACCTAGCATGCTTTTGCTGATGGATTGTGGAGAGAGACCCAAAAAGTAACAATCCCTAGCTTCTATAGCTGCACAATGTCTTCTTCTCAGGTTAGCTCTGATACCATGTTATTTTTTTATCATTCAAGCTACCATTATGATGTTAGGATCTTTAACTAAGAGAATAACATGCACAGCAATAAAACACAAGCACAACATAAGAGACAAGAGACACAAAGATTTTTCCTCGAGGAAACCATAAAGGAGAAAACCCCACAACTTCCTGAGATATAGAATCCACACCAAAGGTAAAACCAAGAAACAGTAAGATGATCTCCCAAAAGTAGCAGTCTCTCTCTCTCTCACTTTGAGAGAGCTTCTTCTCTCTCACTCATGTGCCCCAATGAGTGAGTGTGTGTGTCCTAAATAGAAAGACTCACTCTCTATTTATATTCTTTAGTTCACTTGGAACCCACTCCATCATGTCGGCCTCACTTAACAATTACTTACTAGAGCCGACATCTCTAGGAGTGTCTAATAACCCTAGTGCCCCACAACTTGTGGGGACTTTGCTTCTTCCTACCAACAAGGAGGTTTATCCTTAACACAATGGTGAGGACTATTTCCCCGACTTACAATGACTCAGCTAGGGCCAACTTCACTAGGATATTCTAATAACCCAAGGGCCCCACAACTGTGGGGACTTTAACCTTTGACCAAAAGGAGGGTTACCCACAATGACTTGACATGACTTTCTCATTATAGAAACTTCCCAGAATAAACATCAGGGTATGACATGACTCAAATACATTACAATAAATAAAAAATACAAGTGAATACATTCTGAAGTTACAAATACATCAACAGTTCTGATCTCTTTAACAACTTTGTAGAACACCGTCTATAAATCACTAATACTACTTATGATCTCCATTTGTTGCTCATCTATTTTCTTAAAAATTTCATGTGCAACTTCTGTCAGTGCTTCGGGTAGAAGTGTAAAATATTCACCATCAAGGATGATGGTATTTGTTGTTTTGAAAGCCTTGATTTTCTTATGTCTTGCCTCCATCTGTGTTGTCTCAGTCTATTTTCTCTTCTCTCATACGACTATATCTGTCAGAGTTTTTCTTGGACCATTATGGGAAGGTTTTGGATCTCGTGTTTATGCCTGTGGGTCTCCTCCCTTATCTCCATCATTCTGTGATGGTGGATTGTCTTGTCCCAGGTAGCACAGGGCCCAGCTATGTTAACGAACCCTTTACTGCATAACCAGAATATGAACTCGAAGTCCCATGATTAGTCTAGTGATGATGATCCAACTGGAACTAGTGGTCATGGGTGCATTAATATGGTCCATGCCGCAAAAGTTGTGATGCATGTGAAAGATTATACTTCGTCACAACCCAACCCAAGCAAAGAACCTGATCCACTAGGAACCCCTTTGCGCATTGAGAAACCTGCGGATAAACCTGAGGCTGCACCTCGCATTCCTAAGGGGGTACTTAAGCATTTGGGTCATAACCCAAATGCTTGAGCTGCCCAAAATTATTCAGTTATCGAGGACTTGGGCCATACTCCTTGTGTGATGTCTGCATTGGAAGTGCTTTAGAGTTGTCCGTCGCAAAGGAAGGATTTGCTTTCCACTCTTGGTGTGAATGGTGATGATTCTTCCTCAGTGATCAAATTTGAAACTGCAGGACATCAGCCTCGCTTGCCCTACTCAGGTGTCCCTTTTGGTGCATGTAGAATGTCTTAATATGATCGTAAAGCGCACTATGATTGACGAGGGTGCTGCTGCTTCTGTGATGTATTTGTCTTGTTGGAAGGGTCTCAGTTCTCTTGAGTTGTCAAAATCTATGACCATGTTAACTACTTTTGATGGGAGATCGTTTAGGCCGCACGGTATCCTTCCTTCCCTTAAAGTCCGTTTGGGAGGGAAGACTGTTGCGATAGAGGTTGAGGTGGTTGATGAACCCTTTGACTACAATCTCATACTGGGAAGGAACTGGATGTATAGTATGCAAGCCGTTGCATCTTCCGTGTTTTGCATTGTATGCTTTCCTCATAATGGGAATATTGTAACAATTGACCAAATGGCATTCAAGAATCCGCCTATTACTGCATCTTCGGAAACTTTGGTTCCGAAAGTTGAACATTCCCAGCCGGCAACTGGGAGTGTGGGTGTAGTCATGTATCCATCCCTCATGGGAACCTTTAGTTGTCCTCCACCCGTCCTCATGATAGGATCTAGTTTCAATGGTGCTTTGACGTCTATGAGATCGGTGCCTTTTCGCACAAGTCATATGGGAGATCTTGGATTCTTCCTTCATCGAGTCCTTCGAGTGAGGCCATTGCGACGAGTGTGCCGTTGCCTGCATTCATGATAGATTACCAAGCTAATCTCCAGTCTGCTGTAGAGCCTTGTTCTTCCTCTTCGCGGATGGAGGAGGAAGACCCCTATGTGCTGCCGGCATGGGCAGTATAGTATTCTCATGCCCACGACTGCCTTGATACGGTTTTCCCATCAGATGAAGCGATTATCGAGGCTATGTCCGGAGTTGATCCACCATGGGAGGAACTTCATCATAGATCATACTTCCTTCCAGAGTTTGACCTTTTGGAGCATGAGGATTATAGGGAGATTCTTAGTCAGAAAGTTGGTAGACCTATGCTTCCATTAAGCTCTCCTGGTTAGATGGCTGATGGAAACATGGAAAACATATCGTCAACTATCCCTATCAACATTTCTTGCAATCCTGGTACAATTGAGAATGTCTACATTGGGGCGGATTGTTCCCAAGATGAGATTCTGGAGTATACCAAGCTATTCAAGGAATTCTGTGATATTTTTGCTTGGTATTATGATGAGATGCCAGGGATTGACCCTCGGATTGTCGAACATGAGATTAAGACTTACCCCAACGCTAAGCCTGTTCGACAGCATTTATGCGTGGTAAATCCTAGGAAAGCACTTGCCATAAAGGCATAGATAGAGAAGCTATTGAAAGCGGGTTTCATCTATCCAATTCCCTTGACGAAGTGGGTTTCAAACCCCGTTCCGGTGGATAAGAAGCAGGGAGCGATCCGTATATGCACTGATTTCTGTGATTTAAATCGTGCCTGTCCTAAGGATAACTTCCCCACACCGTTTATAGATTAGATTTTGGATGAGTGTGTGGGTAGCGAGGTGTTCTCCTTTATGGACGGCTTTTTCGGGTATAATCAGATTCAAATTAAACTCGAGGACCAACATAAGACAACATTTATTTGTCCTTGGGGAACATTCACGTATCGAAAAATTCCTTTCGTCCTTAAAAACGCCGGAGCTACGTTTCAGCGGGCGATGACCTTGATTTTCCACGATCTCAAGTCCATTATTGAAGTATTTTTGGATGACCTCGATGCTCATTCTCACATGAGGATGCGTCATTCTTATCACTTGAGATTGGTGTTTGAAAGATGCCGACACTATGCTGTTAGATTAAACCCTCATAAGTGCATCTTTTGCATGAAATCAGGTCGTTTGTTAGGATTTATCATTTCGAAAGAGGGTATAAGAGTTGACCCTTTGAAGGTTGAGGCAATACTTCAGTTGTCTCCCCCACGAAATATTCGTCATCTTTAGTGTTTGCAAGGCATGGAAAACTTCCTATGAAGATTTTTTGTCAACTTTGCTAATTTGACTAGAGGTTTCATGCGTCTCCTGAAGAAGGATACTCCCTTTGAATGGGATGAGCGAGCCCAGGAGTCCTTCAATGCACTTAAGCGAGCCCTAGCATCGGCCCCGATGATTAGTCCTTCGGATTATAGCCGTGATTTCCTATTATATGTGGCCACGTCTTTAGAGACGATTGGTATGGTTTTGGTTCAAGAGGATGAGGAGCTCTAGGAGCATGTCATATATTATCTGAGTCAAAACCTTATTGATGCAGAGATTCGGTATTCTCATGTAGAGAAGCATGCCTTAGCTACCGTACATGCGGTGCAGCGTTTGAGACATTATATTCTACTTCGCCAGACCTTGGTTGTTGCCCATGTCAATCCATTTCAATTCATACTCACATGTAGGATTATTGGGGGAAAATATAATAAATGGATTGTCATCCTGCAAGAGTTTGATCTCGAATTTGTTTCGGCAAAATCGAAGAAATCTTTAATCTTTGCAGAGCTCATATCGGATTTTCCGAGCGAGGCTGAGGAGTTGGTATGTGAAGATACGTTCATTGATGAACACATTTTCTTAATCTCAACGGCTGACCCATGGTATGGGGATATCATAGTATATCTGCAAACATAGAGGACCCCTACTCACCTCTCGCGAGATGAACGATAATGATTACGTCAAGTCTCCAAGAACTACATCATAGTGGACAATAATTTGTACCGGCATGGAGTAGATTCCCTTTTACAACGTTGTTTAACTCATGAAGAGGCTGAGGTAGTGCTTAATGATTGCCACGGAGGGGCGTGTGGTGGTCATTTATCTGGGCTTTCTACAACTCAAAATATTTGGAGAGCAGGTTATTTCTGGCCGTCGATCTTCAAAGATTGTATTGAAGTGGTCAAGAGGTGCCACCCTTGCTAGGTGTTCGCATGTAATATGCGCTCGAAGCTTGCCCCATTACACCCTATTATCACCGCCGATCCCTTCACCAAATGGGGGCTCAATTTTATGGATTGCAACCCAGCTTCGGCTGGGGGGCACCATCATATCATAGTGGCTGTTGATTACTTCACGAAATGGGCTGAGGCAATGCCTACAGTAAAATCCGACGGTGAGACAGCCGCTCACTTCATATTCAACCAAATCATTTCTCGGTTCAAGATTCTGAGAGAGCTTGTCACAGACCATGGCTCGCACTTTCAGAACCGTATGATGGAAGAATTGGCATCCAAGTTAGGGTATAAGCAAGAGCACTCCTCTTCTTATTATCCTCAAGCAAATGGACAGGTTGAAGCAGTGAATAAATCACTTAAGTCCATTCTCCAACGAACCATCACACAAAGTAAGACGAATTGACATATTATGTTATACCCTGCTTTGTGGGCATATCGAACCATGGTTAAGACTGCCACGTGTTTTTCTCCATATCAGCTTGTGCATGGAGTGGAGTCGATATTACCGGTTGAATGCGAGATTCCTTTGTTGAAGTTAGCCGTGGAACTCTTACCAGACACTTCGCCTTTGGAGGAGCGTTTGGTTCACCTTGAGCAACTCGATGAGCAGCGTAGAGATTCCTTGGTGACTCTAGAGGTTAATAAGCATCACGTAAAGGCCCAATACGAAAAGTCTGTCCATCCAAGAGTGTTTAGTGAGGGAGACTTGGTCCTTTTATGGGATCAATCGAAAGAACCCTTGGGGGTAGGAAATTTCAATCCTATGTGGCGTGGTCCTTACGTGGTCAAGCGTGTGTTAGAGAAGGGTGCCTACGAGTTAGTGGATTACGAAGGGACAGCCTTGGCAGAGCCTAGAAATGGGCTCTATCTCAAAAAGTACTATGCATGATCTTTGGCCAAGGTTGCTTGTTGTATATTATTGTACATCTTTTTTTCATAGTTAGGTCTTGTTTATCGTGATCGGGTTTGTGATTAGTTTCCATTTCTTGTGGCAGATGTCAATGGAATCTTCCACCTACATAGGATTCACGGATGGTGCAAGCCATCACACTCAGCACTCGGCCTCGGCTGCTTGGGTGATTTATACTCCTATGGGTCAAGTATTGTCTTTAGGAGGTGTATGTCTATGGCCATATTCCAACAATGTGGCTGAATATAGTGCCGTTATCGAGCTTCTACGGGATTCCATTTCGCATGGTGTTCTCTCTCTTGAGGTACGTATTGATTCAGAGTTAGTAGTGTCACAGCTCAATGGTTTGTACCATGTTAGAGATCCGACGTTATTGAGGAGACTCTTACGGGTGAGATTGTTAGAACGGTAATTTGAGAGTATAACATATATACACATTCCAAGAAATTATAATCAAGTTGCTGACTCATATGCTAACTACGTGTTATATTGGCATTTGTTTCATTCATCATAAATTAATCATAAACACAATTTTTACACATGTAAATAAATAAACCGATCACCATAAAACTTTTTTATATATATAAAAAATGTGGTAATACATAATGTCATAATACAAAATTGGGGCTTTGAAAGCCACCATCATATACACGGTAGTAAAAAATAGATACACTCCCAGGTGTCTAGTCCTGTGGAGGCAGAGGAGGGTTGTGATCATGATATGTCACCACGTCTCTAGCTAGCCACCGGAATAAACGCACCCATGCGTGTGGTACACCCACCACCTGTCTCTGCATAGCCTCAGGCAAGTCCTCGACTTGCACCATGGGCACCCTGTGAGTCAGTCGCACGAAGTTGGTATGGATTCTTTGGAGCGTTCGCTCCGCATCCACACTGGTGATATCATCTCCTCTCCCCCTCTGTCTATGGCATAGGAAGCCCTCTGGTCACCGTGGTCCCACATATGCACATGAATGGTAGATGTCATTATGTATTGTCACCCAAAAACATGTCTTTTTTATTCCATTAATCAAGAAAACACAAAAAAATTAAATACTTCAAAATTTTTAAAAAGAGTAAGGGTCGAGATTCGTTACCTATGTCTCCATATGCTGATCCTGGTGGCAATGGCATGTCCGGATCTCCCCAGAAATCTATCCCTGCATAAGGGTAGTCATCTATGGCAACAATATGTCGTCGCCACCATGGAAAAAAGTTTGTTGGATAAGGGTTGGACACCCTACCACCCCCCAGTCTACGCATCATGCCTACCCAACGTCGTTGGGCCGGATCTCGAACCCCGTGGAGAGTAACATCCACTCTAAGGCTCAATCCTGGAACACGCTCGAAGAAAAACGTGCTCAAAATGCTGCTGAACCTGAAGTTCCGTATCCTACCTGCCTTGCACTCACTGAGCTGATGTTTCATGTTGCTCAGTAGTGAAGTACTCCAGTCGTAGATGGTCGGTGTCATACACTCCACCGCATAGAACATCAGTGGCCGAGAGGCTTGATGGAGTGATGCTAAGCCTGCTATCCTGCCCAGCGTCAGTAGTATGGCCTTTAGGCCCAGCACCTGTATAGAATTGGTGGGAACTTGGCTCCCCACCTTCTCAGTATCTGGGTAGCAGTACACAGCTATGTACTCATCGATAGTAAGCCCATGACCTGACCCTCCTCGGGCACAAAGGTTCACCATCTCCCCTCGTCTAGATAGACCCGTGATAAAGTAGATATCCTCCACCTCAATGGTGAGGGACATACCGTCTATTTGAAAGGAATCTGAGTCTGGATCCCAATAGTCTACCAGCATCTGTAGCAGTCCTGGTTTGGCCCTCAAGCCACCTAGGCACCAAAACTTGTAGAGTCCACATCTTCTTAGAGCTTCTTGAGCCATTCTGTCAGCCCTTACTGCTTCCTCTACTTCACCATGCTCACGTTCTCGCCACTCTAGCACCATCATGCATGAGAAATTGACCAAATGTCCATTAGATTCTTGTAAATAATTTTACGCGGTGTTATATGCGGCTGTTTTGCAAACAGCCGCATATGTACACGGTTTCTGGCCCCTTTTCCACGTATAGCCAGCCCTATACGTGGAAAAAGCTTCGATACCCGCGTGGGCCACAGGGCTCATGTAGAATTGGCCTTAATAAACTCATTTAACCATGAAAACTTGTAAAAATTATATTGAAATGCAAGCAGAGAGCATGAGTAAATACCTGGAAAAAACGGTTGTGAATTCTGCCAGCTGGATCTCCTAGAATTTGCAGTTGAAAATCAGAGCTCCAATGGGTGAAAGTTTCAAATGATTTCTATTTTTTACTATTTATAGAAAAAATTTCAAATATTTGAAAATTTTTACCCCCTTTTCTATAGTTTTGACCGTTTCTAACCATTTTGGACCGTTTATGACCTAATCTGTGATGTAGAAGACCGTTTTCAGTGCCAGTTCAGCCTGTGGATTGACCCGTTCATACTGATCTTAGGTATAACGTCTACACTGGCATATAGGTTAGGTTCACCACCATTTGCATTTTGCATGACCTTATGACCATGTCACTATATCCTTATGTACGAACCCACTCTATTATGTCACGGAACCTTCTTGCTGCTATAGAAGTGGCATGATATGAGTAGTAGAGCCTCACCTTTCATGGGTACCCTAGTTAGCACCGTATTTGCATTTGGTTCCCATGCTGATGTTTCTCCCTTTACGGTGTGGGAGTCTGTTATATAGTATTGCCATGACATTTAGTAAGAGCCTCATACTCCTCTTGATCTTATGCTGGCCATGATCCCCCGAACTCCCTTGTATCAAGTTGTGAATTCATTATCATGAACTTTGCCTATCTTATTGAGCTTTATGCTGGCTCCCCTGACATTGCGTTTCAGCCATATAGCCCGAGCTTGTCTCATGTCTAGCCATGCAGAGCCTTTCTTTATATCCTTCGCAGCTTGATTCCCTTTTTACCAGGAGGGGATTTTCCCCCGAGTGTCGATATCCTACACATGTATCCTTGCATTGAGCATAGGTATGTTCCACTGCTTGGAACTAGTTTGTTTGCCCTCATGACACTCAACTCCTCCTAGTTTGTAACTATAAATCTAGTTTATTTTTTTTTCAAGCTTTTCAAATAACTGAAAAAGACCAAAAAAATCAAAAAACCAAAAAGTCGGACAAGAAAAGATATTATCTTTGGAAGCTGTCGAGTCGTGTTGCCTTCGAACAGAACACTGTATATCACATCCATTGGTTGGGTTATAGTTTGACTTTAGGAGTTGTACTCATTTATCTGAGTTTTATCTCCACAGACTGGTTATGCTTCCAGTCCCTATGGAGCCTCTATTGATGCCTCCTGCATCATAGAGATGTCCCAGTTTGTATATCGAGTCTATGCTACCTTCATTCAGTCACCATACGCCGTTATGCTCTTGTTCGAAGGAAGTTGAAACCTGAGTCGGTCATTCCTCAGTTATCTTGACTTTGCATGTCGGCCATTCCCGGTACAGTTACTGGTTCGTGCACCTTATGATCGAGTCCTTCCACATTATACAACCTTGCTGAGTACCTCATGTTGGATGATGGGAGATGCCCTAGTGCCCTCCTTCCAGCGGATTTCATCCCATCGACTTCAGATCATTTATTCTAGGATTGGAGTCTAGAGTCATTTTGAGTGCCTTGAGACTTGCAGTCATCAGTGGCAGGTTCTCTCGCCATTGACAGTTTTGGGAATACATCAATGTCCCCTGATCGATGGATTCTTTCAAGTGTTCGACCTCAACACATTTATTCACACTTGTTAGTTTGCACTCTAGTACCTTGATTCCCATTTTCATTATCGGTGGGTGATCTCGTATCTGTTAATGGTATACATCAATGACCGGTAATCAGACGATGGACTACTATGTTCGACCTCGACACCTCTATTCGCATAGTAGGACATGTACTCGTAGCAGTGTGTGTAGAAGACCTTCCATATTGGTGGCATCCATTATATGCTACCTCCTTGATCGTACTAGTGTTCATGAGATTTCAGCTCTGGTGACTTGTTCCAGTATATGTCAGACATTTCCAACCACTATGGAGATCTTGATCTATTGTATATCTTCATCCTTTTGTGGAGATCATGGTCCTTTGTATATCTTCATAATGGAGATTCTGATCTATGTATATTGTACGTGGCGATGACCACATATGTGTTATCATGTTTTATGCCTATTCATGGCATTGTACTCTTATGTATTCGGGACTGCTATATGTATTTGCAGTAATATGCAGAGTTGTATTATTGTACTATGCTGATTGGGTGACTGGTCTTCCATTTGGGTACCTTCATCACTTCACTTATGGGATGGACTTATAATGTATTTCGGCCATCGTATAACCCCTCTGATCTCATACATTAGGGGGCATCTGTTAAAGTGGATTTCACCACACTAGGTGAATCACACATTGTATGGCCTTCCCCTGTCCCGCTGCAGACTCATTGGCCCCTATGGACCACTTTTTGTCTTTTGATGTGTCCTTGATCATCCCTAACAAACATAAGAAAAGTGATATACGCGGCTTTTACCCCGATAACTGCGTACATACGTGGATATTCCCCCTATAGTCGCGTACATCGAGATGTGTACATAATCCAAATCCTTTTGGAGCGTTCCTTGACTTGGATCTGACTCATATGACTCCTGGCCTTCCATATGCCTTGAGATCACACGGATTCGACCTTTCAGTATCCCTTTTAAAATCTATATAAGGAACCCCTTGAGACATTGAAAGCATAAGAGAGAATTGAGAGTAACGAAACTATAGTCCATTGTTGCCAGAACTATACTTGAGTCTGCATCCCTTTGTCCCTTGGAGCACTGTTGTGTTCTTCCCAAGCTTTCCTTTTGCTAGTGAGATTGATATCTGAGTGATGGAGGATTGAGGTGGTGGAGGCCCAAGTGGGGGATTCAGTTTCTCCGGTTCGCAGATGTGCCATCAGAGGTTGTCACTTGTAATCTCTGATTCATATTAATAGAAATATCTTTTCCTGTCCAGTAATGTGTATTTGAATGAATATTGTATCCATTGGAATATGTCAAATGCTTTTACATTATTGATTATATATGCTAGAATAGATCTAACACCATGAAATATAGTATGCTTGTATTGTTTACTTATTGTTGAGGAAGTATTACATCAATTCAAGATGAAGATTAGAAAGCTCAACAGGGATCTACTTCAACCGTCCGGAATAAGGTACAAGGTTCGATCCTTTAGTGTTAGACATTTTATTCCTATTGCATATTGGAAAAGATTGATTTCTGGAGTCTAGCTGTCTGTTGTGGTACCCCAAGCCATAGGAATTTCTCTCCGTAACATTGGTCTTTTAAAGCTTCATAGTTGGCTTTGAATATAACTTGGTTTTGTCAGATCTCTGATTTCTGTCTTCTTTGATAGAACAAGAAAAGATTTATTTCAGTTTTTCTTCATTTGTCATACATGATTTTTGTATGCTTTTTCTTTTTTTCATAAAGTTGTGGAAAAGTACATATGAAAGTTATTGTATGATTTTTTTTTATTAGTTCATTCACACTTTAGTTAAAAAATTTGAACACTTTTGTATAAAGTTGTAACAATGTTTTCTTGCTTTTCATTAGAGGTCTCAATTCTTTTTTAGTTCAAAAGAGAAGCTTTTGTTTGTTTCAGTTAGGAACGGATCATATAAGCAATTTGTCCCATTGTTATATGGGATTTACTCTATGTTTCAAATAAATTGAACCTCTCTCTTGCTCTCTTAGGTAGAATTTTGTTGAAGAGGAAAACTTGCATTATCATATAGATTAATGTGCATCTTCTTTAATTTCAAGTTTTCACTCCATGGTTCCACCTAAATGCATAAGATAAAATTAAGCGCTAGCTTAGGTTTAAAAGTTTTAACAGTTTTTGTGATAGGTTAGAGACGTGTTCAGGCGTCGTTAAACATAGGAGCTGTTGTTATTTTTCCACACTATATCCTGGGACTCGCATGGTTCTTCCACGTACCATCGGTATATCGAACGGCCTTTCATGTACCCTTGAGGTATATTGAAAGGTACTTCACGTACTTGATTGTATATAGGAAGGCCCCTTGTGAACAGTTGTGCATTAGACAACACTACTACCGATTTGAGCTCCCACGCACCTTGTGTATATCGAGAGACCCCACTAGGATACCCTATCCATCTGAGTTATCCTTTTGGCCTATCTTATGAGGTTCCTAACTATTATCCACTCCTTTCACATGTTTGCTTGTTGGTTTTAGTTTGAGTAGTGCTTGTTATCTGTACAGTTAGGATTTTTTAAACGAGAGAGATATTTTTGTTACATAGTTACGGATTCACCTTCTAGGACTACCAAGCAAGAGACTCCTTTACCAAACATGTCTTTTGTGTTCCCTCCATATGGGGATGTTGGTCCTCCTCTCATGGCTATGTTAAGCCTTCCTGGATTTACTATTGGATTACTTGTTTGGTTATTCTCTAGTCCAGTTATCCCATGTACAACAGTTGCATCTGATCCTAATCCTTCATCGCAAGAGCATCAACCTCATGTTGATCCCTCTCCTTCTTTACCAGATGTGTCTTCTCCCGTTTCTACCTCTTCACCTATTGAAAGTTGTAGTACTAGTAGTCAGGTGGATAAGAAGAAGAAGAAAAGTAATATTAAGAAGAAGAAAAACAAACAAACAACCAAGTCTCAACCAATCACTCCTCCCTGTGCTGACATCGTTGATCTACACACCCAAATACCGCATAAACTCAAATTCCCTTGTAGGATTTGCAAGGGTGATCACCTTCTGAAAGATTGTCATGGTATGTCCCTAGTTTTAGAAGAGTGGTCTAAGGTTTCCTGAAAACTGATATCATCAACCTCTGGTCATCATACTAATGATCCCCCCTCAACCAATGAATTTATCGTTAAGAGTCGGAAGGGTAAAGTTAGAAATCCTTGCTTGCTTTTTAAGGACATGCACTTTACTTACCTTTGTCCTCTCATGGATGAAGCTTCTAAGTTGTTGGAAGATATTATTGTTTCTCATCAACAGCTTCCAACAGGTTATCATAAGTTGTCTCTTGAACCCCCACTAGTTGATAAAGTGGTCCATCCAGTTCTAACCTCGATCGATCCCACTCTTTCGTTGAAGAGTGAAGTTGAAGTGGTCGAGTCGACATCATCTCCACTTGATCCCACTCTTTCATCAGAGAGTGTTAAGACTGAAGTAGTCTCTTTGACCAAATCTTTGTCTTGTTCTTCTCTTCTAGTAGAGAATGGACCAAAACCTGCTAAAGTTTTTATGCTTCGTTCTGATTGTTCTCGACAAGGGGAAATTTTATCTATTTCAACAAGACCCTCTCCAAGTTATGAGGTTATTTCCTTTGACTGGAGTAACCTAACAGAGTCTCGTCTTCATTCGAGTGTTCCTTTCCAGATAGTTGTGAATGTTATTTCTAGGTGGATACTTCACACTATTGTTGACGAAGGGAAAACTAGGAAAACTATCTGTATTGATGTTATGGTGGTCCAAGGTCCTTTAGATTTTAATCTTCTCCTTGGACATGATTATGTTTATGCCATGAAGTCTGTTGTGTCCACACTCTTTATAGTTATGCATTTTCCACATGATGGGAAGATTGTGACCATTGATCAGCTTTCTTTTGTTACACCTGACCATCGTATTACTCCTAGTAATCAGACTTCCTTGAATGTGCCAATGTTCTTGTGGATCTTTCCCCTTCTATTTATCTTCTTCCCATCATAGGTAAAATGGGGGCCACAACTCTAGTCTATGGACATCATAATGGAGCTAAGACACTAGCTTTTATGAAATGGGGGCAACCTACCAACCTCTGGATATCATGTTCGGTAGGTACAGGTTTACAAGCATAGTTTACTTTTTGGTTTCAAGATCGCTAAAAAATAAAACCACTCCTCAAGCATAGTTTACCTTTTGGTTTCAAGCTTGCATAAAAATGAAACCATTCCTTTGAGCAAAGTTCCCATTCTGTGTCAAGCTCGTTAAAAAATGAAACGGATTCCTTTGAGAAAATTTCCCATTCTATGTCAAGCTCGTTAAAAAATGAAATAGATGCCTTTGAGCAAAGTTCCCATTCTGTGTCAAGCTCATTAAAAAATGAAATAGATGCCTGTGAGCAAAATTCCCATTCTATGTCAAGCTCGTTAAAAAATGAAATGGATCTCCTCAACCATAGTTTACCTTTTGGTTTCAGGCTTGCATAAAAATGAAATCATTCTTGAGCATAGTTCATTTTCTATTTTGAGCTTGTAAAAAAATGAAGTTTCCTTAAGCATAGTTTATCTTTTGGTTTCAAGCTTGCATAAAAATGAAACCATGTTCCAAGCATAGTCACCTTCCATTTCAAGCTTGTCTAAAAATGAAACATATCCCCTTCCCTTGACTCGAGTCTTCCCTTTAGTGTTAGAACTTGAACCTTATTTTCACATGCCTAGTTCTCATTCTTCCTATCCCATTGGTGAACATTTTCACATTAGTAACGAGGTTTTTTGGGTTGGGCATGGAAGAAGAATCGTCAAATGAAACTAAGCTTGGTAGCATGTCAAGCCGCTTGCAACCATGCTAGTGGTAAGCTTTGCTAGCAATCATGCTAGGGGAAAGATTCCAACCTCTGTATACCATGTTAATGGGATTTTTCAAGCATAGTTTACCCATTGGTTTTGAGCTTGCGTCAAAATGAAACCAATCCTCAAGCATTCCTTCAACTAATGTTCGAGCTCATTAAAAAGAGTAAGATGGGGTTGAGCTTACTTTTCATTTTTTGTGCTCTGGTTAAAACATGAAAAGTGGTTTGAGCTTACTTTATTACTCTTTTGTGCTTTGGATTCAAACATGAAAAAAGGTTAATGGAGTCTGTTTGTGCTAGAAATTGTTTCTAAGGCCAGAGAAACAAGCCAACACAATCTCAAATAAAACTTGATAAAACAAAGTAGGTTTTAGGTTTTTTGGAAAGTTTTAGTGGTTGTAAAATTTTGGGGAAAGACAGGGAATACACTCATGAGAAAAGTAATAACTAAATAATAAACAAAAGAAGACAAAGATGCATAATACATTCAACAAGATCCAACAGAAACAATATTGAGTTTCATTCATAAAAGACAAGCATCACTAGCATATAAAACATAAACCAGTAATGAGTATATAAATTAAGCAACTAGACAAGATGAACAATGAAGCGAACACAGAAACTGAAGGGTACAAGTGTCATATATCTCATAGTTTCATCACCAAATGCATACAAGAGATTTATACATAACTCATGAACAAGTCTGAACTTATGAACAAGTCTGCAGACCTCCTGAAGCTATCCCAAAAATCAAACCCTTCTTTAGTCCCTTTGTCCCTCTTTTATAATTACAAAGAAGTAGTTCTATCTTCCCTTCATTAGGTCAAAATTGAAACTACCCAGCAGTTACATTAACGAACTAATTCAACTAATTGACTAAAAATAGCAAATCGGATTCCTGGGAAATATGGCGAATTTCTGGAAAATAGGTGTCAAAAAAGCTTCCATATCTCTCAATTGGTGACACTTGTGTAAAAACTGAGAGAGGTTTTTGAAAATTCATCTCCAATTGATCAGAATCTGCCACGCAAGATGAACACTAAAACAGGAAAATGTTAAATATTTAAAATCCCTGAAACATAGGCTATAAAGATTAAATTGGATCTTTCAAACCTTGATAGCGGTTGCAAAAATAAGAGAGGTTTTTGTAAATGGATATCTTATGAACAAAAACCTCTTTTTGTTTTCACAAATTCCTCTCCATCAGCTCGTGGTATCCATTTTAATTCAATAACCCAAAATAGGAAAAACTGAGCAGAATTCTCAGTAATTTTTGCATTCCAAATAAATAGCAACGGCAGAAAGATTGGTTGCAGCCAAAGTGTTATAAATCCCAAAGATGGAAGCATCCCCATCCACTGCTTCATCCACTTTGAATGCAGTTTAAGTGACAAACTATACTCATTATATGACTTGTGAATCCATTATTCCATATATTGACCTTTAGAACCCTTCAAGAACTTAAGGGAGGAAAAACAATAAAAAACATGAAGGAAAAAACTTGAAAATTTCACTGAATACCAAAATTTTCTAAAATAAGTGAAAGAATAAACTCAAGAAAACAAGCAAACTAGAATAAAAATGACAATCAAACATAAAATTTGAAGAAACAAATTCTTGACTTAACATCTGGCTCCAGCTGTGGGATGAAGTCCTCCCTGCGAGGCTTCAAGAACCTGTAGACCAATGCCTTCTTTTCTGCTGCAAAATTTCCATTGGGATATGGAGTCTTTATTCAATTCTTCACACACTAATATATACAATGAAAATCAAATCTCTTTCTCTGAGGAACCTTCCATCTACTGAATCAAATCGAAATCCCATTTCCAATGTAACCAAGAAAACATTTTATCAACCCACCAAAACTTGTTTCCAACTCCAAATATATATATAATCAGAAATATTGGAAAACATGAAGAGCAATGATCTAACAAATTATACTCACTTTGATCAAATGGTGTCTCTGAAATAACAGATTTATAACCTGGTATTGACTCTAAATAATCTGCTATTGGATCATAAAAACTTCCATAAGTTACCTCCTCTTGCTCTATGAAAAACACAAGATGTCCATAAGAATATTTTGTTCCATGAATATCAATTAGGAATTGGCGATAAAAGACATTAGGATCAGCCTGAATTTTCTCTGTAAATTTTTGAATAGTATCACCAATAATGTCAACACTTTGAACCTCCTTTTCCACACTGTCTTCAAATAAATGATTATCAGGCGTTGGATTTTGCTGTTCAAGAATAATAGACTGAATGCATTCTTGAATCTGCTGATCAGATTTTGACCTATCACACACCTCACATATTTCTGGGTCTTTCTTTTCAATTTCATCATCATATCTATTAAAAATTAGACCATCTCCATAATGATTTTGAACAGCAAATTTATCATAACCATGAATATAAACAACTTCTGAAAAATTTTGAACATCTTGGACTTCATCAATTTTACTATCAAAACCAAAAGGAATAGAATCTAATTCATCATAGAATTCTTGTCTTGGAACCATAATCTCTTCATCATAGCAAGGAGTATTCTAAGAAATTTCGAATGATGATGCTAAAGGTTCATCCTTTCCTTCAATACAAAGCTGAGCTTTAACACAATAATGATTTTCAAAAGCTTGTTGAACTAGAGATTGATCTTCAAAAGGATTAGCATTCAAACGGTTATTAAGGATGTTGAAATCATTATGAGAATGTTCCAAACTATCTCTACTGATATCATCACTTGAATAATCCTAAAACTGACCTAAAACAACAACTTGATTATCATAATGATCATGGCATTCTTTCTTGACAGTAGTATCTGAAAATGTTACCTTTTCATCTTCAACAAATTATGAAACTTCAACTTCTTCATGACATGTTTTGAACCCTTGATTGTACTCATCATCATGATTTTTTAAATCATAAATTGTGTTATAAACATCATCCTGCTCACAACAATAATTTAAAAAGAGTTCAGCTGAGTACAGATACTTACAACGTTTCCGAAAGCATGTGTGGAATTCTTTCAGTGAAGAAATGCTAGCAGCGGGAAGAGAAAAATACCAATCTCGTGCATCTTGGTCAAGTGAATACATGAACATCTTCATGCTGGATATTTAACTGGACTATACATTGATGAAATTTGATGAGGTGATCTGATGGATTATCCTCTTTTCTTTCTCTAAACCATGGAATACAATCTCCCCAAACATCCATAATAGGTACTGGATTTGGAAAACCTGGAATATCATAAAAATTGAAAGGTGCAAACCTTCGAGCCACAATAGCTTCCATGGAAATTGGCCTCTGCATCTTGAAATAGTGGAGTCGCCAATTAATTTGTCAAGATAGATTTAGTTTCTTTTCCTCAGAAAGAGAAAGGGGTGACAGTAGTTCAAATTAATTAGGGCTGCATAAAGCTGGGGATGACTGAAACCTTCTAATTCTTCCAACTCCTCTAGTAGCCACTGTGTCAAACTTTTGGTGAAAAATAGCCTTATAAAATGCTGGTTTAAGTCCACCTCTTAAAACCAGTAAAACTGATAAGTATCCCAGGGAAGATATGTCTTCGACTTCGTCCCCGGCAACGACGCCAAAGATGTTTGTGCCAGAAATTGTTTCTAAGGCCAGAGAAACAAGCCAACACAATCTCAAATAAAACTTCATAAAACAAAGTAGGTTTTAGGTTTTCTGGAAAGTTTTAGTGGTTGTAAACTTTTGGGGAAAGACAGGGAATACACTCATGAGCAAAGTAATAACTAAATCATAAACAAAAGAAGACAAAGATGCATAATACATTCAACAAGATCCAACAGAAACAATATTGAGGTTCATTCATAAAAGACAAGCATCACTAGCATATAAAACATAAACCAGTAATGAGTATATCAATTAAGAAACTAGACAAGCTGAACAATGAAGCCAACACAGAAACTGAAGGGTACAAGTGTCATATATCTCATAGTTTCATCACCAAATGCATACAAGAGCTTTATACTTAACTCATGAACAAGTCTGAACTCATGAACAAGTCTGCAGACCTCCTGAAGCTATCCCAAAAATTGAACCCTTCTTCAGTCCCTTTGTCCCTCTTCTATAATTACAAAGAAGTAGTTATATCTTCCCTTCATTAGGTCGAAATTGAAACTACCTAGCAGTTACATTAACTAACTAATTCAACTAAATGACTAAAAATAGCAAATTGGATTCCTGGAAAATATGGTGAATTTCTGGAAAATAGGTGTCAAAGAAGCTTCCATATCTCTCAATTGGTGACACTTGTGTAAAAAACGAGAGAGGTTTTTGAAAATTCATCTCCAATTGATCAGAATCTGCCACGCAAGATCAACACTAAAACAGGAAAATGTTAAATATTTAAAAGCCCTGAAAAATAGGTTGCAAAGATTAAATTGGATATTTCAAACCTTGATAGCTGATGCAAAACTGAGAGAGGTTTTTGTAAATGGATATATTATGAACAAAAACCTCTTTTGGTTTTCAAAAATTCCTCTCCAGCATCTCGTGGTCTGCATTTGACTTCAATAACACAAAACAGGAAAAACTGAGCAGAATTCTCAGTAATTTTTGCATTCCAAATAAATAGAACCAGTAGAAAGATTGGTTGCAGCCAAAGTGTTATAACTCGCAAAGATGGAAGCATCCCCATCCACTGCTTCATCCACTTTGAATGTAGTTTAAGTGACAAACTATACTCATGATATGACTTGTGAATCCATTATTCCATATATTGACCTTTAGAACCCTTCAAGAACTTAAGGGAGGAAAAACAATAAAAAACATAAAGGCAAAAACTTGAAAATTTCACTGAATACCAAAATTCTCTAAAATAAGTGAAAGAATAAACTCAAGAAAACAAGCAAACTAGAATAAAAATGTCAATCAAACATAAAATTTGAAGAAACAAATTCCTGACTTAACAGAGTCCTCTTTTCATGTCTTTTCAGGCTGCTTAAATACAAAAATGTTGTCGAGTCCATTTCCGACTCTTTCCAAGCTCGTAAAATATAACATTGTGGAAAGAAACCTCATGGAGTTCTCTTAAACTCTTATCAGGCTCCCTAAATATGAAAAGATAGTCAAGCGATCTTGTCTTCTTCATGCTCGTTAAAGTATTTGAAGAGTTGTCTGTCCGATGGTAGGTTATCTCTTTTTCAGTTTGGATAGGACTACTTACGAAAAAGAAACACTCTCGCCAATCATGACTGGAAGAGTTCTCTAAGGTATGATTTTACACTTTTTTGGGCCTTAGGGACTAAATCATATGAAAAAGGATCCCTTTGGAATCTTCTTTCGTATTCAGTTAGACTCTCTAAATATGAATGATACGAGTTTTCTTTCAATGGACTCATTAAATTAAACATTGGGAGAACCATTTTGGGAGCGGACCCCTCCTCTCTCAGGTTCATAAAGCATATGATTTTGGACTTGTCATTCAACAAGCTATATCGAGTGTTTGTTACCCTCTTTGAACTCTTAAAACAAAAAAGAGGCACTCATTAATCATGATGGGTGAAATGGGAAGGGAATCATTTTGCAAATAATGGCAGCTGTTTGTCGTTACCTTTGAACATGGCACTTGTCTGCACATCATGTCAGTCAATTGGGTATTCAGTTGATCTCTGTGAAGATCCACTTTCATGAGTCATGTCACTCCTTCGTGTCTTTAAAAAGAATGCATTGTCCACTGTCACATTGTGTGTCTGTCCCATCCAGTCATGCTTCCAATTATTTTTATCATGTTGCTCATTGTTCAAAGGGGATTTGAAGAAGTTTTACCTCTGTAGTATACACAGTCTTTTGTGTCAGTATTTTTGAGTCAGTCTTATGGTTACTACATTCACATCATTCCAAAACTATGTTCTGAATTTCATGTCGTCGATGTGGGACTCATAATGGCCCTCCTCCGATGAGACTTTTCCTATCGACATTAGCTCATTATCTAAGAAATAGTCTTAGAAACAATATTTAGTACCTTGAGATCTATATGCCTTATGACAGACTCTCTTGCTCTTGACATAGGTTCACATCATTGGACTTTGATCAATAGAATCGACTGAGCATTCGACATTAGGACATCTATTCCCACTCAGTAGATTGTACTAGAGTACCTTGGGAATCATTGACATCAATGGTGATCTCCCTCGCACTTGATAACAGTTCACATCATTGGCCGGTAATCAAGTGGTTTCTACCATGTTCGACTTCAGATAATTGTAATCACATGGATAGAATCGTACTTTGTGGGTGATGAGAAGAAGACCTTGGGTATTTGTTTAAAGCACTCATTGCTTTTTCCCAGGTTGCAATGCAATTTTTCATATCTAGCATGGATCCACATTTGTATGGTCGTGGCTATGCTCAAATTTGCATCTATATGACATAGATCTACATTGTATGTCTAGTGGCTATGTCCAAGTTTGAGTCCTCTATCACATGTATCTACGTTGTATTCTAGTAGCCATGCTTTTTTATTCCTCTCATGGATCTGCCTTGTATTGGTCTGCAGCCATGGGTTGGTTACTTGTGTCTATTATTCAACATATTGATGTACTACAGATGCCTACTTGACAACATGCTTCGATCGAGCTGACATTTTCACCTCGTAGCGACGACTTGTTCTCTCAAAGATCTCATTTATCATATTCGTATAAGACTCATGCTTTGGGGGGCATCCTGTTATACCAAAATCCTATGACCATCATGTGATAGGACCTTTGACATACCAATTTTCCCTTAATCCTGGCACTTGGAGTGGAAACTCATACAATTTGTCAATTTTTCACAAAAATGCTCAGTACTGTGCTTTCCCCTTTGCCCAAGAGCGATACCTTGCTCACACCACCTACCCCTTGTTATCCACAAGTGGTGCCACCGCTTATGGCTGCTAGTCCATAAGCATTTCTTACTTAAACCACTCTGTCATTTAAGGAGAAAAGCAGTACCCTAGGTAAAATGGGAAAAAGAGAAGATTCTTGAGGCTTCTAGATGATAAGCCTTGTGTCCTCCCTTATCCCTACTATTGTGGGTTAGTTGAGCTTGAGATCCCTAATTCGAGGATTTTAGAGGCCACCTCACCCACTAATCTCTCAACCATATCTATCGATTAAATCCTTGTAAATACAAGCTCATGGCCATGGTTGAGAAGGAGAACTCTAAAGGTATTGTTATGCTGTTGGATTGATCACTTGGCCCAAGATCATTTGGGAGAGTATAGAGAGCTAGAGTCAGAGCTTTTGGGGATGAGAATGCTTGGTTTCATGGAGATGCATGTCAACACTAAGGCTTGGTTGTAAACTTCTTCAAATTTATTTAATGCAAGTTTATTTCTATCCCACATATATTGTTGTTATATGATTTCACATGTATGTTGTTAGATTCCTTACTCACTAACATAGATTAGTAGATTATATTCTGGTGGTTTCAATATGTTTGTGTGTTGAAGCTTATCGCAGGTACATAGGGTAAAGATCGAAGCATTAAATTCTAGGTATCTACGGTGTCTAGGGAGAGTCTTCAACCTTTGTCCTCTATTTGTTCTGGATCTGAACCATTTAGACCAATAGAACACCTTGCTATCCGCAGGAGGTGAAATATTCCAGCTAACAACGGAAGGGATACAACATTTTCGAGCCTATAATTTTTATCCTCCCAAGTTTTTTCTTTCTGCTTGGTCTCTTGCACTATTTTCTTCATTTTACTAGCATTTTTATTTCCTATTTTCACCTTCTTAATCAAGGTGCCTTCCCCTACCTTCATCTCCATGACTTCGACATTCTACGTTGCATATAATTTATACATCCGCATATGTGAGAATTCCATTGTTACATGGGACACATTTTTGGCCATCTAATTCAATTTTGTGGTTCCCAAGTCAAGTGATTCACTCGTCACTTGTGTCTTTATTGGAAGAACTCGCATTGGTATATCACTTTCTCACTCTTCTAAAGTTCTAGGTACATCCTATGAATCAATTATCTTGGGTGTATAGTCTATTGTGGTTCTGATATATTTAACAACTTTGCAAAGCACCATCTATAAATCAGTGATACTACCTGTGAGCTCCATCTTCCATTCATCTATTTTCTTAAAAATTTCGTGTGCAATTTCTGTCAGTGCTTCAGTTAGAAGTGTAAAATATTCACCATCAAGGCTGATGGTATTTGTGGTTCTGTAAGCCTTAATTTTCTTATGTCTTGCCTCCATCTATGTTTTCTCAGTCTATTTTCTCTTCTCTCATATGACTATATTTGTTGAAGCTGTTCTTGAACCATTATGGGAAGGTTTTGGATCTCCTGTTTATGCCTGTGGGTCTCCTCCCTGATCTCCATCATTCTGTGATGGTGGATTGTCTTTCCCCAGGTCTTCATTTACCTCTAGTTAGTCATCTAGAACATAAACACACCATTCTTTCATCCAATCTTGGGCGATGGCCTCAATGTTTTCTTCGATCAACAAAAATTGTGTCACCAACCATTGGTGCTGTAGGTCTTGGCGCGACTGTAACAAAATATGATGCAAGTTGATCTCAAACTTGATAATTTGTAGAAACTGTTGAAATTTTTTTTCCATAAGTCTCACTTACTTCTTCACCTAATGTCTGAGGGAATTTTGATGCATAAAAAATTGCACGTTGTTATCTTGTTCTCTGTCCTTCATATCCTTTTCAAACCGAAGATTCTGGTATATAGATCCTCTACAACGTAGTGGAAGGTCTACCCACTGGTAGTTTGGTGGTTCCACCCATGTGACAAATGAAATCAAAATCAGTAACTAGGAATAGTGGGATGCATTACCTTTTCCTATGAATCTACTGCATATTATAGTAAATCATTCAACATATACTGAGACCAGTTTATTTGAACTCCCTCTGCACAGAGTTCAACTAGCATAATCACACCCGTAGTACACTAGTTTGGTCGCATCATCCGCAAAAAATTCTAGCTAATACCTTTGCAGTGAACCGAAGAATATGGTCATTGATCGATGCAATTAGGAAATCTATGTTATCTCTAGTCAAGTCATATTTATCCTTCATCTTGGTTGTCATCATAGTGTCATGGTATTTCTTTAAATATGACATTGGATCTATACCTGCTAATGGTATTCCTATAATTATTGTGATGAGTTTGACGTCCATAGATATTTTTTGGTCAAGCCAAAGGTAGACACCATGAAAGGAAACTAATAACTATTTCACATAGGAATTCACTTCTGCGCTTTGGTCAAAGTGTGACATATACAGTAATGAAAGTACCCCTGACTGGTCCAGTCCTCTTTCCCATTCAATTGGAACAAATTTATTCGGTGAATTTGGTGTGTCCTATATAGTAAGCATGTACCCTATATAAATATTCTTGTTTCTTTGTGTCATGATCAATGAATGACAACTTTTGCAAATTTGATAGATTATTCTGCAACACCTTAAATCCTTTCGACACCATGGGTGCTACTACTAGGTACCGTCAGCTCTTTAGAAATCTAATATTTGACACATCGAAGCATCTTGGTGGGATGTATGGTGGAAATATATTCCTAGTTTCTGAGTCTTCATCCTCCTCACATGGTGGTGGTGTTTGTTGGGTTATTTATTGGCCTTTATTCTTTCTGTTTCCCATGCGCTTCCTCCATGAGACTCTAGATAGACCTAGTAGGTCTGAACGCGCTTTTCCTAAAGTCCTACCTAGAATTTTCTCAGCATATTGAACAACCTCAGCCTATTGTGGGACATATCCAATATTTTCTTCCATGATAAACATGAGTGATGTGGTCACAACAAAATATTCAGGAGATATACTTGTGCTGGAAATAGAAATGACCATGCTCTGAACAATTCACTTCAGCTCTTAGACTTGCACACAACAATTTCTGTTCTCGCATGAAAACATAATGAAATGAAACTTGGAAATGAAGGCTAATAAAATGTAATCATTCTTTGTGACCATTCTTCACATGTGTGGGAAATCAATAAAGTTATCTATCCTTTCAGTCACATGGACTGATCATTTGAATAATTAAGAAAAATTCTATACATTCCACCATTTACCTATCACATAAAGTAGTATTTATTGCATAAAGACGGACATGACCAAAAATCATGCCACCAAAATATCTCATACTTTTCAAATTAATGATGGCCAACTATCTTAATTATGGCCAGCTATCACTTCTTTGATTCTAGTGTTACTTGCGACAACATCACATTTCCTGCGACCTGTAGTCTTCCTTCGAGATATTTTCTTTGGTGCAACAGACTAAGTGTCTTTGCCATCATTTTTCTTCTTGCAACAGACAAAGAGTCCGTGACACTTTTCTTCTTGTTTCGATATATTAGCAGTCTTTTACCAATAATTGCATAAATAGGATAATTTTTTTTCTCTTTTTCTCTTTTCTTTCTCTTTTATATCTCTTTTCTCTCTCTCTCTTTATGTGACCAAGTTACATCTATCATGATACAAATTTAACCAAATTCCATTTACTAGTCCTTCAATAGGCGTTCCATCCAAATTTTTGTAATTGCACCGTGCCTCCATTATTGATATGAATTACAATGTATGGTCCAAGCCAGTGTGTCTTTAAATTACTAGGATGCTTGAATAATTTACCGTCATACATAAGAAAAAGTCCTTCAACCTAAAATTGTTTGTTCTTAATGTGTCGATCATGTCGTACCTTTTGTATTTCATTTTCAACGTTTTGGTGATACCATGCAACAAAACGTTCTTCTTCCAGCTACACAAGTTGTGACAATCTCTCCTTGGCAACATCAACATCTGTAATCTCTATGATCACAACGATTCTTATACTTGGTACAATATAATCCATTGGCATCACAACTTCATATCTATACACTAAGAGAAATGGAGTGTGTCCTATCAATTTCTTACAAGTTGTCCTATATTCCCATAGTACTGCAGAATTTTTATGATCCCAGTCATATATTTGGGCATTACAAATATTTGTTATTGCATTTTTAAAGATCTTATTAAATGATTTGGTAGCACAATTCGCTTGAGGGTTATATGGTGTTGTCTTTCTATGTTGAATATGGAATTCCTTCATCATTTCTTCAATCAACTAGTTGACAAAGTTCGTACCTTGATCACTTATTAAAACCCTTGGGCATCCAAATCTTGTCACAAAATTTTCAAACAGAAAATTCATAGCAGTATAATATTTTACTGGTGCTGCTTCGGCCCATCTTGTCAGGTATTTGGTCACAGTCATAATATAGAGTGCACCTATGAGCTTCCCTGTTGGATTGATACGACCCACAAAATCAACAGTCCATTTATCAAATTCCTGGAATGTTACTTGAGGTACCAATGAAATTTCAACCCGTCGTGATGGATTTCTAGTTCTTTGGCAGATATCACAGCTGCAACAATAATCCCAGGTGTCTACATGCATGGTGGGCCACCATATTTCTGCTTGCAAAATCTTGCAAACCGTAGCTTTTCTAGCATAATGGACTCCTGCGAAACCAACATGTTCTTTATTTAGTATCAATGGTCGCTCATGTTCTAAGATGCAATGACGAATAATATCATCAAAACCCATCTTGTACAATTGTCCCGCGATTAACTAGAAGTGTGTAGCTCGCACAACCAACTATTTCTTCTATGCATTGGTGAATTTAGCTGATGCGTAACCCACACTAAAAAATTGTATGATATCTCTATATCGATCATGAAATATGGTTATCCCAAATAGTTGTGAATCGGGGAGACTATCGTCCATGTTACCAGACTCTTCACAAATTTTGATCCTTGAAAGATGGTTTAGTACCAATTTCAATCAAATGGGTTTAACAATTAATTTAAAATCAAATTCCTGGAAGAGGAGAAGCCACTGACAGATATCCCGCCCCGCAACATTGGCTTATTGACTAGGTATTTCAATGCGGAATGTTCTATGTACATTTTAAAATTTCCACCCAATAAGTAGTCTCTGAATTTCTGCAGAGTGTATACCATCGCTAACCCTTCTCTTTCTTTCGTGGTATAATTCTTATTTGTTGTGGATAATTTCTTGTTGACGAAGGCTATAGGATGGTCAATCAACCCTTCACCAGGTTTCCTTAATACTGCACCGAGTACAACAGATGACGCATCGAAATGTACATGGAACTCTTTCTTCCATTATGGAAATACAAGTATAGGTGTTGTAACCACCTTGTTCTTCAACGTGTCTAGAATCTACTTTATGTCCACTGAAACTAAACGTTTATTTAGTAACTTTTCCATCAGAGTAGTAACCTATGTATATCCTTTAATAAACTTTTTGTACTATCCTATGTGTCCCAATTTTGTGTGCAATTGCTTAAGTGTGGTCGATGGTGGTAGGTTAAGGATGATCACAATATTAGAAGGATCGACCAACATTCCATCGTGAAAGATCACATCGCCCAACAAAATTCCAAGTGGGGCACGAAAGATGCATTTCTTTAAATTTAATGAAATTTAATACTAGAGGCAATGTTCCAAAATCATCCTAAGGCTCTCAATATGATCCTTAATGAGCCCAAATACTGTGCAATCATCAAATTAGACTTCAAGAAATTGGTGAATAAAGACTTTAGAGGATGCAACTACTATTTTGGAAAAAATAACAAGAGCATTCTTGGGTCCAAATGGCATTACCGTGTACTGGAAACACCCCCACTCCATCACAAAGGTGTTCTTCCGTCAATATTCCTTCACAATTCAAATCTAATGCTAGCCAGAGAAACCATTAATGAATGATTAAATCTATAGACCCCCGACACTTTCCAGTACCTCATCTATAAATGGTGTCAGAAATGGGTCATGCAAACAAGTGTCATTCAGTTTTTTCAGGTCAATGAAAATTATCACTTCACCCATATCCTTTTTTTCTTGTACTACTATCAAGATGATCCATTCTGATTCTTCGACAGGATTTATAATACCTGCATCCAACATTCGATCCAGATCTTCTTTGAATTTTTCTTTATACCATGGATTCAATTGGTATGGTTGTTGCTTGACCAGTTTTGTGTCATGTTTCAAAGGTATTTTAATTTCTCCAAGGTCAACCAACAATTCTTTTCATCTCCAAAAATTTTGTAGGGAACAGATCCTGGAACTCATGCAATAAGTCTGTGATCTTCCCTATAGTATCATTATCCCATTAATCTCCAATATTGGTGAAATTTGGATTTTCTGGTGAGCCAATATTAACTTTCTTAATTTTGAGTGGAATCAAGGATTGGCCTCTAGAAATACCAAGTCCTTCCACTCCCCGTGTACCTTCAAATTTGTGAATGTTTATGTCAAGAAGGTCATCATCATCAGTTTTTCCCATCATGTTGTAGAATTCCATCTGGTGGTGTATTGCCGTGCTGCTTTGGTTGAAATTTGTCATCGCAATAGGGGTATCTTCGAATATATTCTCTTTCATCACTTGTAATGAAACA
Source organism: Pseudotsuga menziesii (assembly GCA_001517045.1). Taxonomy (NCBI): domain Eukaryota; kingdom Viridiplantae; phylum Streptophyta; class Pinopsida; order Pinales; family Pinaceae; genus Pseudotsuga; species Pseudotsuga menziesii. The sequence continues at coordinate 1,200,660 of LPNX010631272.1, forward strand.
TAAATGGAAGTATGGTCATTTACAAACTCAACTGTATGTGTGATGATAGTATCTAACTCCTCCCATTCAATATTACCTGATTAGAGCTCAAATGATGTATACCAATTCCTTGGTTTCATGTCCAATGTACGTATAAAGTGATGAAACCATTCTTGTTTCAGGAATGGCTCTGATATTGTGTGACAATACTCAATATGTTCAACAGGACTAGTTAATCATGTATACTTGTGACCAATATAACTAATCTCTTCTCTAAATATGATCTCCAACAATATTCTACATTGTGGCCATTTAGAGATAGATTGTTTATGTTTACCGCATCATCTGGCAGGTGTATCTTTTAGCAAAAGGTCCAAGATAGACAATTGCTATGATTCTGTAACCTTCACTTCAAACTATTTTAGGAAATATGCAAGGTTAGGTAAACCTTCATATGTAGGTAGCTCACTTTCCTTGACTTCTACCTATCACATTGATTGTGTAATTCTTGCGCATCTTCGCATAGATACTTCATTCATCTGATTATTCCAATTTTCTAATGCTTCAACCAAATCATATGTATAGGAGCTAACACTACACCAACTCAACTTTCCATTGGCTGTTATATTTATATGGTCATCTCCTATAGATATGATATTATAGATATGGTCGAGATAGTCACCTTGTCATTAACTGTGCACTGGTTCGACCTATCTCTATCCTTGTAGTGTATCAATTTCTACGACGACCCTTATCTATGAATCTTGATATGATAAGATTATTCTCTTTAAATTTAGGATGGTTTGGTTGTTTATTACATAGTCAATCCCAAAAATTGTAGGATATGGGTTTGTATCATCAACAATTTTGATCACTTCAAAATCCTCATATGTTCTCAGGACTTCTATTTCAATGGGTACCTGAGCCAGTCGACCAATAAATAGGACCTTCAACTAATTTTCTATCATGAGTTGAATGGGGGACCAATCTAGTTGGGGTTTTCCCATGATTTTCCATGTCTATCTTGTCAAAATATTTACATCAGAACCTAGGTATAAATTATATAATCCATATCATAATCACCTATCTGTGTAGTCATTCTTATCTCATGATCGGTATTTAATATTTTTTTGACATGGTTGAGTCTTATGTTTAGTCACAAATCCTCTTGAGTTTCTTGTATTAAAATTTTCAATTATGTGATATCATCTTTATTGTGGATCAGTGATAAGAAACTTTTGAAAAATCCTTTAAGTTTACAAACCTTTCTTGTCAGTTTCTTTCGAAATAGCTGATCAAATCTTTCAGGAATCTCCCTTACTTGTCCTCTTGGTAATGTTGGAGAAGACATCGATGCTTGGTTCATGTAGACGAATTATGGTTGGGAATCCAAGAATATTTTCTCTTCTCTCGAGACGTTGAATGGTACCTTATTTTGTGCTATTGGTCCCACTTGTGGTTGGTCTGCTCCATTTGTACCACTTCCTCTTGTCATGACAACAATGTTTTCTTCTCTTGGCTCATCAAAAATCATTTGGATGTTTTTTTTGGGATTCAGGTTAGGATTCTGCAGGGGAATTGGATTTCCCATTTTTTTGGCATGCCACTTAGAAATCAGTTGAGGGAAGTACTCAATAGTTTGGTCGACAACTTTACCATATGAACATGCCTTCACAGGACTGTCACAATCCCAAGTGAAATGCCTTATTTTTCCACAATTATAGCATATGATTTGGCCTATCCCACGACCAATTCCTCCTCCTCCTTATTGTTGTCCTCAAACCAAAAAATTTCCACCCCCCTAGGTTGAGGGTAGTGCTTCTGTGGTGGATATTGGTTCTATTTATATTGGGGTTGATGATACAGATTTTGTTGATATTGGGCCAGTGGATATTGAGCAGGTGGGTATTGATATTGTTCTCACTCAACTTGTATCTTCTCATCATTCATCATTAATTAGCTATCCACCATTTTGTCCTACATCAACTTGAATGCTCTGCAATCCTTCTCATCATGCCATACAGATTTAAAAATTTTACAATAAATACTAGCAGGTGTACTTACAATCTTATGTAAGTACAGGCATTCTTTCGACTAATGACCTTGGGTTTTACATATTCTACACCAAGGCATACCTTGTGTATTTGTAAGTTTTAGTGCTCCTGTTGTGACATAGTTCATGAGCATCGGGTAATTATCTTTATGGTTTCCCTCAGTTTTGCATCAGGTACACCAGAGTTATTCTTGGATCTCTTTCCCTTTATTAATATCCTGAAGTTGCAGTGTAAGGTTAGTTAGTTGGAATTGAATCTACATCATTCCTGCACCAGTCTCTCCAATTAGTGAGGATTCTAAATTCATTTCTATCTCCATATCTTCTATTTGTGAAAGAATATTCTGTTGCATCAACATAATTCATATGTGTGGAAACAACCTTGCAATGAACCATTCCTTATGCTGCATGTATGAAATCTAAAATATTACTTTGGACATAAATGTATTAAATCTCTGGTAAAAGTACCGGAACAAATATGTGGGTAGCTTCTTGATTCATTTAAATTTTTTTATGCCCATATTTATGCTTTCTGAACTCGTCTATTAACTCCACTAGAATTTTGTCGAGTATTTTCTATGCAACTCCCGCTAGGACTATAGAGAACTTTGTGTACCAATATAATGCATGACCACTCAGGTTCATGATCATTTGCACTTGCTTTAACACTTCATCTTGGACCTGTCATATGGTCCATACGGCTTCACATAGAAGCCAATGTTGCTCTGGTTCTTCTAAACCATTTCCAGTAAGTATAGTCACCTTAATATTGTTTCCATCCATTATATTGGCTCTTGCTACACGTGGAAAAACAATTTAACTATACGGACTCCCTTGCCCACTATTCGTAGTGTTAGTATTACTTGTATTTACAAAACCATTGGGATACAAGTTTCTAGATATTACCTTTGGTGATGTGTGTGGGGTTGTAGGTGTGTCATACTCGAACTCTATGTCTGGATATTTAGCTTCTTCTTCTTCTCTTTCATATATCGACTAATTTTCCTCTTCTTCAACACAAGAACCTTCGTCAAAATATGATGTTAACTCGTAGTCTTAACCTCTGGTGATAATGTAACTTCCTCTTATTGTCACCATTTTTATTCTCTCTCTCGAGCGAAATATTCTTCCTCTCCTTAAACATCCACCTTCTAGTTCAGTTCCACTATTAGCGGGGAACATCTCAGCTTAGCTTGCTCCATTTTTCATGCACTTATTCTGCGACATATCCCAAATTCTTGCATACAGTCCTTCTAACTATTAGACTCCATTCTCAGGATTCCTTTTTTGCATCCAACATCTTTATCCAATTTTTCAAATATGTCAAGTATCTTACTCGTTTTCCTTGGAAATTTTTTATTTTCACCTCACTATAAGAGGTTATTATGTCGACAACAAACTCAATAGTGTATCTCTCTAGAATATTATCTACCCAAAAATTGACAACCCTCGACATAGGTTTTCTAGTACTTTTCAGTTGTTGAGTCAACTAAGGATTCCACTATGTCAGTTCTCCTCCTTGGAAATTCTTTCATTGGGTTTTTAACTTTGACAACCATTCATAAAAAAAATAGGGAACTCGGAAAAGAAAATATCATGAATATCCGTATAAAGGTATCTCTCCAACCACCTCATCGATTCAACCATGATCCTTTACTTTCTTCTTGTTCAAATTCTAATGTTTTAAAATCCACCCAGTATTGGATTTCCAACTTCGTCTAATGCCAAAACATGTCCCTCACCAAACTGTTTCATGGTCCCGACAATGAAACCATTTGTTGGCATTTCTCCCCTTCGAGCCAGGTTCATACCTTCTATCACGTAGATGCAGTCTCAGTCTGGGCTTAGTTGGAAACACTTGCGATGTAGATGTAGTCTCACTCGAGATACCTCTTATGGGTAACTGCAAGAACCCATTTTTCACGATAGGTTGGGGGTTTCTTCTCCCTTGGATCTATTATAATTTGAATGCCATTTTTATCTTCAAGAAGATAGTTCTAATAATGTTTGCAGCAAATGAAGAATGAAGACACGCATTAAAGGAATTTTGAGGTCTAAAATGGGCTTCCTAAGGAAAATGATAAAATAATAGTTAAAATAATAAAATAATATTTATTAATTTTGGAGGAAAAAAGAAAGAAAGTACTTTTTGTGTTCATATTTTCGACATATCTCCTTGCGTTCTTATTCAAATTTCGATCGGGAGAGCTCGTTGGATGCGGAATTTGATTTTTCATCCAAGGCGTACCCACACTGCATACTTTTGATAGACCTTGCTACCCCAAAAACAAGAAATACTTGAAAAACGTGATGATGACATCATCATCACATTTTTCAGGTATTTCTTGTTTTTGTGGTAGAAGGGTCCATCAAAAGTATGCAGTGTGGGTACTCATTGAATGTAGAATCAATTTTCTCATGCAATGAGCTCTCTCGATTGAAGTTTGAGTAAAAACACATGGAGATATGTCGAAAATACGAACAAAAAAATTAGTCTTTTTTATGACAAATATGTCAATTCAACCATTATGGTTGACTCATTTTATTGGAATTCTATTGGTTCTTGAATTCCAACGCATGAGAACTTATTGTTGGCTTGATTTGTTATAAGGCCCATTTTAGAACCAAATTTCCTATAATGAACTGAACAAAACAAACCACACAAGAAATGGAAAAGTATTGCTCAGGAATTTATAGTATCATTCACAATAATAATATCTGGTGTTACAATAGTTTACATAGGAAACGAATTCAAATCAATTAGGGATGGATTTGAATCTATCAATTAGATGTGACTGTATCTAACTGAAAATATAACTCATGGTGACTCAATCAATCAATGACAACTAGTTAACTTAGTGCAACTGAGTGTGGTAGGTGGGAAAAGGTGCCTACTTCACATGCAACCATGAATTAGCCATGCAAAGCTTGCCCTAGCTAAATTATTGTGAAATAAATGAAAGTAACTGGGGGATAACTAATACTGACTAGTACTAACTCCAACTAACTGAAGTAGGTTGGTGACGGGACTCCTAGTGGCTCCTAAAATGTAGGGATTGGTCTAGGAGGCGCCCAAACTGATGCATGCACATGTAGTAAGTGGAAATTAACCTCTAGCAGTGTTCCCCACACTCTAGTGACTAGAAAATGTGGCCCCATTAGTCCAAGTGGGCTTTGTTACCACCTAAGTTGTACTTAGTGGTTTTTTATGAAGTGAGCCTGGTGAACCCGACAAGGATAACTTGTTCAGACTTCAGAAGACCTTCAGTCTTGCTTCGAGGAAGCTTTGTTGTACTATATCACATGTTCATACCCCTTGTGGGAGTTGTAATAAAATGTTCTGTCATGATAATGTCTGTAAAAGACTCGGTCTCTTAGACTTTATTTGTCAATCTGATCATCCCAGGGTGTTTTTTTCGTTGGTTATTATTGGTTGTGGAATAAACGACCGATAATTTTTGAGTTTTTCACTCAATACCTCCAAAGTTGGGGTGCTCGGCTTGGAATTTAGGCTTATTGAGGTTATTAGACTTTATGTGTTAATTTATAAACATGCTAGGCATCATGGTCGAGTCATATGAACATATCTAAGCCCCCCTAAGTTTTTCAATTTTTTCAACGTTTTTTATTAAAATTTAAATTTTCCAAAACTTAGGCTATTTTTTAATAGTTTAATTGGAAAAATTGGTTTTCTAATAAAAGTGGGCCAAATAATCAGTTTTAGTCATGTATGTGCTCATTTTCAAGCTAAGAGCACCCAGTAAACCTATAGACCAACTATTTCCTAGTTTTGAGTGATTTTCCATCACTTAGGTCAGAAAGCCCCAAAAAATCAATTATTGATTATTTTAATTAATAAATTGATGAATAATGGAGCAAATCCAAAATCCTAGATCAGTGGATTCTTAGCTGATTTGATTGAAATCAGTCATATCTGAACAAAATTGACTGGATCTGACAAATCCTTGACTGAAGGAGGTGATCTGGACAGATCTAGAGTTGATCTTCAGCATCCTTTATGGTGAATTGTGCCCTCTCTCTCTTCTCCACATGTGTGGACTCTCATGGAAGCTCTGTGGATTGATGTGTCAGTCTGTGGGTTAATGTGTCAACTCAAATAGCCCCTCGATTGACAAGTAGGCTCAGTTTGGCTTCATATTAGCATTGATTGACTCCCCCTCACCTACAGTGGTCTGTCTCCTTGGTATTTATGCCCCCTAGGATGGATCTCCTGTTTTTTGTATAAATAAAGCTCAAGCTGCCTCTTCCAAGCTAGTTAGAGTTGGATTGAGGAGTTGTTGGCATTGTAATACTACTATTTTTTTTTGAATAAAGAATCTTTGGAGGCTATACTATGTAGTGCATGTGTTTGTGTGGATTGCCAGCATCATGCTGCTAATGTGGTAACTGCAATTTCTTTCCAATTTTTGTGCTACTTTTGTTTTCTGGCTTCAAGGATTCGGTTGAATCAAGTAAGGGTGTAAAATATGAAAGTTAGATTACTTTCTCTTGTTTATCCATATTATGTATGCTCAATAATTTCAGTTATATGCTTAAATAAGATTATTTTTGCATGATCTTTCATTTTTGTTGCTTTATACATCTATATCTAGATCTCACGAGGTGTTGTGCAGGCTTGTGTTATCTAGTTGCAGGTTCCTGATTGGATGAAGCTGTGGATCAAGATTGAAACCATTCCTTATACAATAATCTCAAGACTCTGTCCCTCAGCGCTCCACAAAAGGGCCTCATTTCAGCTTGTTCCATTCAAGCAACGAGTCGACCTTCTCTCTTCTTCTTCTCTTTTATTTAAAAAAATCAATTTTCTTACCTGGTTACTATGTTCAAAAGCTTTTTTATCATTTGGATCTGTTATATCAAAGTAAAATTTACACAGATCTTCTATTTCAATCTCATAGTCTAGATCTCAATTTTGAAAATTATCATTAAGCATTCTAGATCTAGCATAAGGAAATCGTCCGTTTTGCATGGCAAGTTAAATAAAATCACTAGGTTTCATCCTCTAGATTTCCTTTTATGTTTTAAAATTATTAAATCCAGCAATCAATGCATATTTCATTGGTTTCACAAATAGAAAGCCAAGATCCCAAGGAAAGCTTTCTTTCCTTGGTTCCTTTTTTACCTGTTTAGCTAGTTTTAACTTAATCTTTTTTGAGTTAAGGTAGGCTGATCCAAAGGTAATCTTAAAGTGATTTTGAGAATATGTTATTCTAACATGATTTCTATTTTTTATCAGGTGTAACAGAAAAGAAAATAATCTTATATTTGAAAGTGTCCTCGGGAGCGTTAAAATGCCCTAGGGGTCTTCCCTTTCACTAAAATTTAAAATTTTTTGGAGAGTTGTAAGATCTTGGTTTCATCCCGTATAAGGAGAAAGAGGTTTCTAATATTTCAATTTGATAATACTGTAACCAAAAATAATAAAGTAAAATATTTTTTGAGTAGGCTCTTTCGAGCCCGCTCCCCATCCCCCCAGGGGGGATTTGCGTCTGTTTCACCTTTTTTCTTTTTTCCCTTTTTTCTGATTTAGTTTAGTACTGACATGTAGGATTGTATACTTTAATATAATTTTTCATTATTCCATATTTTAATTTCAAAATTAATCATACTATTTACCCCACAACTTTCTGATTGACCCGGAAGCGGAAAGGGATGCGTGGTAGGACCAATTAGAAAACCGGTGTTGTGCATCTTTGATTCCTTTTTCATCAATTGTTTCATTATATATATTAAGATTAACCCCTCCTTGATTCCCATATTGAGATCCACTTGGATCGAAAGAGGTTCCTTGAGGGTTTTCTTTTTAACAAGAACACCTATCTCAAAATTCACTAAAAATAACGAAGACTCCAGTGTGTATGCTCTGTACTTGGCTGTGGTTCATCTGATCAGTCAAGATGAATCAAAAGCACTTGAGTGACTATAATAATTAGGATTCACTCTCCCCAAATTGACAAACCGTTGGGTGAAAATCCAACGCCTCAATCAAACCATTATGGTGGCAAAAACCCAAAGGAAGCGGGAACTCCTGAAAAGTGACCTCGGGGCACCGATCTTTGTTACAGCTTTGGGTGCACTATGAAAAATAGCCTCAGAGACTCCATTCATCCCACATATTCCTTGTGGGTATCCTTCATGGTTTATTTTTGGACATACTTCAAGTATCCCCTGGGTATATCTGGAGTCCCCTCGCCTAAGTTAAATTATTCATATTCTTACATTAATTTAAAATTAACCAAGATACAATTGCACAACATTAATTCCAGCACTTGCAAGCACTCTTAATTATTTTTTGACTCCATTTTCAAGGCACTGGTCAAATTTTTATTTCTTTCAATCTATATGTGATTGGGTGTCATTTTCTTGCTTACTTGTGATTATCTTATCATGTTATTTGTTGTTTACAATTGGTAAATCGAAACTTCTAAAAAAATTACTCTTTAATACCATCATCATACTAAATATTTTATCCTTAGTAACTTAATAGGGTCTAACCCCCTTGGATTCATTAGGAGTTGAGCCTAAACAAAGGAGTCAAGAACAAGGTGACGTCCTTGACTCGAGACTTTCCCCCAAGGACACACTGAGTGGCTTGAAGATTTCTACCATGTAACCCAGGTGTGTGAAAGGCAGCAACACTTTTTGGTGCTGTTGCCGAGGATAAATATTTTTATTCTTGAGTATGAATTTTGTTTTCTTCATTTTTTGTTTTTTTTCTTTGTTTGATGAATTCTTAGAGTAGATCTTTAATTTTCATCTGGAGACTCCACTAAATTTTTTCAGTTTTTTATTTTTTTACAAAGAAAAGAAAAAGATATTCTTGTGAGAATTCTTAAATGTATATTTTTATTCTCACATGGCACTCCATTGAAGGGATAAAACCCTATTATCTCATAAACTTGTGAAGTTTTGTTGTGTTTAGATGAGCCCATTTGACATGTTAAAACCTTTAAATCTAATCACTTGACAACTCCACCTTTTCAGTACAAGGTTTAATGGCTATATCAAATGCATACTATTAATTTTTGATATGGATGAATTAAAGGAGAAATATGGTGCCCAGATAACTGGAATTTTTCAGCCTATCGATTTCTCAAACATCCCAGGTTTTCCTAACTGTTGTAATGGTTTGGAGGATGCATATAAATGGATTCCAGTATTTCATGGAAATTATGGTGATTCGGCCATCTGGCATGTCAAATATTTCCTTCAGTTGATGGCCGACTCCAACATTCTTCATGAAGACAATATGATGGTACTTTTTGGGGTGAGGCCTGTTTTTGGTTTTATCAGGGCCTTCCTAATAAATGTATAACTTCTTTTCCAAGCTTCCTTTGGATGCTTTTGGAGTAGTGTCATGATGGTAGGGGTAGTATGAATGGTTTGAAAATTTTCCTTGAAAAGATCTGTACCTTCTACCTATCTGGGACAGAGTATCACATAGAAACATATGATGGACCTTTTTCCATGATACAAAGTATTGAAGACTTGTAATCACTTATTGAACATTTAAGTGAATAGGAGATCCATGATACTCCCATCAAATAGTTTCCTCATAGTTATTCAAGAAAGGAAGTAATTAAGAAGCTTATTAAAGAATATGAGGTATCTCCCAATACACAGCAAGATTCTGGAAGGGAAAATCCAGGATGATCCTATTGAAGAGCTTTAGGAGGAACCCATGATGGAACACATTGTTGAAGACTCTCTTCATGTCACCATAGATGAAAACATTGAAGATTTGAGGTATTCTCAAGTGTGTTGCAATGCTGATATCTTTCTAGAAATCCCTCTAGAGAAACCCACTGAGCAACACATCCCAAGTGATCCCATTGAATATGTCCAAAATGTTTCCTTGACTGAAGATAATATTGAAGATCCTCTTAATGATATCATAACAAAATCCTATAAAGAAACTTATGAAAATATCAGTATGGTGTGTGGTGACACTAGATCTTGTTCTCCACATGTTGATGAAGGTTTGGAAATTTTATTTCCATGTAACATTTTTTATAAAGAAGATTGTTATGAATACAAGGAAGACATGGATAGGAAGGAGTATGATGCCATGGATGAAGAATCCCCCACATATGACATGGATGGGAGTGATGACTATTGGAATTTCATAGATAATCCAAGTTGTGAAAACATTATTAAGAATTCCATCCATGGTATGTCTAGCAAGGGGAGTGTCTATTCAAAAAATTGTCGAAGTCCAATCTACGATACCTCAATAAAGGGGAGCACGAATATAGATACCTGGGAAAATATTAGTATGGAAGAGGAGCATTCAGAATTCTCATGTGATCATTCAGATTCATATCAAGCAGAGCCGCACAAGAGTATCAATAATGAATACATTGAGAAGCAGTGTTGTGAAAAGTAGAATGTGATGCAGTTAGTGGAATATCAATCTCAGCCATCTTCTTCACATGTAGAGGTTCCTTATGATTTGGAGCAGCTTGGTGCTTATACAATGAGTCATCATTTGGTAAGCCTTGATGATCAGTATGATGATATAGTCAGTCCGCCTCATCATGCTGATTGGTATATCAGTCCTATCTAGTCATGGATAGAAGCAGCCTGCACAAGCACATACCATTTTGGGAAGAACTTTAATGAATTTATTCATGCCTATGATTTCCCGTCCATCCCACCCATTCAGAATTATTACATAGTTTTTCATTTTCTAAATAAAGTATCCTTACTTTGGCTGGTAACCAAAAACAAGGAATTTTTTTTAAGTTAATAAAATGCTTAGGTGGCTACATTGGATTTCTGATTACACTTAACCCTTTTTATATCATGCTTAGAGTAGGAAAATAAGCTCCTTAAAAGAGAGCATTTACTTTCTGCATTTTTGTTTTGTACTTAGCTATAATAAAAAATAAAAATTTTAGCTAGTTACATTTATTTTATTTAAATAAATCAACTTAATGGTTCATTTTTTTTTATATAATGCTTGTGCTACTGAGGTTTTCTTGTCAAGTTGAGATGTTTTAATAGGGTGTACAAACCATAGATTCTGGTATTCTCATATCCTCTCCTTTCCCTATGACCAAATTGAGCACACATCCCACAGTTGGAGCCAGAATGTTAACACCTAAGTTGTACTTAGTGATTTTTTATCAAGTGAGCCTCGTGAACTGGACAAGGATCACTTGTTCGGACTTCAGAAGACCTTTAGTCTTGCTTCTGGGAATTTTTGTTGTACTATATCACATGTTCATACCCCTTGTGGGAGTTGTAATAAAATGTTCTATCATGATAGTGTCTGTAAATGACTCAGTCTCTTAGACTTTATTTGTTAATCCGATCAGCCTAGGGTGATTTTTCCCTTGGTTATTATTGGTTGTTGAATAAACAACCGATAATTTTTGAGTTTTTCACTCAATACCTCTAATAGGCCTATTGAGGTTATTAGAGTCTATGTGTAATTATACCCCAGTTTTGAACCCATTTGCATTAAAAGGTACATGGTGTATAAATGTAATTAATCGTGGTGAAGAGCTAAAGGCAAAATCCCCACCATTGATTTGGTTGTGTATGTTTCAGCTAGAGGGATCGTTGCCGATGGTATATCTTGTTATCCGGCACATTGGAATTTTGACATCATGTAAGTATGCACATCAATTAAAATAAACCTACAGCCAGCTACGATGGTGCAAAGTTGAATGAAAAGGGCATGAATCCTAATGTTAAGGGGGGGGATTGTCCAACCCGTGGGAGCCATTGGAGAAAAGCTATGTGTCAACCACTTAAGCTCCTATGCTAGTTGAAGGCAATTAATGATGGGTAGTGGTGGGTGGCAGGCTATCCCCACGCACTCTCCACCAGCTAGTTCAATCACACGTGTGGGATGGGAGTGGTTTCCTCACACACTGCTTGGTATACCAACCATTTTTTGTTCTGTCCACTCTCCACTCTTCCACCCATGTTTTTCGGGGTTTTGCTCAGTCTCACGTAGGGATATCAGTTACTCTCTTCCCACCACGAGTCGTTCTGGTTATCCTCACATAGAGGGAGATTTATTTTTTCCTCTCGCACCGTTGAGTTCTCTGGGGTGGTTTCTTTTGTATTGATGATCTCGCACGGGCAGGAGTATCCTCTCTTTGCCTTCTCACACACAGGGAATTGGCATTGTTCTTTCTCATGTAGGGAGTTGGGGAAAGGGGGTTTTAGTCTCACGAATTTCCTGTGCAGAAGCCATTCAAGTTCAGGGGTTGAGTGTATGTGCTTTAACCTCATGGATTCTGGTTAGCATATCTATTCTCCCTTGTCCAAGATTGAGAATCAGACTTCTCTTTTGTTTAGGACTGTGTAATGTTGCCGCCACTTCATTGCTGAGCTGGGGCTATGGTTTTTTCCCCTGATTTGGTAGTTTTCTTTGGTTTCCCTCCATTGTTCATGGCTTGTTGTAGTTTTCTTGTACATTGTTTGTTGTTGTGAATGCAATCATCTTTTGGTTGTCACCAAGTTGTTTTGGCCACGGTAGGGCGAAGAACAACTCTGAAACATCTTGTTTGACCTAAACTATGTTCACCTTTTCATTTGGGTTGTTCCCCTGTCGTCTTTGTTTTCTTCACAGAGCTGTGAACTGATTGTTTTACTATGGTATGCAGTGGGTGGTATTTGGACTATTAAGAGAAAGATTAGGGGTTGGGTATGCTTGAGAAAACTGGTCTTTGGAGCCACGCAGATAGAGTTAGACTGTTGGATTTATTCTCCACAACCCTTGAAGAGTATTGGAAAGGGAAGTTAGGGCCTGAGGGACTGTGAAGCAGAGAAAGTACTGATTCCTGGTGTCGGGTGTGTGGATGTCTTAAAAGTCAGGTTAAATTTGGTGTAGGCATCCTTGGCTCCCCATTGAGGCCACCAGCTTAGCATTTAGCCTTTCCTATCTCCTTGACGACCTGATAAACCCTATTGTGTGGGCTTGGATGATTTGTGTACCTTGGCTATGTGTAAGCTTTCTTTGACCCTTATTCTTTGAGGAATCATGCCCATCTTGGTTGTGGAAGTGTTGCTGAGAGATTGATGAGCACGCTGGCCTATGGTTGGGTGGAATGTTGCAGTGACGTAGCTGGTTGCAGGACAAATCTTGTTTAAGATAAGTATTCTTGATTATTTCATCTCTACATTTATATTACTGATTAATGAATATAATGAACATGTGGCATGCTTGATTAAGTGTATGTTTTCTTCCACTATGTATATGAAGGATTATGCATCTTAGTATGTTTTATGTTTTAAGAATTTTATTTCAGCATTATATTCCTTTTCATGTTCATGGGGCTATTTTTCCCGTATGTTTGGTGATAATAGCGTCCTCTTTGCTGGTTTGAGGGTCGGGGACATTACAGTATGGTATCAGAGCTAAAGGTTGCAGCATGGGCCTGAATGGGCCATAAAAGGTCAGCTAGCAGAGGCAGGTTACCTTCTACCCAACAGAAAAATAGAAGAAAACATGTGCATGACAAGAGAACTTTGGAAAATTCCTCTAAGTATTGGGATCATTGGATCATCGGAGGACTTAGTTTGAAGTCCCGCCAATGCATCAGATCACCTAAGAGGAAGGCCGCCTGACGGAACCATGGAGGAAATTTTTTTGAAAGTTTCTCTAAGTGTTCAAGTTGTCGTCTGTCGAAAAAATTAGTGGGATGCACCTCCGACGCAATGGAAGTGTTGGGTGGAAGGGTTTCCGATGGCGTTGGTGGAGAAAGGACGAAGGAAATAAAAGTTTGGAAAAATTCTTCTAAGTCTGATCGACAGATGTTAGTTGATTTCATCGCTGATTATTAGATGATGAGGCCGTCGAAACACTGGCTTGCTTAGTCGATACCATCAGTGAAATTTAGATGATGAACCAGCTGATGCGCTGGAAATAAAATTTCAAAAATTTGTCCAAGTATTAAGACCATCAGTGATTGATGGACGTTAGATGATGGGACTGCCGATGACTACATCAGAAACATTTAGCTGATTGCGCGCCCACCATTGTGGTTGGCTAGTGGACTACACCTCTGATGGGTAGTGGCTTCAACCACCGATGCCATAGAGGCTAGTGCTTTTGACAGCGCATGAGAGGAAAAATTTGAATATTTTTTTCATACAAGGTTGTCAAAAAAATAGATGAAGTTCGAGCCAAATCGTTACCTCGGTCTAGCTAAGGGATGCCAAAACAGTGGTAGAAGACATAGGATCTGAGCCCCGAGACCATCGGCAGAAGGTATGTTTCAGCAAAAATCAGTGGATGTAGTCACCGATACGTTGGTGGAAACAAAGGGAAGCTAGTTGGTTGAGCCCCGATACAGCAGTAGGAAGGAGGAAAAGATAACATGAAAGGACTTCCAGAAATTTGTTTGAGTCTAAATTTTTTTCAGTATCCTTCAGGAAACATTCTTTGAAGCTTCGTCGAAAATGATTGCTAAAACAAAGCCGCAATTTCGAAGATGAATAGTCGACGAGAACGTCGAAACGTCGGTGAAAACTAGAGGATGAAGCAGCCGATGCCATAGAAAAAACTTAGATGATGGAACGGTCGATGCAATGATAGGCGTCAAGGGAATTTAGTTGTTTTCCAGTTTGCCATTGCAGCTGCTGTGTGGACTAGCATGCCGATAATTAGAGGAGGAAACCGCCGATAGTTGGTGGAGCCACCGACAATGACGGTAGAGAGAAGATGAAGAGAAATGTTTTAGGAAACTTTTATAAGTCATGGAATCATCAGCAATCGACGATGATTAGTTGATTTCATCGTCGATTCCTAGAGGATCAAGTTGCTGATGCGGCGGAAGACAACGCAAGAAGCAAATTCAAAATTCTCTCTGAGGAACGAGATCATCGGCCATCAGGAAATGTTAGTGGATTGGATCACCGATCGGAAAAGGTTCAATGAAGGTGAACTGCAGTTGTGGCTGCCTAGTCAACTATCCATCCAATGCTGCAAAATACTAGTATCCCTGACCACTGACAAAGTCGGGAGCTATGGAAGACATAGGAAGATTGTGGGCCACCGTTGCGGAAGCATAGATAACTAGTCGTTCGATGCACTGTGCACCCAACTGTCGATGAGATGGTTTGTTGGTTTCCTTGCCGATGCGGTAAGGATTAATGGTCCTCATTGTCAATAGATTTCAGAGTGTTAGACCCCTACAGGCCAGGCATAGCGGAGGAAATTAGGCAAACAAACCGCCGATGAGCCGCAAAGAAACTTAGTGGATATGGTCACTGAAACATCAGAAGGTTAGATGATTATGGACCCAATGAATAATCCTTGGCATCGCCAATGCCGTCTGAAAGTCCTACTTTGGAAAAATATAGTTGAGGAAACCACTAATACAGTGGAAAATCATAGTTGATAGGGTCGTCGATGAGCACCGAAGCAGTGTAGTCATCTTCGTCGCCGAAGAGTCGGAAGACTAGTCCACTAAGGATCCAAAACGTCAGAAACTTTGTTGGGAGGGACCTTGATAGGGAGAAAGAAAATTGGGTTTTTCCAATGGAATTTTTAGTAGTTCCAGCTAGTGTTCTAGTGGGCCTTGCAGTGAATTTTTTCTCCTTGGATTTTTCAGCAGTTTCAGGACTAAAAAGGAAGAAAACCCTCGATGGTTGAAGTTAGCATTCCTGACAAAAATACAGTTGTGTGTTTTTCCATCATTCTAAGAAGTGGTGTGGTTTTCACACCCGAGGTCAGAATGAAGCATGTGGATAGGCGTTGGAAATCTTATTTAGCAAGGAAGAAGCGAGATTCACTAGAATTTGAGTGTGGAGTAGAAAAGTGATATTCATGGCTTGAAAGAGAAAGGTGCTGCTGTCAAAATGGACAAATCCAGGAATTGCATGCCTAGAGGTAGCAAGACCATGAAGTCAAACCAACTGTTGTGAGGAAAAGGATTTTGATGTAGGGATGAGGGACTTGAAAAGGGAAATTTCCTTAAACCCTATCTTTCTAATTATAATTACATTTATAATTTTCATAGATGAAATGTATGAAGATATGCCTTGCATGCATAGGATATTACATGTTGGTAAGATTAGCAAGAATTATACATGTATAATGAACCACTAATGGTAGTTATTGCATTCATGTTGGCATTAGTGGAAAAAACCCAATGACAACATGGACATGGTTGAATATGTTGTTGATGCTGACGAATGTGACTAGCAACCCGATGGAGAAAGGGATAAGGCAACCAGTCTAGAATCAAAAGTTGGTGAGCAAATTTTGCAAACTCCTGCAAAGGACCAACCAAACTGGTAATGTCAAGGGTGTAAGTAGGACCCATTAAGGTAAGAGTTTAATTATGACAACTGCATGGAGTGGTAAAAGCAAGAGGTCTCATACCATGTGGGTATTTGAATTTTATATTGCATTCATATAGAAATGTGTCATGCCTGTATTATGTGTTGTTATGAGCCTTAGTAGCCCAAATAAAGTAAGAACTAATCGTCTTGATTATAGCAATGCATCCTATATGAAGTAGTCATGGTTAGGCCATGCATGGTATGATTGAATGCATCGTATTTTGGAATCAATGCAAGGTAGCATTGAGTGGATATGCATTAAAAGGTTCCATAAATCTTGTGGTTATGCATTGAACATATGCATATGAAAAGTATGAGTAGATGTTGTGATGCAATGCATGAATGCATAAAGATAGTGTATGTGTCATTATGAATAACTAATGGCTGAAATGATGAATTGATGACAATTCTAGAACCATTTCAAGGGTTGATGTGAATGCAGGATAGTAAGTGCAGGAAGAGGGTAGTCATGATCAATTGGCTACCGGAAATGCTCTATGGAAGGGCAAGGTGGTATAATGATACGCTTGTGAAGTAAGAAGTATCTAAACAATTCATTTAAATTGCATAAATGATGCGACTATACCTTGAAAATGTTAGTATGACAATGATTACATGAAGCAAATGAGTTTTGGTAATATTAATGTGATTAACAGCTCAAAATATTTGAATTTTATAAATTCTGAAAATGCTTCAGTGCTTGTTGCAACAATGAAAAAGTTATATGCATCAAGACTTACTAAATGTTTGGCTGACTGAGGTTCAGGTTTCAAGTAGATTGTTGGGGCATGGAAAAATGGGTAAGACCATGACAAAGGCCGAAATCTACCATGTGAAAGAGCCAAACCTCATGAGAAGAGTCCCATGGCTATGAAACTAGTTTGTATGCATAATGAGTTGTAAATTTGAATTTGTGAATTTTGAATTTAAGAAATTACTGATAACTACTAATCACTATTGGCTTGCATAAGATTGTGTCAGGAGGATGCACTGCAAGTGGGTATTCATCTTATGCTAGTAAGCATAAAATTATAATGGGCATAGTGGTGCTGCTTACAAGAAATCCACAATTGAGGATCACCTCATTGCCAAGCAAACCAATTTCTGTAGTAAACAGAATTGCAAATTCCTATTGAATTTAATTACTAATGTCATTGCTTGGTTATGGAACAATCAATTTGGATTGTATTATTAGATAATGATTGATTGTTTGGCTATTTGATGAATGTGCTAGGGGTACACACTGCAGGAAGATCATGTGTGATGGCCTGCAGGAGCCAAACTTCATGGGAAGGTTTTCCCTTATCTTGGAAATGGGTTTCGGGTGAAACTCCATTGGACATTTTGGAAATGTCTCATCGGCACTACATGTTTGGTAAGCCGCATGAGTGAGATGGTATAGATTATGTCACTAAGACATGTGTGGATATGAAATGCAAAAATGAATTGGGATGGCAAACCAAGGGATTGTCAACTCGGAGAAGGGAGCTCCCATTCCTCCTCAATGAAGGAATACTACCTCGAAAAATGGGTAAGTGTTTTATAACCCTAGCTAAGAATATGCATGTTAAATTGATAAATTCCATATGCAGAGCATGTTTTGATTTTTTTCCCATTATGATAGATTGCTTGAGTATGCGTAGGGCATACATGGCGCACATCAGAAAGGGGTACAAACTTTTATGATGTCGAATCATGGAAGGGTTTTTCCAAAATTGATTACACCCTAGGGAGTGGACGCACTCCTGGTGTCTCAATACTTGATAGTGAATGATATGAAATGTGGTTATAGTTTTAGAACAATAACACTGATGAATATGCTTATATTGCTTATGTTGTCAGGCTAAACATATGTAGTTTGGTGTTGTACACTAAATGGACAATGGCTTGAGCTCATCCTACCTTCTACAGAGAAGGAGACATTCCTGAGGGACTGTCAAATCAGAGAAGGGAGTGGTCTCTTCTGTGATATGGGGTAGTGGAATTAGAGCTCACTACCGGAAATGAGACCTGGAAATGGTCGTTTGTTGTTGATATAAGTGCATGTGTTATTGTTGATGGCCTGATAAGCCCAATAGTGTTGGATTGTATGATGATTGGTTGTTGATATAAGTGCAGGTGATTTGTTGACGGTCTGATAAACCCAACTAAAGGTTGGCTTGACTGTGCCTCATATATGTATAAAAGGATGTTGTGAAGAAGCCTGCATGCTGGTCTAACATCCAAGTCCATAGACAATCCCAAGGCTTTCAAAGTGAAGCAAGATCCTATGGACCAACAAGGAAATGCACAATACAGAGAAGTATTGGATTATTTTTCAATTCTTGCTTATGAATATGCATGTGTATATGATTTGGTTATGATGTTTTAAGCTCTTGTTAAGAGATAAAAACCGATGATAATAAACTAAACATGTGAATTTATTCAATGTCTAAATATAGGTATCAATGGAAACGAGGACTATGAGAGAATCCTAGGGGTGCATGTGGACATGTGATTGTCTTGAAGAGCTCAGAATAAGCAGTAATGAAAAAGGTGCTAGTGAGACTATGGAGTTCCTAGCAGTCGAGACAAACTATGTGGGGAGGCTCCATGGTCGAGAGGTCTGAAATAAACTGGAGACACTGAGTGTCATGGCCAAGAGGGATTGGTCCAGCATTTACGATGAAGTGAAAGAGGCTGAGAGCATGAAAATCCATAGCGGTGGTGTGGGTTCCAGGATGGAACAAAAAAAAGAGGGAAAAAACTCTTGCTGCTCTCTCTTTCCTTTTGATTATATATTTATGCATTGTGAAAACAAAAGATTGTTGAATGCATGTATGGCTGAGAATGCAATGTGTGTATTTGCTTAAAGTAAATTATGAATGTTGGAATGGTTAATTCCCTGCCCAATAATGGACATGAATGAGCTCATGTGCCGGTTGGAAAGGCATGAAAAATATGAAAGTCTCCTTGATGAGACTTGGACCGTCATGCCAATTGGGCAATTAATTGACTGATATTAATGCCTATATTATGCTTGGTCTAACATAGTTTCAATGATGCATTTCACAAGTGAAAAAGGTGAAATCCAATGGTGCACATTGATCATGGAAGCAGACCAAAAGTTGTTGGACTTGGCTGGAAGTCTCCTTCAAATGATTTCTAAGACCTAAGAGAATCCTGGAGAGATGCTCAAGATACAGAAAAGGCAGAATGAGATGAACCACCAGATTTTGCAAGACTCTATTGGTTTGCAAAAGGAGGTAAAAATCCTTTTGGGAGCAATCCGTAAAGGAAAGAAAGGTGGATCAATGATGGGACATTCATCCAAGCGATCTGTTAAGAAATGGTCCAGGCATGAAGACTCAAAGGAAATTGAGCAGGTAAAGATGAAGCAACTAGTGAAATGTTGGAAATGCAGAGGACAACATATACACCGGGAATTCCCAACAAGGGAACATAAAGAGGGCAGCAACCAAAAATTTCCTAGACTTCAGGATAAGCCAAGAGCTGAGAAATAGCAAGAGAAGTTCATGGAAGCCGAGGGGCTTGGTCTTGAATGTTCAAAGTAAATAATTGAATGTGGGACTGATTTGCAAAATTTTGGAATTTTGATGTGCAAATTGTATATGTATTCCTATGTATTAGAACACTAAGGACGGTATTATTCCAAAGGGGAGGGGATTTTAGTACCCCAGTTTTTACCCTATTTGCATTAAAAGGTACATGATGTATAATTGTAATTAATCAAGGTGAGGAGCTAAAGGCAAAATCCCCACCATCGATTTGGTTGTGTATGTTTCGGCAAGAGGGATTGTTGCCGATGGTATATTGTGCTATTTGGCACATTGGAATTTTGACATCATGTAAGTATGCACATCAATTAAAATAAAACTACAGCCAGCTACGATGGTGCAACATTGAATGAAAACAGCATGATTCCTAAGGTTAAGGGGGGGTATTGTCTAACATGTGGGAGAAATTAGAGAAAAGCTGTGTGTCAGCCACTTAAGCTCCTATGCTAGTTGAAGGTAGTTAATTCTGGGTAGTGGTGGGTGGCAGGTTGTCCCCACGCACTCTCCACCAACTGGTTCAGTCACACATGTGGGATGGGAGTGGTTTCCTCAGACGTTGCTTGGTATACCAACCATTTTTGGTTCTATCCACTATCCACTCTTCCACCCATATTTTTGGGGGTTTTGCTCAGTCTCACGTAGGGAGATCGGTTACTCTCCTCCCACCATGAGTCATTCTGGTTATCCTCACGTAGAGGAAGATTTTTGTTTTCCTCTCGCGCCATTGAGTTCTCTGAGGTGGTTTCTTTTGTCTTGACCATATCGCACAGGCAGGAGTCTCCTCTCTTAACCTTCTCATGCATAGGAAATCGGCATTGTTCTTCCTCACACAAGGAGCTCAGGAAAGGGGGTTTTGGTCTCACAAATTTCCTATGCAGAAGCCATTCAATTTCAGGGGCTGAGTGTATGTGTGTTACCCTCATGGCTTGTGGTCAGCATATTTGTTCTCCCTTGTCTAGGATTGAGAATCAGACTTCTCTTTTATTTAGGACTGTGTAATGTTGCCACCACTTCATTCTTGAGCCAGGGCTGTGGTTTTTTTCCCTGATTTGGCAGTTTGCTGCGGTTTCCCTCCATTGTTCATGGCTTGTTGTAGTTTTCCCCCATGTTGTTTGTTTCTTTGAATGCAATCATATTTTGGTTTCCACCGAGTTTTTTTGGCCATGCTAGGGCAAAGAACAACTTTGAAACATCTTGTTTGACCTAGGTTGTGTTCACCTTTTCGTTTGGGCTGTTACCCTATCATCTTTGTTTTCTTCACAGAGCTATGAACTAATTGTTATACTGCGGTATGCATTGGGTGGTATTTAGACTGTTGAGAGAAGGATTAGGGGCTAGGTATGCTTGAGAAAACTAGTGTTTGGAGCCATGCAGATAGAGTTAGACTATTGGATTTATTCTCCACAATCCTTGAAGAGTATTGGAAAGGGAAGTCAGGGCCTGAGGGACTGTGAAGAAGAGAAAGGACTGATTCCTAGTGTCAAGTTTGTGGATATCTTAAAAGTTAGGTTAAATTTGGTGTAGGTGTCCTTAGCTCTCCATTGAGACCACTAGCTTAACATTTAGCCTTTCCTAGCTCCTTGACGGCCTGATAAACCCTACTGTGTGGGCTTGGTTGATTTGTGTACCTTGTCTATGTGTAAGCCTGCTTTGAACCTTAGTCCTTGAGGAATCATGCCCAGCTTGGGGGTGGCAGTGGTGCTGAGAGATTGATGAGCACGCTGGCCTATGGTTGGGTGGAACATTGCAGCGACGTAGCTGGTTGCGGGACAAATCTTGTTTAAGATAAGTATTCTTGACTATTTCTTCTCTACATTTATATTACTGATTAATGAATATAATGAACATGTGGCATGCTTGATTGAGTGTATGTTTGCTTTCACTATGTATATGAAGGATTATGCATCTTAGTATGTTTTATGTTCTAAGAATTTTATTTCAGCATTATATGCATGTTCATGTTCATGGGGCTATTTTACCCAAATTTTTGGTGATAGTAGCGTCCTCTTCACCGGTTTGAGGGTTGGGGATGTTACACTATGTGAAATGTATAAACATGCTACACATCATGGTTGAGTCATATGAACATGTCTAAGTCCCTCTAGGTTTTTAAATTTTTTAAATTTTTTAATCTTTTCAGTGTTTTTTATTAAATTTTAAATTTTTCCAAAACTTAGGCTATTTTTTAATAGTTTAGTTGGAAAAATTGGTTTTGTAATAAAAGTGGGCCAAATAATCAGTTTCAGTCATGTAGGTGCTCATTTTCAAGCGAAGAGCACTCGATAAACCTATAGACCCACTATTTCCTAGTTTTGAGTGATTTTCCATCACTCACGTCAGAAAGCCCCAAAAAATAAATTATTGATCATTTTAATTAATAAATTGATGAATAATGGAGCAAATCCAAAATCCCACATCAGTGGATTATCAGCAGGTTTGATTGAAATTAGTCAGATCTAAACTAGATTAACTGGATCTGACAAATCCTTGACTGAAGGAGGTGATCTAGAGAGATCTGGAGTTGATATTCAACACCCTTTATGGGGAATTGTGCCCTCTATCTCTCCTCCACACATGTGGGCTCTCTTGGAAGCTCTGTGGATTGATGTGTCAGTCTGTGAGTTGATTTGTCAACTCAATCAGCCCCTCGATTGACAAGTAGGCTCAATTCGGCTTCATATCAGCATTGATTGACTCTCCCTCAGTGGCAGTGGTCTGTCTCCTTCAGATTTGTTCCCCCCTGGGATGGATCTCTTGTTTTTTGTATAAATAAAGATCAGACTGCCTCTTCCAAGCTAGTTAGAGTTGGATTGAGGAGCTGTTTCCATTGAAATACTGCTATATTTTTTGTGAATAAGGAATATTTGGAGGCTATACCATGTAGTACATGTGTTTGTGTGGATTCCCAGCGTCATGCTGCTAATGTGGTAACTACAATTTTTTTCCAATTTCTGTGGTGCTTTTGTTTTCTCGCTTCAAGGATTCAGTTGAATCAAGGGTGTAAAATAGGAAAGTTATATTACTTGCTCTTGTTTATTCATATTATGTATGCTTGAGAATTTTATTTATATGCTTAAATAAGATTATTTTTGCATGATCTTTCATTTTTGATGCTTTATACATCTATATCCAAATCTCACGAGGTGTTGCGCAAGCTTGTGTTATCTAGTTACAGGTTCTTAATTGGACGGAGGTGTGTATCAAGATTCACACCATTCCTTATCCAATAATCTCAAGACTCTATCCCTTAGTGCTCCACAAAAGGGCCTCCTTTCAGCTTGTTCCATTCAAGCAACAAGTTGACCTTCTCTCCTCTTCTTCTCTTTTCTTTAAAAAAAATCAATTTTCTTACCTATTTACTATGTTCAAAAGTTTTGTTATCATTTGGATATGTTATATCAAAGTAAAATTTACATAGATATGCTATTTCAAAGCTCATAGTCTAGATCTCAATTCTGAAAAAGTATCATTAAGCATTCTAGATCTAACATAAGGAAATCGTCTGTTTTGAATGGAAAGTTAAAGAAAATCAGTAGGTTGCATTCTCTAGATTTTCTTTTATGTTTTAAAAAGATTAAATACAACAATCAGTACATATTTCATTGGCTGCACAAATAGCAAGCCAAGATCCATGTTGCCTCCTTTCACACACTTGGGTTACATGGCAAAAATCTTCAAACCACTCGGTGTGTCCTTGGGGGAAAGTCTCGAGTCAAGGTTGTCACCTTGTTCTTGACTTCTCCGTTTAGGCTAACTCCTAACGAAGCCAAGGGGGGTAGACCCTATTAAATTACTAAGGCTAATTACTTAGTGTGATGGTGTTATAATGATTAAATTGTTTAGGAGTTTTGAAGTGAACCACTGAAAGCAAAAGATAACAAGATGCAAGATTTAAAGCATAAAAGCACAGTAATAACACTCAATATATATATAT
>LPNX010631272.1:1224915-1236500 GCA_001517045.1 Pseudotsuga menziesii
TGAATGTTTTACAAATGTCTCTTGGTAGATTTTAAGTTAATGTGGAATGTGAATGAATTAAATTAGGCGAAAAGGGGACTCTAGATATACCCGAGGGGTACTTGGAGTATGTCCAAAAGTGAACTTTCACGAGTACCTGCAAGGTGTTTGTGGGCTGGAACAGAGTCTCGGGGACTATTGTTCATAACGCACCCATCAGGGTGTGACAGAGTTTGGTGCCTCGAGGTCACTTTCCAGTTGTTCCCACTCCTTTGGGTATTTTGCCACCGCTTATAGTTCATTCGAGGTGTTGGATTTTCTCCTGATGGTTTGTCAATTTGGGAGGTGAGGACTAATTAATCTAGTCATTCAAGTGCTTTTGATGCAGCTTGACTGATCGGATGAAGTGCAGCCAAGTACAGAGCATACACACAGGAGTCTTTGTTATTTTTAGTAAATTTTAGAAGAGGTGTTCTTATTAAAAAGAAAACCCTCGAGGAACCTCTTTTGGTCCAAGTGGAACTCAATTAGGGAATCAAGAAGGGGTTTATTTTATTATTATTATCAAACAATGAATAAAAAAAAGGAATCATAGATACACAACACCGGTTTTCTAATTAGTCCTACCACGAATCTCTTTCCCCTTGCAAGTAAATCGGGAAGTCGTGGGGTAAGTAGTATGATTACTTTTGAATTTGAAAATATGAATAATGAAAAATATTATAAAAGTATACGGTCCTATATTTCAATACTAAACTAGAACAGAGAAAAGGGGGAAATGCAAAGAAGTGAAATGGATGTAGATCCCCCCTGGGGGGATGGGGAGTGGGCCTGAAAGAACCTACTCAAAAAACATTTCCTTTTATTATTAATGGTTATAATATTATAAAACTAAAATATCAAAAACATCTTGTTCCTTATACGGGATGAAACCAAAATCTTACAACTTTCCAAAATTTTAAAATTTCAGTCAAAAGGGAGACCCTTGGGGGGATTTGAATGCTCCCAAGGCCAATTTCGAACAGCAGCTTCTATTATTTTCTATTACACCTACTAAATACCAGCAAGCATGTTATAATAAAATATTCCAAAAAGCACTTTAGGAGTACCTTTGCGTCAACCTACCTTAACTAAAAAAAAAACTAAGTTAAAACTAGCTAAACATGTGAAAAGGGAACCAAGGAAAGCAAGTTTTCCTTGGGATCTCTGCTTGTTGTTTGTGCAGTCAATGAAATATGCAATTATTTCTGGATTTAATCTTTTTAAAATAGAAAAGAAAATCTAGAGCATGCAACCTATGGATTCTCTTTAACTTGCCATGCAAAACGAACGATTTCCCTAAGCTAGATCTAGAATGCTTAATGATACTTTTCAGAAGTGAGATCTAGACTATGAGCTTTGAAATAGTAGATATATGTAATTTTTACTTTAATATGAAATTTCTAAATTATAACAAAGCTTTTGCACACAGTAACCATGTAAGAAAATTGATTTTTTGAAGGAGAAAGAGAGAAAGAGTGCTGGAAGCCTGGGAATGTTGGGCTTTGGAGTCTGCTTTGGGAGAACACTGAGGGGATATTTCCTATAGAATATGTTGAATATGATGAATATGAAAACCAAATCAACCTCTTCTACAAGCGAGACCACCTGCAACTTAGAAATCCTTGCACAAACAGATGGTTAAAACATAGGTGCTGCTGGAAAAGACAATTGGAAAGCATGCAATTAAACTTAAAATACATGCAAATCCAATAGATATGAAACAAGAAAATAGTAAGAGCATGAATCAAAATAGAATAAACTCTTACCCTAACAGGAGGGAGCTCTCTCTTTCAAGGCCAACAATTAACCAGCAAAAGCAAAGATAAATAACACAGATTATACCTCATAAGCATTTTGACAATCACCATCCACACATGAAGAGCATTACACCATAAATATTTCCTCCAAAGCTTATTTATTCTAGAATAATAAACAAAAAAAATAGTACAATAGAAAAATCACCTCAATCCCATTTCTAACTCACTTGAAAAGGAGGTAGCCATGCTTTATTTAAACAGAAAATTGAAACCCCAGCCTAGAGGTAGCACAAATCCCAAGGAGATAGACCAATGCAGCTGAAGGAGAGTCCATCAACGCCTAATATAAAGCTGAACTGAGCTTCTACTGAGTCCGAATGTCAATCAGAGAGCTAATCTAACTAACACCTCAACTTGTTAATTGAAGCATCAACCAAAACTCATCCAGATGAGCCCACATGTGTGGTTGAGAGAGGGAGGGCGAAATTCCCCATAAAGGAAGCTAAAGTTCAACTTTGGATCCACCCAGATCACCTCCTTCAGTTAAGGATCTGTCAAATCCAGTCAATCTGGTGTGGATGAGACTAATTTCAATCAAATCCGTTGAGAATCCACTGATCTAGGATTTTGGATTTGCTCCATTATTCATCAATTTATTAATTAAAATAATCAATAATTGATTTTTTGGGGCTTTTTGACCTAAGTGATGGAAAATCACTCAAAACTAGGAAATAGTGGGTCTATAAGTTTATTGGGTGCTCTTAGCTTGAAAATGAGCACCTACATGACTGAATCTGACTTCTGAGCCCACTTTTATTACAAAACCAATTTTTCCAATTAAACTATTAAAAAATGGCCTAAGTTTTGGAAAAATTAAATTTTAATAAAAAACACTGAAAAAATTAAAAAATTAAAAAAAATGAAAAAACCTAGGGGGACTTAGACATGTTCATATGACTCGACCATGATTCCTAGCATGTTTATACATTGACACAGACTCTAATAACCTCAGTAGGCCTAAATGCCAAGCTGGCCACCCCAACTTTGGAGGTATTGAGTGAAAAACTTAGAAATTATCAGTCATTTATTCAACAACCAATAATAACCAGGGGGAAAACCACCCTGGGCTGATTGGATTGAAAAATAAAGTTTAATATACCGAGTCTTTTATAGACAATATCATGCTAGAACATTTATTACAATTCTGCCATGGGGTATGAACATGTGATATAGTACAACAAGCACTTCCCAGAGTTATTGAGTGAAAAACTTAGAAATTATCAGTCATTTATTCAACAACCAATAATAACCAGGGGAAAAACCACCCTGGGATGATTGGATTGAAAAATAAAGTTTAATATACCGAGTCTTTTATAGACAATATCATGCTAGAACATTTATTACAATTCCGCCATGGGGTATGAACATGTGATATAGTACAACAAGCACTTCCCAGAAGCACTTCGAAGGTCTTTTGAAGTCCGAACAAAAAATATTTGTCCGGTTCACCAGGCTCACTTGATAAAAAACCACTAAGTACAACTTAGGTGGTAACATTCTGGCTCCAACTGTGGGATGTGTGCTCGATCTGGTCATAGGGAAAGGAGAGGATATGAGAACACCAGAATCTCTGGTTTATACACCCTGTAAAAACATCTCAACTTGACAAGAAAACCTCAATACCACAAGATTTACATAAAAACCAAATGAACCATTAAGATGATTTATTTAAACAAAATAAATGTAACTAACTAATGAAAAAAAATGTTTTATTATAGCTACGTACAAAAAAAAATGCGGAAAGTAAATGCTCTTTTTCAAGGAGCTTATTTTCCTACTCTAAGAATGATATAAAAAGGGTTAAGTGTAATTAGAAATCCAATGTAACCACCTAAGCATTTTATTAACATAATTTGTTTTTTCCTTGTCTTTGGTTACCAGCCAAAGTAAGGATACTTTATTCAGAAAATGCAAACCTGCATGATGATCCGGAAGGGGCGGGATGGATGGGATATCATAGGCATGAATAATGTCGTCAAACTTCCTCCCAAACTGGTAAGTGCTTGCGCAGGTTGCTTTTATCCATGACTAGATAGGGTTGATGTAGAAATTGGAATGATGAGGCAGATTGACTACACCATCATACTGATCATCAAGGCTTACCGAATGATAATTCAATTTATAAGCCCCAAGCGGCTCCAAATCATGAGGAAACTCTATATGTGAATATGATAGTTGAGACTAATATTCTACTAACTGCATCACATCTGTCTTTTCACAAAACTGCTTCTCCATGTCTTCATTATTGATACCTTTGTGCGGCTCTGCATGATATGACTCTGAATGATCATATAAGAGTTTTGAATGCTTCTTTTCCATACTAGGATTTTCCCAGGTCTCCAGATCCATGCTTCCCTGTATGGAAGTATAGTAGATTGGACTTCCACAAATTTCTAAATAGACGCTCCCCTTGCTGGATATAGCATATATAGGATTCTTAATAAGATATAGATAAAAATCCCAATAGTCATCACCATCATCTATGTTAGATGTGATGGATTCCCCATTGATGATATCAAGTTCTGATATCAAGTTCTCTTTGTTTTCATTACTAATACTGAGATATGGATTAGAATGACCATATGGAGAAACTGGATGCTTCTTTTTTATATCAAAGTTTCCCAAGGCTACATGGTCCATGCTCTCTCCTTTAGATATGCCATAGACAGAAAAATAAAAAAAACCATCAAAAGTTTCTGGTTCATTATTTTCCTCTTTATTCATGTCATAGACTGGATTTTCCATGAATGTCCAACACTCCTCATCAACATCTTTGTCGGAGATAAGGGAGTCTTCCTCACTTGTATCATGCTCCAAGTTATACTTGTCCTCATTTTCGTACTCATCTTCTTCAAAGAAAAGGTCACAAGGCAGTAAACCCTCCAGACTGTCGTCATTGTATGGAGAACACATAGGAGTCCCATCATGTACATTAAAGTTTTCATCATAAGTTTCACTATAAGATTCTGTAATGGTTTCATCCTTAGGCTTGTACTATTTAGCTGGTGACAAAGGGTAGGCCTGGCCTACCATGTATACATGATCAGGCTCACTTGAAGTTGTTTCCTGACTACTGAACTCAGGAAGTCCATGTTCCATGACTTGATTTGCAACATAAAAAGTGCTTCCTTGGTGGAATTGTTCACAGGGTCTACACCATGGAATTACTTGTTCTACCATGTTAGCTGAGTCTAACTGGTTTGGAATTCTAGGCTCTTGCTAAGGAAATTTCTTGTGATACATCTGATTTTGCTTAGGCTAAAAGTTCCTAGGTCCATTATTTCTTTCCATGGTGATTATTCTATTGTGCATATGATTTAGTTGTGCGGACTGATTTTCCATAAGTTGGTTTTGACTAGTAACCAAGTATTTTATCATGTTTGTTACCTTTTACATGGGATCTTTAGAGGCTCCCTTTTATTCTGATTCAATGGATTTATCCTTCTCTTTGTTGTATAAAGTGTTTCCCCTAGTGTAACCTAGAATGTTGGACTTGCCTAAAGACTGCATATTCTTTTCTATTTTCTCGGCCAATTCCTAGGCAGTTTTTAGGTTTGTCAGCTCTTTGTCTCTTAACTCGTACCTCAAATCACTAGTGAAAGCTTCAATGTAAGATATGAGGATGGAGGCATCCTTTGGCTTGATGTATTTAAGGAGGTCCACAACCACACACCTGAACTTAGTGTTAAATTAATCCATGGTTTCATTCTCTATCTTCTTTATGTTATGAAGGGCAGCAAGCAGAGGTCTTGGTTCTTTCTTTTCTCCCCACTTATTCCTAAAACCATCTTAGAATTTGCTAAGATTTTTATATGAATAATCATCTAGGTCAAGGTACCACTCTTCAACATCATCTTCTAAGGATAAAGCAAAGAGATTCATTTTGACATCATCATGGTCATGGGAAGCATCATTGCAATAACTGACTAGGTTCTTTTCAAACTTTCGAAGGTGAGACTTGGCAGTGATGAGATTATTGCCCTAAAATATGGGGAGCTTCTTGATAGCATATTTTGGAATGGCATGGGGAGCAGCTGCTATTTGAGAAAAGTCAAGGGGTTTGAATAATTCCATCATTTCCTAAGATTGGTGAACATGACTCTCTACAAATATGTGATGGATATCGGAGAGGGATTGGTCTCCTAAATGTTCAAGGTTTGTATGAGAAGTCTACCTATTCAATCTTTCCCTAATAAACCTTTTGGGATCAGGGAGAGGATTGAATAATTGTCGGCGGTTTCTTCGGGCAGAAACTCTTGAAGAGATGTTAGACAGTGGAGTGACTAGATGGACAAAGTTTTAATTTTTATGTTTTTTAAAGACAAGATCAAACAAATTTATTTTATCTTTTTTGTTGTTTACAAAAAGTTAAGCTAAGTCATACTCAGGAATAAAAATATTTATCCCCAGCAACGGTGCCAAAAAGTGTTTTCGCCTTACACACACCTGGGTTATGTGGCATAAATATTCAAGCCACTCGGTGTGTCCTTGGGGAAAAGTCTCGAGTCAAGGCTGTCACCTTGTTCTTGAATCCTCCGTTCAGGCTAACTCCTAACGAAGCCAAGGGGGGTAGACCCTATTCAATTAATAAGGATAAATTACTTAGTGTGATGGTGTTATAATGATCAATTTGTTTAGGAGTTTTGAAGTTAACCACTGAAAGCAAAATATAACAAGATGCAATATTTAAAGCATAAAAGTACAGTAATGACACTCTCTATATATATATAATTGAAAGAAATGATCAAACAAATCACCAGTGCCTTAATGGATTCAACAAATAAAATAATGTGCTTGCATGTGCTTGAATGAATGTTTTGCAGATGTCTCTTAGTATATTTTAAGTTAATGTGGAATGTGAATGAATTAAATTAGGCGAAAAGGGGACTCCAGATATACCCAGGGGGTACTTGGAGTATGTCCAAAAGTGAACTTTCATGTCTACCCGCAAGGTGTTTGTGGGCTAGAACAGAGTCTCGGAGACTATTTTTCATAATGCACCCATCAGGGTGTGACAAAGATCAGCGCCTTGAGGTCACTTTCCAGTTGTTCCCACTCCTTTCGGTATTTTCCCACCGCTTAGAGTTCATTCGAGGCGTTGGATTTTTGCCTGATGGTTTGTCAATTTGGGAGGTGAGGACTAATTAATATAGTCAATCAAGTGCTTTTGATGTAGCTTTACTAATTGGACGAACCACAGCCAAGTACAAAGCATACACACTGGAGTCTTCATTATTTTTAGTAAATTTTAGAAGAGGTGTTCTTATTAAAAAGAAAACCCTCGAGGAACCTCTTTCGGTCCAAGTGGACCTCAATCATGGAATCAAGGAGGGGTTGATATTTTTATTATTATCAAACAATTAATAAAAAAAAGGAATCATAAATACACAACATCATTTTTCTAATTCGTCCTACCACCCATATCTTTCCCCTATCGGGTAAATCGGGAAGTCGTGGGGTAAGTAGTATGATTAATTTTGAATTTGAAAAGATGGAATAATGAAAAATGATATCAAAGTGTACAATCCTGCATGCCAATACTAAACTAGAACATAAAAAAGGGGAAAATGCAAAAAATGAAACAGACGCAAATCCCCCCCGGGGGGATGGGGAGTGGGCTCGAAAGAGCCTACTCAAAAAATATTTCCTTTTATTATTAATGGATATAATGTAATAAAACTAAAATATCAAAAAAAAATTTGTCCTTTTATAGGATGAAACCAATATCTTACAACTTTCCAAAACTTTAAAATTTCAGTCAAAAGGGAGACCCCTAGGGGGATTTGAATGCTCCCAAGGCCAATTTCGAACAGTAGATTCTTTTATTTTATGTTAAAACTGCTTAAAACCAGAAAGAATGTTATAATAAATTATTCCCAAAATCACTTTAAGAGTACCTTTGGGTCAGCCGACCTTAACTAAAAAAAAAACTAAGTTAAAACTAGCTAAACAGGTGAAAAAGGAACCAAGGAAAACAAGATTTCCTTGGGATTTTGGCTTGTTGTTTGTGCAGCCAATAAATATGCACTGATTTATGGATTTAATATTTAAAAAAAAAAATGGAAATCTAGAGCATGCAACCTATGGATTCTCTTTAACTTGCCATGCAAAACGGACGATTTCCCTAAGGTAGATCTAGAATGCTTAATGATACTTTTAAGAAATGAGATCTAGACTATGATATTTGAAATAGTAGATATATGTAATGTTACTTTAATATGACAGATATAAATTATAACAAAGATTTCGAACATAGTAACCAGGTAAGAAAATTGATTTTTTGAAGGAGAAAGAGAGAGAAAGAGTGCTGGAAGCCTGGGAATGTTGGGCTTTGGTGTCTGTTTTGCTGGAACACTGAGGGACTATGTCCTCTAGAAGATATTGAAGATGAGGAAGATGAAAACCAGCTCAATCTATTCTACAAGAGAGATCACCTACAACTTAGAAATCCTTGCACAAACAGATGGTTAAAACATAGGTGCTGCTGGAAAAGATAATTGGAAAGCATGCAATTAAACTTAAAATACATGCAACTCCAATGGATCTAAAACAAGCAAACAACAAGAGCATAAATCAAACTAGAATAACCTATTACCATAATAGGAGGGAGCTCTATCCTTCAAGGCCAACAATTAACCAACAAAAGAAAAGATATAACACAGATTATACCTCATAAGCATTTGACAATCACCATCCACATATGAAGAGCATTACACCATAGATCTTGCCTCCAAAGATTTTTTATTCCAGAATAATAAAAAATAACAACAATACAATAGCAACAAAACCTCGATCCTAGTTCTAAATCACTCGAAAAGGAGGCAGCCATGCTTTATTTATACACAAAATTGAAACCCCAACCTAGAGGTGGCACAAATCCCAAGGAGATAGACCACTGCAGCTGAAGGAGAGTCCATCAATGCCTAATCTGAAGCTGAACTGAGCTTCTATTGAGTCTAAATGTCCATCGGAGAGCTGATATAACTGACACCTCAACCTGCTGACTGAAGCAACCACCAAAACTCATCCAGATGAGCCCACATGCGTGGAGGAGAGAGGGAGGGCGAAATTCCCCATAAAGGAAGCTGAAGTTCAACTCTGGATCCACCCAGATCGCCTCCTTCAGTCAAGGATTTTTCAAATCCAGTCAATTTGGTGCCTATGAGATTGTTTTCACTCAAATTGGTTGAGAATCCACTGATCTAGGATTTTGGATTTGGTCCATTATTCATCAATTTAATAATTAAAATAATCAATAATTGATTTTTTGGGGCTTTTCTGACTTGAGTGATGGAAAATCACTCAAAATTAGGAAATAGTGGGTTTATAGGTTTACTGGGTGATCTTAGCTTGAAAATGAGCACCTACATGACTGAATCTAAATTCGAAGCCCACTTTTATTACAAAACCAATTTTTCCAATTGAACTATTAAAAAATAGCGTAAGTTTTGGAAAAATTAAATTTTAATAAAAACACTGAAAAAATTAAAATGTTAAAGAAAATGAAAAAACCTAGGGGGACTTAGACATGTTCATATGACTCGACCATGATGCCTAGCATGTTTATACATTGACACAGACTCTAATAACCTCAATAGGCCTAAATGCCAAGCCGACCACCCCAACTTTGGAGGTATTGAGTGAAAAACTCAGAAATTATCAGTTGTTTATTCAACAACCAATAATAACCAAGGGAAAAAACACCCTAGGCTGATCGGATTGAAAAATAAATTCTAAGATACTGAGTCTTTTACAGACACTATCATGCTAGAACATTTATTACAATTCCCCCATGGGGTATGAACATGTGATATAGTGTAACAAGCACTTCCCATAAGCACTTCCAAAGTTCTTCTGAAGTTCGAACAAAAAATCGTTGTCCAGTTCACCAGGATCAAATGATAAAAAACCACTACGTACAACTTAGGTGGTAAAAATCCCAAGGAAATCTTGTTTTCCTTGGTTCCTTTTTCACATGTTTAGCTAGTTTTAACTTAATCTTTTTTGAGTTAAGGTAGGCTAATCCAAAGGTACTCTTAAAGTGATTTTGGGCATATTCTATTATAAAAATATTTCTAGTTTTTATCAGGTGTAACAGAAAATAAAAGAATATTCTATTCGAAAGTGGCCTCGGGAGCGTTCAAATCCCCCAGGGGTCTCCCCTTTTACTAAAATTTAAAATTTTTTGGAGAGTTGTACAATATTGGTTTCATCTCATACAAAAACTAAGAGTTTTATGATATTTCAGTTTTCTAATATTGTAACCAGAAATAATAAAAGAAAATCTTCTTTAAGTAGGCTCTTTCGAGCCCGCTCCCCATCCCCCTAGGGGGATCTGCGTCTGTTTCACCTTTTTTCTTTTTCCCCTTTTTTCTGCTCTAGTTTAGTACTGACATGCAGGATTGCATAATTTCATATAATTTTTCATTATTCCATATTTTAATTTCAAAAGTAATCATAGTACTTACCCCATGACTTCTCGATTGACCCGCAAGGGGAAAGAGATGCGTGGTAGGACTAATTAGAAAATTGGAGTTATGTATCTTTGATTCATTTTTCATCAATTGTTTTGTTAGACATAATAAAATTAACCCCTTCTTGATTCCCCGATTGAGATCCAATTGGATCGAAAGAGGTTCCTGGA
Organism: Pseudotsuga menziesii; assembly: GCA_001517045.1. Lineage (NCBI taxonomy): Eukaryota > Viridiplantae > Streptophyta > Pinopsida > Pinales > Pinaceae > Pseudotsuga > Pseudotsuga menziesii. The sequence continues at coordinate 1,235,398 of LPNX010631272.1, forward strand.
GGGTTTTCTTTTTAACAAGAACACCTATCTCAAAATTTACTAAAAATAACGAAGACTCTAGTGTGTATGCTCTATACTTTGTTGTGGTTCAACCGATCAATCAAGCTGCATCAAAATCACTTGAGTGAATAGAATAATTAGGATTCACTCTCCCCAAATTGACAAACCATCAGGCGAAAATCGAATGCCTCGATCAAACCATTACAGTGGCAAAATACCCAAAGGAAGCAAGAACTCCTGAAAAGTGACCTCGAGGCATCGATCTCTGTTACACCTTTGGGTGCATTATGAACAATAGCCTCAGAGACTCCATTCATCCCACATATTCCTTACAGGTAGCTGTCACGGTTTAGTTTTGGACATACTTCAAGTACCCCCTGGGTATATCTGAAGTCCCCTCGCCTAAGTTAAATCACTCATCTTCTTACATTAATTTAAAATTAACCAAGATACAATTGCAAAACATTCATTCCAGCACTTGGAAGCACTCTAATTGTTTTTCGACTCCATTTTCAAGGCACTGGTCAATTGTTTATTTCTTTAAATCTATATGTGATTGGGTGTCATTTTCATGCTTACTTGTGATTATCTTATCATGTTATTTGTTGTTTACAACTATTAAATCAAAACTCCTAAAAAAATTACTCTCCAATACCATCATCATACTAAATAATTTTGCCTTCGTAAATTAATAGGGTCTACCCCCATTGGATTTGTTAGGAGTTGATCCTAAACATAGGATTCAAGAACAAGGTGACAGCCTTAACTCGAGACTTGCCCCCAAGGACACACTGAGTGGCTTAAATATTTCTGCCACGTAACCCAGGTGTGTGAAAGGCAGCAATAGATCCATTGGTACTAATGGACCTAATTAATTAATTAAGGTTCCTAAGTTAGGCTAAATAATCTAACAGAGAGTATGGTCAAAGGAGGATTAGTAATCGTAACAGCCCCCCTGAATCCTAACTTGGACAAATATGGGACCTGGTAAAAAGATCATAGGTCACCCAAATACAATCTAAAAGACATGAAATAAAAATTTTGCTTAATACAACCGAGGAAATGGGGGAAATTCTCATGGGACCCCCCCCCCCCCCCCCCCC
>LPNX010631272.1:1236572-1319354 GCA_001517045.1 Pseudotsuga menziesii
TTAGGGGATTTTCTGCAAAAAAAGATTTGCCATTTTGCATTTTTTGAAACCCCATTTCACCCAATTTTGATGGGGTAAACTTTTTTCACCCTAAAAATTGCCAAATTATTATATAAATGATATTAAATCCTTGCAAATTAAAATATTTTTTGAAATATTTCCAAACATTTTATAGTTGATGTTTTAAGAATTGGTAAGATTCGCCAACATTTATACACTTTTAAATAAGTATGGTTCCTTAAAATCATCCCTGAAAACTTGTGAAACTTTTTGCTGCTATTTGCAGCACTATGCAACAGCAGTATATTGGTTATTCTGTGTAGTTGAACCCATGGATCCAAACAAAGTGCTTATTTCTGGAGGAATCTTCCTCTTTGGAAGAAGAATAATGTACTCAACTAAATCGAAAATATACAGCTGCAAGGTGAAAAGTAGACCCATGTAGAGAAACTGAAATCAACTGATGAGAGAGAGAAATTTATTGAGAATTTGAACCATGTGAGGAACACCAAAGAATCTGATATATTTCATCCTTGAAAAAAATACCATGAGTGGTAAAATCAGCCCCAAGTGTTAGGAGCAGCTGTCCAGGCGGATGCAGAATGTCTCCAACTTTACTAGTTCTATGAGGAGATGAACATGCGATCAGATGGATAGGTGTAGAATCCCTGGGAATGTGGAGAGCGAATTATTTAGCTCCATAATATGATATAGCTTCAGAAATAAAAAATAATTTACAAAATATAATATGAACAAACTCATAAGAGAGAACTACCATCGAATCCTCAACAACAAAATTGAATGAGACTTGCGGTGCTTGATTTGTCACACCAAAATTGATGAAACCAGTTACAAGCAATACTGAAAGATATTGAATCTTAAAACCTGAAGCACATATTATCATATTAGATAATAAATCATATCCAAATATATTCATATCATATCCAAAACTGTGCTCCACCGAGATGGTGGATGCACAATTTTCTCCTTCTTCAAAATTCTGATTTTTGGTGGATGCAATCCTGTAGGAATTTACTGGAAGCTATAGAGTAATAAGAGTGCATAGATCACACCTATAATCTGATATTATTTCCAAAATATCCATGGTATCACTTATCTGCACACCAGAAACATCATTAGAGATAGAGAAATCAAATTCCTCTTCCTTTTCTGAAACAATTACCAGTAAACTATGCACAAAATTTAAAGAATCACGAGAGAATTTTTGTAAAGAATGGGAGGAGATTTTTTCCTCACAAACAGAGATTTCAATGTCTTATTCTAGATCATCCATGTGAGGATATGAGATATCAAATATATCATACACTTATGGAGCATCATGAGAAGGAGTCACTTCAAGGAGACTTTCTTCGATTCGAATTGTCTATAGGGAAAAATCAGCTTCTTCTTCATTTTCAACAATTTTATTTTATGTAGGAGAGGGCATGAAATAATCATGCTAGATTTTATCTGAACCTCTCTCAACATATGGGATTTTAGATTCATCTCCCATATGACTACTAGGTCCTCCTAATAGAGGGAAGGTGATTAAAGATTCCCTGGAAGCAACCATGTGGTTGGATGATCTAGAATCTATCACATAAGCCTTCGACGGAGATGGGATTACATGCAAGTGTATCGCATATTCTTAAGTATGCCTTTCATCATATAACATTAATGCTCTTTGTGATCAAAGGGAAATATTGTTATGTACACATAGAGCTCTCATCTGGTTGAGGGTCTTCTTCAAGCACGAGTCTTCTGGATGAAAACCCCTCATACAACAAGGACACTTTTTCTTCTTAGAGCCGGAGGTTCCTTCGAAAGTTTGTCAATTTTGTTTAGGCTTCGAATCAGTTGCTTTTGGATCCTTATTCTTTGATTTCACATTTTCTTTCACTTTGGAAGAGTCAGTAACTAGGAGAACTTGATATTTGGTGGTCTTGATGACTCCCATCGGATCAACTTGTCTTGCTCCTTGATTAAGGAATCGGAAAAAGAATCGTTTGAAGGAACTTTCCAATCATGAAAGCTTTCCCTCTTGGAATGAAATATGGAAACAAATATAGAATACTTAGGGCCTAGTTTGTTGAGTATGGAAAGGACATTCTACTCTTCCTTCCACTCTATTCCACATTATCTGCATTGAAGTACCAGAGACTTGAATTTAGTAAATAATTTCTTAATAGTCTCGAAACTGCTAGGATGTAAAGATAGCAACTCATTCTCTAGAATATGTCCCCGAAACTCAAACTGTTTTTTAAACAAGCTATCGAGATTCTCCCAGGATTCTCTGGGAGTTCTCAAGACTTATAGGTGGAAGAGGAGATCTCTAGATATATAAGTACATAAGTACCTAAATGATTCATCACAACGATTCATAAGATTGTTCTTTTCAACTGACTGATAAGGCTTAGTCTCCCATCCATGTATGAACATGTGGTAGCCATGATTTTGCAAGGCCAACTGCATATCAGTCCTCCAATGAAGATAATTGGAAGTTGTGAGGATTCGTGGTTTAGGAGTTTGAGAACTCATAATTTCTCCAACCGAAAGACTGTAAATACTTCACACAAGCTATGTAGCACCTGTCAATTTCACTGCAATAACACACTAAAACATATGAACTATTAGAATCATGATTTTCCTCTTGACATGAGCATGTTTTTAGGGTCCATCACGTCCTCTCTACTGCTCTAAATAAATCTAGAGCTAGAAAATCATCATAGGGGACTTCTTTTGATGTTCGATGGGGAGAAACAAACTTGAAACCTTCCTGAGAAGGATTTGATACCATATTAGAATTTGAATTCAATTTAGATCTTCAAGAATATAGTTCAAATAATGTTTGAAACAAATGGAGAATGAATATACGAACTGAACAAAACAAACCACACAGGAAATGGACAAGTATTTCTCAGGAATTTACAGTATCATTCACAATAATAATATCTGGTGTTACAATAGTTTACACCAAAAAATAATTCAAATCAATTAGGGATGGATTTGAATCTATCCATTGGATGTGATTGTATCTAGCTGTAAATCTAACTCATGGTGACTCAATCAATATCGGAGTCCAATAAATCAACTCCCAGATGTCCAACAACTCAATCAATCAGTGGAAACTAGTTAACTCAGTGCAACTGAGTGTGGTAGGTGGGAAAAGGTGCCTAATCCACATGCATCCATGCATTAGCCATGCAAATATTGCACTAGCTAACTAATTTTGAACTAACTGGAAGTAACAAGGGGCTAACTAAGACTTACTAGTACTAAATCCAACTAACTGAAGTAGGTTGGTGTCAGGACTCCCAGTGGATTCTAAAATGTAGGGATTGGTCTAGGAGGCACCCAAACTGATGCATACACATGCAGTAAGTGGAATTTAACCTCTAGCAGTGTTCCCCACACTCGAGTGACTGGTACATGTGGCCCCATTAGGTCAAGTGGGCCCATTGGTACTAGTGGACCCAATTAATTAATTAAGGTTCCTAAGTTAGGATAAATAGTCTAATATACAGTATGGTCAAGGTAAGATTCATAATCCTAACAAGAGCCTTAACAAATTGTTTGACTGAAGCTGGTGGGTGTATTAATTAACCTTACCGCATGTAGATAAGACACTACTTAACTTATCTATGACAAATATTATAACAACAATATAAAATTTAACATACATGTTATCTATCCCTAGTGCAAATCTTTCATATGGGAAATCATTCATAAGAAAATATATAAACACTTAATTATATTCTACATTGCTGTGACTTAAGTACATTCATAATATATATTCATCATCTACTCAATGAAACATTATTTAATGTGGAAACCCATTAAAAAAAAACCACAAAGGCGCTCTTCATCTGGAACCTTTTTGTCTATGCTCTGAGATGCAGAATCCATTCTAGATATTCTTCTCTGATCTATACCAAATTCTCTCTCCTCTCATTCTCTCTGGTCTTATGTCACTCAATATTCTCCTACTTGACTCTACTGTTGATCCTCACACAACCTAGATCAACTACTCTTTTCTATACTTATGCGCACTTAGCTGTAGACTACTCGACTCTTCTTATAGACACGAAAACACTAAATGAATATATAATTAAATTGACTAGGTAATTAGGTAAACAACAACAAGAATCAAATATCAGAAGAAACTCACATGTAGCCTAGGATCTTCATTCCTATAGAATATTACGTGTCGCTATAAGCTGACTTCATTTAGTTACCGAACAAGCTGCCATTCCTATTCTAGTGACACTTGTCAGTAGCAACTAATCAACCTAATTACAAATATGCTTTTATTCCTTAACACACATGTGAATCTCACTAACTCTAGATGACCTCGTACCCACAATATTCCTTGAACTATTGTTTTTAGTCATTTCTCCACTACACGCTTTCTCTAGCATGGTTCCTTCTGTTGCAGCTGATCTCATCACATCTTTTCCTTATGTCACGGCTGCTCTTCTGTTAGTAACTCTTACTTCGTGAAATCTTATTCTGTCGCATCTTCCTCTGCTACTACTACTTGTCTTAACTCTTTCTTCCTTATATGCTCCTATTTTTCCTTCTTTGCTTCTTTCATATCTTCTTATTCCTTCCTACGACTGGACTCTTTACCTTCTTGGGAAGAATTATACCTATATTTCCCTAGCGAGAACATGCATCTTGATAGAGGGATAAACTAAAACTATATGCAAGCTTCAAAATATACTTTATAAGATTGAGGAACATGCAATGGATTCTCTTATGCTTGGATAGATTTAAACCAAGAATGATCCGAATATCCCCACAAAATATATCCTTAAGTGGGTACAACCAAATGTTTATGACTTCAAGTATAGTTTCATCTGATTATAAAGTTTCGTTGAATAAATCAAGTGAGCCAAGATATATCATAGCCAAAATGGGCCAAGTAATTAGATCATATTCCTCCATCCAGAGAATATTTTTATCCAAATATGTCAAATCCATTTGAATAGCTTGGTATGACACTTCTACATCAGATAAGAGTTGTGGGATCATAAAATTTCCCATGAGGGAATCATTTTTTAAATATCCTACCCTAATGTATTGAACCTCCTTTAAAGCATCCCTAATGAAAGGAACATTGAGACAGATAATAGTTTTAAGCAGGCAGTAATCTAATTGGGCAATCATGACACATGAAAATCTGAACCCAACTTAATATAATTACATGTATGCCTGATTTTTGACATTAAGCTTTTGACAATTCGACAAGACTCATATTTTATAAATTTTGGTTGATTTTCGTCGGATATCTGATATCAAAATGGTCTCGCCGGATATCCGGCATGTCATTTCCGGATATCTAACCACAAATCTCTTAATATGCACATCGGATATTTGACAAATGTGCGTTGGATATCCAACCACATATCCTTCTGATATTCGACCCAAAATAATTTAGAAAAGGAATGATATCCAATGAAAAAGCCGTCGCATAACCGACCCTAATACATTATAGGCTATCAAATATCAGATGAAATTTGTCATCGGTGGTATGGAATACCTATCAGAAATCTGACAATTAGAAAAGAGGAAAACTAATGACATTTTCCATTGGTGGTATGGCATATTCATTGGATATCATGGGAAGGGAAGTCGAATTTCCGACCACGATTGAGAATTTTAAAAAAATATACCAGTTCTATGGTGTGGCAGGTCATGTCACTCATGAAACCTTAGTGTGTGTTGTTTCTTACCTTGAATTGTGATACTCTATCTTTATTGATGTTGTGAGAATTTCTCATTCCATTATGATTCCTTAGAGTAATAGATGAAACTCTATTAGATATACCTTGTAGTATTGTAAGGTGGGATTTGGAATTGGTGACATGTTGATATGGTGGTGCATTAGGGTTACCTATGTATTGACAAGTTCTACACCAAATATGTATGTAGCTTAGATTATATTTATGGTCATCCTTGTGGGGTGAATTATTGTGCAATGATGTTGTTAAAGTTAATTTTGAACTACATTCTTGATCCCATGTCACCATATTTTCTATAGTTCAAATTCAAATTGCGACCATGTGGTGTTGTATATAAGCATAATGGATTTATGTGTTGAGCATGGAGTTGAAAAATGCTCTTTTAGATAATGAATACAAGCTGATATTAATAAGAAGAGATGATGGATATGATTTGATATCAGTGAGAAGAGTTAATTGATTATGGTGGTGCATACTCGATTTTCACCTTGCACTAGACACTAAACCCCACTCCTTTATGCCTTAGTGAGATCTACACCTATGCGATTTGCAGTTAAATTTGATATTTTCCACTTATGCCTCAATGGGTTTAGCTTCTACAACCAAATGATGTCCATGCAATGTGTTCCTTTGCACCTATGCATATTTTATCTTTTCTACACCTCCAACCTAGACTGACGTTGTTAGACTCCTCGAGCATGACTAATGGTTAGTCAAATCTTGAAGTTGGGGAGAGACTTTGAAATTTATGAATAGGTGTATGGACTTTAGGATGATTAAATTTTATTGGGATGAATGATATAATGGATAGGTTTTGGAGTTTTTTTTAATATTCCTATGTCAATTTTTATTTTGAGATGAGGCATGCATGCCTAAATAATTATAAACATAAGCATTAGTTTGCATAAAATATATATAGCATATGAATTTTATGTGGGATGATAGTATAGTAATGTGTCTATGATACATGTTATTCATAGATATCATATAAAGAATGGAGCCTATCTTCTCATATATTTTAGTAGTGTCAATTTCAACATGGTGGTAAATGAGATGGACATTGGATGTTTACAATAGGACCACATATCCTTTTGGATACTTTTCAATATGGAGAATAGTTGCATGTTTAGTTTCAATGGGTTGTATGTTATTTTTTCATCACATTAAGCTAGCATTATGATCTTAGGATCTTTTCACTAAGAGAATAACAAGAACAGCAATAAAACATAAGCACATTACAAGAGACAAGAGACACAAAGAGTTTTCCTCGGGGAAACCATAAAGGAGAAAACCCCGCAACTTCCTCTAAGATAGAATCAACACCAAAACAATAAGAGATCTCCCAAAATAGCAGTAGTCTTTTGTCTTCTGTCTAGGCCCAAAATTTCCTTCTCCAAAAGTGTGCCACACTTGGGAGAGAAAGTGATGTATTTCACAAGTGATAAATAGAGAGTCTCTCACTCTCTATTTATATTCTTTCGTTGACTTGAAGTGCACTCAATCATGTCGGCACAACTAACAATTACTTACTTGAGCATACACCTTAATTAGTGTATAATAACTCAAGTTCCCCGAAACTATGGGGACTTACCTAATGACTTGATATGAATTGATTACATTATTAATCCTCCCGATCGGAACATCGGGGCATGACCACATGACTCAAATACATAATAGAAACATCCCGGAATAAACATTGGGTTACAATACATAAGATACATAGAAGAATACATTCCAAAGTTACATATACATCAACACTCCCTCTTAACTAGGAAGGTATTCTTTCGACACAATTTTCAGCACTGGTCTTCTTCTCTGTATCAGCTGGATCATCTCGTCTTTAGGTCATCTTATTCTTCAAGTCATCTTAGTCTTCAAGTCATCTTCGTCTTCAAGTCATCTTCGTCTTCAAGTCATCTTCACTGGATCTGGATCATCTCTCGATCTGGATCAACATAGAACATCATCACTGGATCTGGATCATCTCTCGATCTGGATCAACATAGAACATCATCACTGGATCTGGATCATCTCTCGATCTGGATCAACATAAAACATCATAACTGAATCTAGATCATCTCTCGATCTGGATCAACGTCACTGGACTGGATTTGGATCATCACTGCTGGATCATCATTATTGGATCTGGATCATCACTCGATCTAGATCAACATCACTGGACTGGATCTGGATCATCACTCGATATGGATCATCACTGCTGGATCATCATTACTAGATCTGGATCATCACTCGATCTGGATCAACACTGGTGCTATCTCATGATTCTTCTCATCATAGGAAGTTCTACAGAGACATCCCTTTTTCATGTTGGTTGTAGGCATACCCTCATGTAGGTCTTCGCCCAACACTTACATCTAACCTGCTCGTTAGAAAGGCACGCCCAACACTCACATCTGATCATGTAGTAAACTACAATCCCATCAAAAAGGCCTAGCACTCACATTCACCAGCATGATAGGACACACCTACTATATCTGTGAAATGGCTCAGCACTTACAACCACTAGCATGATAGGACACACCTACTATCATCTGTGGAAAGGCATAGCACTCACATCCACCAGCATGATAGGACACACCTACTACCATCTGTGGAAAGGCTCAGCACTTATAATGACCAACATGGTAGGACACACCTACTACCATCTATGAAAAGGCTCTGCACTTACAATCACTAGCATGGTAGGACACACCTACTACCATATGTGAAAAGGCACTGCACTTATAGTCACCAGCATGATAGGACACACCTACTATCATCTGTGAAATGGCACATCACTTATAGTCACCAGTATGATAGGACACACCTACTATCATCTGTGAAATGGAACAACACTTACAGTCACTAGCATGATAGGACACACCTACTATCATCTGTGACAAGGCTCAGTACTTACATCCATCCAGGAGGGAACACATCCTGCTCACAATGATGGAAGGGCATGCACTCATATCTGATCATGAGGGGAACACATCCCAGCAATCATATCAGAATGGCCCCCAGTCCTCCTCAACTAAGCTACCTGGTAACTGACCAGGTGCCTCCATTTTCCTAGAGAATGGAAGTTGCCCTTACATTCGACCTGCTCATCGGAATGGCCAACACTCACATCTGACATGGAAGGAACTTAATCCTTTAGCCATGAACAGAATGGTTCAACCCTTACATCTGATCAAGTGGGAACACATCCCTCTATCACATCAGAATGGCTACTCAGTTCTTACACTGAGTGTTCCTGGTAACTGACCAGGTGCCTCCATTCCTAGAATGGCAATTGCTCTTACATCTGTCCTGCTCGACAGAATGGCCAACACTCATATCTGACATGGAAGGAAGCAACCCTACCATCATGATAGAATGGCTCAGCCCTTATATCTGACCTACTCATTAGAATGGCTATGGATCTCAGCACTCATATCTGACATGGAAGGAACCAATCCTCTCACCATGACAGAATGGCTCAGCCCTTATATCTGACCATGGAAGGAACCAATCCTCTCACCATGTGAGAATGGCTATGGATCTTAGCACTCATATCTGACATGGAAGGAACCAATCCTCTCACCATGATAGAACGACTCAGCCCTTATATCTGACCATGGAAGGAACCAATCCTCTCACCATGTCAGAATAGCTATGGGTCTCATCACTTTCTCTGGGAGGAAGCCTCGATCTGGAGAACACCAAGTCTCTCTCTAAAGTACTCGAACTTCATCCTAGCCAATGGTTTCGTCAATACATCAGCTATCTGTTCCTCTGTCGCAACATACAGGAGCTTCACTGCTCCTCTCTGCACCATATCCCTAATATAGTGATACTTGATCTCGATATGCTTCGACTTGTCATGAAACACTGGATTCTCTGACAACTTCATGCAACTCTGGTTTTCACAATGTATACAAGTAGCATCTAATTGGAGATCAAATATATCAGACAGTAGCTTCCGCAGCCATACTGCCTCACAACTAGCTGAACAAGCTGCGACATACTCTGCTTCAGTCGTACTCAGTGCCACACAGGATTGCTTCCTACTAAACCAAGAGATCACACCTGATCCCATACTAAAGCAACATCCCGAAGTACTCTTCCTATCGATGGCATTGCCTGCCCAATCTGAATCAACATAACCTTCCAGGTTAATCTTTTGATTCGCATTGTACTTGAGCCCATAATCAATTGTACCCTTCAGGTACCTCAAAATATGCTTTGCAGCAGTCAAGTGAACACTTCTCAGATCTGTCAGGTACTGGCTCAAGGTATTCTCAGCAAAGCAGATATTTGGTCTTGTGTTTGTCAAATACATCAATGACCCAATCATCTGATGATACATCGTAGCATCAACCGACTTTGATGAAGCATCACTCAATAGATTCAGGTTCGATGCCATAGGTGTGGCCATTGCCTTGCAGTCCATCATCCTGAACCTCTTCAGGATCTCTACTGCATACTTCCCTTGTCCAAGGAAGATCCCATCTATACTCTGCCACACCTCCATACCTAGAATAGTAGTGCATCGACACATAATAGGAGCATCACTGGTCTTCCACCTTCAACCTTGGATCAAAGGTTGGAATCCACTTTACTCTCAGTAAATCCTAGAATCATCAGTAATCTGCCCATCATGTCGTACCATGTCGAACCTTAGGATCTTCTGCAATCACTCCCTCTAAAGAGGAGCATCATACTCCCTCTGTCTTCTGTACTCTATGCACTGAAACATTCTGTACTGGAGTGACAAGTAGTATCCATCTAGGATCATTGGATACTAAGATCCTCTATCTTGAACTTCTTCAAAAGTTCATCTTGCACCCATCTGTGAGCTTGTCATCCTCTATCAACCTTGTAGCAAGGGTTAAGATATTCATCAAGCTCATCATGTATGTGTTATCCCATGGGTGTCTTCTGAACTCGTACAAGGCCTTCTTTCATTTTCACACATGATTGTGGATGTCATGTGACTTCACTTCTATTAGCTGTAAATGTTTCTTTGTAGACTATGCCTTCTCTTCATGAGAAGCCTCATGCTACGAATCTTGCTTTGTATCCCACGATGTTTCCATCTACTGCATGATGGAACTACGCCCTGACATCATTCTTCTTGAGCTGGTCTTCCATTTATTCTTAGTTACTTCTTCTTTTCTGGAAGGTTCTGCATCAATGATTTCATTGCATTCATCATATTATTCTTTGTCTTGAAATGTCGTCACTTTTTCTTCCGAACATGTCTTCATTCTTCTTTGCTTGTAGGTGATTATGTATGCGATCTTTCCTACAAGTCAAATGCATTTGTATGGTTAGAACATTTCATAAAGAATATTCATATTGGCAACTACTTATGCATAAATATATGATCATGCAACTACTTTAGCCAATACAACATTCATCCATGTCTTACTGAAACTTTCTAGATGCCTTCCATCTCTACCAGGACAACATTGAGATTGTGCACTAATCCAATATGTCAGCAAAGAGGTTTCACTCTAGATAAGTAACAATGGAGAGTTGTATAGCACCATGAGCTACTTACCCATCACATGCATATTAGTAGTATACTGTCATTAATGCAAACATCCTATCATGCATAATACATCAACTGAATATAAACAAATGCATAACAAAACAATATCATGAAATAACAATTGAATACTTATCTTTATTTGTTTCATGGGTAGACTGCTTCTTGATCCTTCAGCTTCATCATCTTCTTCATTCATAATAGCATCGTTTCTTATCCAAAAGCTAAGGTGGATAAGAAGTTCTTCAAGAGTTGAGTTCTTCATATTCCTCATTACTTGAGGGATCTTCTTTGGATGGAAAGAGCTTGATCTTCAGTTTCTCCCACCTTCTCTTCTTGAGCTTATTCTTCTTGTGAGTTCTCTTTCTAGAGTCTATTGAAAGCAATAACTTCCTTCTAGCACACATTCCTCACATGAATGAATTCCACAATCCTGGGAGGCCATTCAAGGTGGCCATCACCACTTTTGCATTCTTCACTTTTTCTTTTACCGCTTCAAGTTGTTCTTTGATTTGAGAGACTCTTATGACTGCATGGTCTCTGCATTCTGGATCTTCACATTCTTCAACTGGTTTCTTTAGGTCATATTATGATTTTGTTCTTCCCTTCAAATAGCTTGAAATTCTGGAAGACCTTCAACAGCTTTGCTTGCAATAGGTATTTCTCTGTAATGCACATGTGCAAGCCTTCTATGCCAAACCTCATTTGGCTCTACTGTGTCATGGATCAAGGCTTGTTCTGGATAGCCCTTCAATTTGTACAAGCCTCCTTATTGCTCTCCAATCACTACCGCATCATCGATAGTCTTTCCTTTTGGTCACATGATGACTTGACCATCTATGAATGCAACCCGCATTCCTTTTGCATCAATGCTGAAATGGAGAGAAGGTTCTTCTTGAGTCCTAGAACAAACAACACTTCTTTCATTGTTAGAGACTTACCAGAGTATAGCTTGTATGAAGATTCCCCACTACCTTTTATTGGATATTGGTAGTCATCTCCCAGTTTCACCTTGTGTGGTGATTCATGTTCTGACAGTCTTATAAAGGATTCCTTGAATCCCGTCATATGTTTGGAAGCCCCACTGTCTATAAGCCAATCATCACTTCCATGAGTAATGTTACCTGTGAGAGCTGATATCGGAACATATTCATCCTCGCTTGAAGAATCTTCACTTTCATATCTGGATCTCTTTCTGGATGTTTCATCATCCTCTGTAGCATGAGCATGATGTCTTCTTTGGCCTTGACCAAGTTCTTCTTGTGAAAGGTTTCTAACCTCGTCTCCCTCTGAAACTGGAACCTCCATACTCATGTAGGTGTCCAATCCATTTTCTTCAAAGAGATCATATACTTCCAGGATTGGAATTTGTCAACTTACGCAAGCTTGTCACCAAGCTGATGTGATATATCATATTGAAATGAGAACCTCAAATGGAAATAGCAAAGGATTAGATCTTATCGATTTGAGGTGTCCATCCTTGTCCCGGAATTCGCTGATCTAGGGTTTGTCGCAGAAACCCTAATTTTCAAAACTTGGAATATTTCAGATATGATTGGAAAAACAGATAGATCTCTTCAAATGGAGCTGTCCAATGTACTCCTTTTCTGAAAACAGTGGAGGGAAGCTCCCAGAACAGGAAGCCCTAATTTTCTGATTTCTTTTGCAGAAATGCCTGTTACTATTTCTGTGATATCTCCGAAGTTACTACTCCTCTATGTCTGAAATTTCGTACTGAGGTAACCTCGCATGTTCCTGATCCAAAAATGAAGGTTTCATCAGAATTGGTTTCACCATTTTGGATTTATGATCCTTTTCCCAAGGTGACCTGTTACAGAACTGTTCAGAACAGCGAAGTTGTACAGAATGCCACATGTCACCAGTTCATCTTCTAAGTCTGATATTTGGATCACCAAAAGTAAAGTCCATGCCCTTTCTGGAACATCTTCAGGAATTCAATTTGGACCTCTTTATCTCAATATATTTCATATCTCCCCAGATGTCCTATTTATGGATGATTTTTGGAAGAGGCTGGAACCCTAACTTGGAGAGATCATATCTCCTGGAGTACAGCGAATCTAAGTCTGATTTTTGGACACAGGATTCATCAGGATTTTAAATTTGGTCCATGTAATTTTCAGCTTCTGAGAATTCACCAATATCGGAATATAGAGACTGTACCAAAACTTAGCATTTTTAGTATTTAGGGTTTCTCCTAGCTCAGTGTCAAACTAGGGTTTTACTTTCCCGGAGTTTCACCCAACCAAATTTCTTGATCCAGGTCTCTAAACTTTGGTTCTAATGAGAAGAAAATCCTATGCTGGTATCACTCAAAAATTCCTCTTCTGTAGAAATCCCTAATTTCCACATCGAAACTGAAAATGCTTGAAATTGAATTTCGCATCGACAGAAAGATGCACCCTTCCATGGAGAGTCATCTTAGCATACTCTTGCTGAAAATATGTGGAGGAAGATCCACAAAATAGGAAGCCCTAGTTCCTGTAGCTGCATAATGTCTTCTTCTCAGGTTAGCTCTGATACCATGTTAGTTTTTCATCACATTAAGCTAGCATTATGATCTTAGGATCTTTCACTGAGAGAATAACAAGCATAGCAATAAAACATAAGCACATCACAAGAGACAAGAGACACAAAGAGTTTTCCTCAGGGAAACCATAAAGGAGAAAACCCTGCAACTTCCTCTAATATAGAATCAACACCAAAATAGTAAGAGATCTCCCAAAACAACAGTAGTCTTCTGTCTTCTATCTAGGCCAAAAATTTCCTTCTCCAAAAGTGCGCCACACTTGGGAGAGCAAGTGATGTATTTCACAAGTGATAAATAGAGAGTCTCTCACTCTCTATTTATATTCTTTCGTTGACTTGAAGTGCACTCAATCATGTCGGCCCAACTAACAATTACTTACTCGAGCCTACACCTTAATTAGTGTATAATAACTCAAGTTCCCCGAAACTATGGGGACTTACCTAATGACTTGATATGACTTGATTACATTATTAATCCTCCCGATCGGAACATCGGGGCATGACCACATGACTCAAATACATAATAGAAACATCCCGGAATAAACATCGGGTTACAATACATAAGATACATAGAAGAATACATTCTGAAGTTACATATACATCAACATTGTATGCATAAGGGATATGCACTGGTATGAATTTTTCTAATAACCATAGCATTTTTCAATGAAATATTCCAAAGACAGTTATTACACAAAAATATGGGCAACTAGTACAATATGTCATACACGTAGAGTAAGGGATGTTAGAAGTTGTATAAAATCACGTTGATCATTAAGTTTTGAAAGTTGTATAATGTCCTAGTTAAACAGGTCTCTATGACCATTTTTTCCAAGATTCACGCCCCCCAAGGATGAAGCTATGTAAGGGACCTGCCACATATCATGTCAATATATATTATATATGTTAACATGAATATACTCATTTCCATAAGAAAACATGTTACTTTAAATAACATACCATTTTATCAAGTTGTACTAATGCTTCTTATGCTTATAGCTTAGGTAGTAGAAGTTTTGTATATATTGCACGAAATACAAGTAATCATGGGAAATAAATATAATAACAAAAGTTCAAAAAGTTCAAAAACTAGCATCATGTTTACAAGAACTGGTGGCATATTGAACTTAACCTTACATGCGCTTTTGTTAAACCTAGATATTTATAGTTGGAATCTTGTCCAGATTCTCTATTTGGATGGAAAAACCTCATGCAGGGTCCCTCACAACTACATCATATTACAAATATTATTAGTACCATGAAAAATAATGATAAGAGATAGACCAGATATTCCAAAACTGTAAAGGATACATTATTTTGCTAACGAAATTGTGAATTAAAATTCCATCAACATCTTGAATCGCTGATCAAAATCCCATACCATATCGTTCGGATAATGTTTGATTTATTTCAACTAAATAATGTACTATGACTTGGATTTGGGTTTTCTAAACTCTTCAATCAATCCGATTCTAATTTGCACTAGTGTCTTTTGTTGATGTCCTATTGGTACTTGTACAAAATTCATGTACCAATCTGATGCTCAACCTTGAAAGGTTGTCTCTAGTTATCCTTTCTTGATATATTTTTCTTAAACTTGCTTCATAGTCCATACTTCTTCACAAAGAAACTAATATTACTTGGGATATTCAGTCCCATTCCCATAGAAAAATGGTAGTTTTACTTTGTCACCCGCCATTATGGGTCTTCTTTCGGTATTCGTTGATCCGCTACTATTACTCCTGTGGTGGCACACATGGAAGTCTTGTGATGATCTAGTGTTTCTTCCTGAATGTGGTGCAGTGCACGAAGGTGTAGGTGCTTTGTTTCTTTAGGTTGGTCCTTCCTCGATATCGATCCTTTTTCACTGTAAGGTAGCTTAGTCCCTTATGGTCTCCTTTCACAGTTTCTTATTCCAGTCACACTAGGACTCTCCCTAGTCCTATGCCTCTTCTCTTGTTGAAAAATCACCCCACTTTGTAGAATACCACACTCTTCATCGACTTCCCTCATAGTCTCGTCGTAACTCCCATCCATCTACCTCGTATCATTCCATCCAAACCTTGTCTCTGTAGTACCCATAACCTCTGCACACCAAGAATTTACTCGTCGGAGTTCATTTTCAATATTATCTTTTTGTATATGAGCATATTAATCCATAATTGTAAAGATAATAGAAACCTCCCTCTTGGTCCTTGGAAGAATTCCCTTTCTACGTCGCTATAGGATTTGACTGAGTAAACAACAAACTCAGTGATATATCCTTCGAAAACATTGTCGAGCGACACTTTGACAACTCTTGACTCCTTTTTATTTACCATTTTAAGCCAATGGATCAGTTCAGGGGTACAGTAAGTAGGTTCGACTCCTTCGAAATTCCTTTTCTCGAAGGTAATTTGCACCAACCACTCGTACAAAGTAATCGGGAAATCAACAAAGAAAATTTTGTGAATATAATAGTATATATTTCTTCCCAACCACTCTTCTGCTGTCAGTCTATAGCTCTCATTTTCTTCTACTACAAAGTATCACACCTTCTAATCAAACCAGTCCTAGATCTCCAGTTTCGTTGTGTGCCACAACATGTCCTCTTCTTCCTTGCACTATGATCCCGACAACAAAACCATTTGTTGACACACTTCATTCGACAGGGGTTCACTCATTGTCAACACCCTTCAATGCAATATCCCTAAACACCAACTTGAACATGTTTTACCCTATCCAGCAACACTTGTGAAGCAGATGCAGTATCACTCATGATGTTTGAGGGAGGGCTGTAGGAACCACATTTCTGCAGAAATGAAGAGGACTTGCGCACTTAATATTACTCTGTCATAATACAATTCACGGATCCCATAGGCTTTAATATATTATTTATCCAATATATTTATCATCATTCATAGTAAGATCTAGTATCGTAACAATCATGATTTAACATTCACTTAACAAAGATTTTGACATACAAGAACCCATTAACCACATAAAAACTTCACATAATCCAGATATGAAAAACATCATAAATTGAGATCGCAACATTCAGACATCTTAGACCACATCATTACAGTTTTAAAAACAAAGACATAGTTTTCATCAATGCTCATCTCATATTAGCTTTGAAGAACAAAATACATCCCTTGGTCGAAATCCTCATACCAAAACCAATTCATCCATATATTACAAAACAGGTCGCAACCATAATATCTCATAATACGACAAATAAAGAGATAATGTCTAAGATTCCAAGTTCAAAACTTATCTATCAACTATATTTCTAATTCTATTTATAGGCTCGCGCCTTTAGAAAAAGGTCTACATATAACTAACTTGGACCAAATTCTATGTACTTTCAACTAGACCAACCACTCTTGTCGGTAACTTCCTCTTGCACAATCTACTTTGACACTTGTTGCAATATCTTTTTTTTCACTTTGTGGACTTGATCTCCTTTACAACAATTAATTAATCTTTATGATTAATTTACTAGGTTCTAGACTAGGAAGTTGGCATCCACTTCCACCACTTGGTAAAAAATTTCCAAAATTGCATCCAAGAGAAACCTTCAAACATTATGGATTAAATTCTTCCAACTATACATACTTCCCAGTTTAGTATGTGTGCTTTCCTACCTTATCCAAACTTAGATTTCTTTTCTGCAGCGTTAAGGTAAAAAGATGAAAACTAGTCACATGGAAACTGCCTTGTTTTTGCACAATTCATCCTTTTTCTCTTTCTCTCTTGAAAGCATGAGTATATTGAATTTCCATCACTTATCAATTGACATACATCATTAATCTAATTCGTGACCTTCCTAGACCAATTTGGAAAGTGTTTTATGCACCTAGCGGGTGTTTTTGACTTTCAGTAATCCTGCTATTGTGAGGATTCAACTTGCCTTACGAATTCAAATATATGATGTAATTATATATTTGGATATCCTATTATTTTATAATTTTTTATGATGTACACTTATGCAATGCAAGTTATTGTTATGCACCAATTTCAGTCTCCAATTTTTAGTGGATCTTAGCATGTCTTCTAGCAATTTCTTGTGAGTTCAATTGTACTAAGGCAGGGATTAATTTCTACATGGTATTAAAGAATTTTTAGATCGATTATTATCCTCACTTATTTATATTTCAAGATCAATTACCACTCTCACAAGGAGCACATTCAGACTACCTCGGGGTGCAATTGCTTAAGAAATGGATCAATCTCACCATATCATCTTGATTCCATTCAACTACTTTAAATGGAAGACACAGATGGAGATTCTGATGAGGAGAAAAGGCCTTTTCAGAGTGACCATGGCAACTGAGGCTGAGCCTAATGTAGTATTAGAGAATATCAAGTGGCATAATAGGAGGGATGAGGCTTATGGTCTCTTGTGTCTCAATATTTCCATATACCTTCTTTTCCATCTAGATGGATTGACATCACCAAATGAAGTATGGGAGAAAGTCCAAACATTATTTGGAAACATATATGAAATGAGGGGACATCAAATCAAGAATGATATTATCTTACTGATTCCAAGAAATTTTGAGTCCTTACAAGTCTACTTCTCTAAGTTTAAAGCTCTTGTTCTTCAGCTAAATCAATGTGGTATTGAAATGAAAGATGAGAAACTAGTGTAGTAGGGAAGAATCCCTAGCTACTTGCTGAAGCACCTACCTTCCGTCTATAGGACAGAAGGGTAGAGTCAACCTGCAATGAACTGTTAGCAATAAACTATGGAGAACCCGCAGAAAAAAATGTTAGAAACAAACTGAGCATAAATCTAAACAATAAACTCAAAATCAAAGTGACACATTGAGATCATAATACCTCAGGTCTTTCTGGAAGATGGGCCACCATGCCCTAGTTTAGGAAGCTACCTCTCTCTACTGGTTTGGGTGGTATGTAGCAATGCTCAACATACAGGAAAATAGACTAGTGGAGAAAAGAGAATGAGAGGGATGAATGGCTTGAGAGAGTTGGCTCCTCAAGGCACTCATATGGGCAGAGTAACAATAGGCACAGAATGAATGTTTTGAGAGTGACCCCCACCCCTGTGTTTATATATTTTTTCTCAAGTTTTAGGGTTTTTATCCCTTGGTCAGGGTTTTAAGCCCCTTTCTACCTCTTTTTAACTCTTTTTTGGGTTTTTAGTGCTTTTTAGGTGTTTTAGCCCCTGGTTGAGCTATTTCTGGATTCTTTATGGGTTTTTAAGCCCGTTTTGATGTTTTTGATCCTCTGAGGGGAAAAAATAGGTTAATTAAGTGTGTGGGGGTCAATAAGGGTTAGGAAATGGATTTATTTATGTGGTGTAGGCCATGTAGAGCTAGTCAGGTGATTTTTTTGGTTAACAGATTTCCCCATAATGTGTGAGGGCCAGAGATCATCATATGGCCGACATACATCATAGGATTTTTTGTGGAGAGGTGGTGCTTCCTGAGTTGGGACATGTTCGATTTTGGTTTTTGTATTAATATGTTTCCCATCAATGGGTGAGAAACCAATAATGCATGGCATGTATATGGATGAGGTGGGAATCCCCATGCTCACAACAATGTCAAAATAATGATGTGATATAGGCTCCAAAATGCAAGAGTGGATCATGTACAACTATTGTTACATAGTGTTTGCCTCAATAAGAGGTTGAATACAATACTGATATGAAGAACTGCTACATTGGACCCATGGAATTCTCATGGAATGCTATATCTTCATAATTGATGGTCTACTAGATATGGAATGGTACATAAATGTAGGGACTTACTGAGGGAGAGTCAGAGTCATTGTGGTACAATATGCTACATCAATCATGAATCTATACCAAAGCACTATTCTGGGGTTTCTAAAAATTGTCTCCAACGCAAACCAAAAATCACATGGGGCATGAACCTATTTGGGTCCCTCAATAGACTCATCAATGTGTTAGAGTCAGGTGACATCCGGGGTCTTCAACCAAATATTGCATGGACCAATACCTTGTATGAATCTAAACAATGCAATGATATAGCTAGAGTCGAGCACGTGAGACACAACCATCCTGAGAGGCACTAAGGACTCCTCTTAAGTGGTCCGAGGAACTCATCAATAAGGTTAATAAAAATAGGATACAAGGACCTTTGGGTCTATCCTCTGGAATATATGTGTTTTCGTTGAGAGCAGGAGACCTACAACTGTTCAAGGCAATGATGTTTCTCTGACCAGAAGTGTGAGGGAGATAACCAAGGGTGTGTGAAAATCGGGGGTCTAACGCAATAAATTGGGGAATAGGGGAAGAAAGGGGTACTGTGAACTCAAACTTCCTTTGTTTAGAATATGATGGCAGGGATAACCAGGTAGCAAATGAAACTTGCCTCATAGGAGGGGGATCATAGCTGTAATACTTGAAATTTAACTACATATGGGAAATACTTGGGTGGGTAGACACTTTTTGTGTTTATAGGATCCAAGGAAGACTCATCTCAAAATACTCTGAACAAAGGCGATTGAAAATGGGAATTCTGTTGAACTGTTACATGTGGGGTGGTGTCTAAAGACACCCTTGTGGTACGATGTCGTGTATTTTTAGTGAGCCCAAGAAAGTAAATGCTTGATGGTGCTTTCAATTTTAGAGAGTCTAAAAGCATGAAGAAGACTCCAATGGGGGCTCTTTTTCGTTGATAGTCTCCTATGCCTGAAAAAGGATAAAAGTGTACATAGGAGAGCTCGCTCATCCTTTCGGGGATGGGAGACTTCTTTACCATTGGTAGTCCAATCAGGCTGAAAAAGGTTAAACCTGTACTGATTGGATGGTCATTCAAATACTTTTCTGAGCATGAATGAAACCATTTTTTCTCGATGATCTTTTCTTTATGAGAATGCTGGAAAAGAGCTTAAAGACAACCCACGATGAGCTTTTTCGTAGAGTTCGTTCTCAATGCCCGAGAAAGCATAAAAGGATGTAGAGGGATACATTCTTGGCTTGAGTGTGACAAGGTGGTCCTTTTCATATAGTAGTCTACATAGTTCACAAAAGGAGGTAAACGAGACGTTGTAGACACCCTTTCTTATACTTTAGAGAGGGGGAAAGGAAGCAAGGGCGCTCGGCAATCTTTTCATTATTTTAGGAGTGAGAAAAGAGCTTAATAGAAAATCCGTAATGGTCAACCAATCCAGGGGCACTAGTCATGCCCCATGGAGGGATAGTGAGGGGTGGTCAAAGGTGACCAACTATGCATCATGGATGGACCAAGTCACTCTTGAACATAACATTATATGGATTAGATGGTTCACGATGGGGGCATGTTAAACAAGGTGACCTCGGGTAATAGGTCCAGAGAATTAGTGGAAGTGGCAGTCGATGGACTAGACTACATATGATGTAAACACATGTACAAGGGCAGTTATATTTCCAAATTCATGACAAAATGATCTGAATTCCGGGAAATTGTCCAGGAACCCACGTAAGCTGTGGTGGACGGACTAGACAGTTATATGCGAAGGGAATGTAAACTGAGGTAAATTTCAAGAAATGGTCCCAAAAATCACTCATAAAAAATGAGATGATGTTCCCATCAATAGATGGAGGACAGAAAACGGAAACCAACAGTGTGAACAATGACCGAAACAGACTTCGTACGGCTCTGTTATGCTAGGAAGAAGAAACTAGACCTAATGAGGCCTATAAATGGGTGGGGACCACTTTGTGAAGTGTCATTTTCACTGTTCATTGCTGAGTTGGAGAGGAGGGCCCCAAAATTATTTTTCTAATTTCTTCTATTTCAACCGGTGGTTTCATAGTCCATGACTTGCAAGTAAGAGTTCTTGCAAAGCCCATATTTTTTAGTGGTTCAAAATTTTTGGTTTGCTTGCCCGGGACCCTCCTCTAGTCTGCTAGGGATTCCAAGTGCTGGGTCGCTCTTTTTGAGGGAAAAGGAGTGACTGGGTCTCTCCTGTTGGGAAGAAAGGTGCGACCTAGGGTTTCTCCTATCTGGCCTAAAAGAGTGACCCAGTAGCATCTGTTTGGCTTGTATGAGCGACCTGGTTGCTACTTTGGGCCCAACAGGTGCAATCTAGTCCTAGGTGTGTTTTTTTGCTGAGAGTTGGGGCTAACAATGGTTTTGTGCTTCTGTAGGATGGCCCCAACAGTGTGGTGAGGGATGAAATGCAAGGATCTATGGTTAGCTACACTTTTAGATGCAGGTACATAAGATACACTTTCCTACTGTGGACTCCTCAAGTTCATGGAGGTGCCTTTGACGAAGAGCCTGCGACTATTACTTGAGGTATTAGTGATTTTATGGGATGCGTAAGGTGAGTTATTTATTATACATGGGAAGCATATCAAGAATACACTAAGGGATGTATACTTTCTGAATAGGATCCCAATGCTGGAAGTGGTTGGTGATATGATGCCAAAACTCTCATATGGGGAGACGCTTAATGAGCTTTGCGAGAGGAATTGCTATGCCTCAGTGTATGTACGGGGCTCACATATTTTGATGTGTGATATTGAGATTCTTCCAACTCATGTAGTTGCAACAATGGTTATAAATATCTTGGGTTCATTCGAGAACCACAAGATATCTGGGGGTCAGCTCGAGATGGTGGAGAAATCTATGGGAGGAACATAGTTTGCCTGGGCCTAGATGTATTTGTTTGATGTTTAGCGTTCTCTGGAAAAAACCAAGTTGGTTCGAGGGGAGTTCTACTTTTCTTCTTTCATGTGTGCCTTCTTCTTTAAGAGGGTCCTGACTCTTAGGAGGTATGTATTAGTGTGTGATGGTGTAGAAGGAGCAAGTCGACGAAGTCGACTTGAACAAAGATCGACCTAAGTCGATCAGCCGACTAAGTCGGCCGGCCGACTAAACTAGAAATATTAGTCAGCTAACTAACAGTCGTGTCGGTTCACCGAACTGACAGGTAGTTATCTTGTAATTGTTTGTAACTTGTATATATTAGGCTATTGAGCCAAGCGAGAACTTAGTTCAGTTCTATGCCTTGTATGAACTCATTACATTAATATAATCCGTTTTCCTATTTGTTCTTGTCTCCTGTATCTGATTTATAGTTATGTTTTAGTATGTATTATTGGTAACCTTATGTGATCTGTGAGATTACAACATTGGTTCCGTTGCCAGTAGTACATGTCTAGAATATATGCTCACATATGATACTAGAGCAGGAGATCAAGGACTGGTGGGACAGTAAAGTTGTGAACTACTTGCAAAATTACGCAAGACGAAACAGATTAACAGTCGTTGAAGCTAGAGACAGATTTTTCACAGAGACACATGAAAAATTCGTCGAGTATGTGCCACAACTATTGAAGTAGCTTCTGGATGAGAAGACCAGACACGACTAAAGAACAGCAGTTGCTAGATAAACTATTCCGAGGGGGACGAACAAATCTATCGGAGTGGTTTGAGAAAATCGATGACGACTTCTGTGAGGAGCAAGCAGTTGAAGACCAAACATCGGTAGAAACTGTCAAAGTGAAATTATACACCGATTTCACCGAACAATTCTTGTGCTCCCTGCCGACTTTGCTGTTCAAATTCTTGATAGAGAACGGAGGAAGCCACATCGTTGAACCTCGACCACCACTGTGTGAACAACCACCAGACACTAACTGGGAGGAGAAGCAGAAGAAGTGGGAGAAATTTATTGCAGAAATGGAGTGGGAATACTTCCTAAGAAAGTGATTCGAACTATCCGAGCTTTCTAAAAAGCGTCGGGTAGGCTATGGGGGGGTAGCTGGTCTTGTGTCGGAAGTAGAGTATAGTGGATCCTAGTCGACTTCAGGAGGATAGACGTCACCAGTAATGAAAATTCGACTGTAGAAGACTTGAAGACAATAGTACTGTACGAAGGTATGTCGGGCATTAAGAAACAAGAAAGGGATGAGAGACCGCAGAGAAGGGAAGAAAGACTCAAAAGAGCTGATGGGCTGTGCAGAGAAGAAAACCCTAGGGAGACCAACCGTGAAGACAATCCGCTAGAGTCGGGTCATGACCGATAGGAAGAGGGCATAGAACAAGTCATGTCCCCTATGGAGGAAGAATAAGTGTGGATAGAGTAGCCAGAAGCTCTCCAATTAACAACTCCCAACGAAGGAATAACCCTTTCCCTGACAAATCCACATACCAGAATCCAGACTATTATTGAAGAAGATCTAAGACTAAGAGCTGGTGACTATAGTATCTGGAGATTGACTAGGAAATGATATGTACAATGAACAACATCTTGTCATACACCGACCGTTTGAAGGGAATTGGGTGATGATTCAAGTGACACCATCCCTCTGAAGTATCCACTTGCTCTTACCGACATAGGAAGGAGCACCCCCCCCGCCACATACAACTTTAGAAGAAAGCACAGAATCAGACCTGTGCACACAACATTCCACTGGATCATCAACAATATAAATCCACAACAACCCACTGTACGTTGAAGACGAATCGACCACCGACGGAGGTACCAGTTCCGTCGGCCAAAATTCCACAGGAGCTTCTACATCAACAATCCCACCACTTTCATCACCACCCACACTGCCAACCCCACCAACTTCTGAGAGCAATGAAAGTGACTCAGACATGGGTCACGAAACAAATCACATTCCTCTCTATGAGGGGGATGAAGACCCCAGATGACACTGGTTCATTTGTGAGTCCATCTGGGATGCAAACCAGGTGAAAGATGAAGACCGACAGATGGCTCAGTTCGTCGGAGCCCTATGGAAAAGGGCCCTGACCTGGTACATGAAATTTTTGGAAAGGCAACCAAGAGCAATGAAAGCTGAGATTAAAGCACAGTTCTTATCCTTTTTCAAGACCCTAGACGCTAAGCACCTAGCCGCCAAAAAGCTCAAGACAACGTAGCAAAAGCCAGGGGAGATCGTCTGCAATTATGACAAACGATGGAAGGACCTATTGAGTCAATTAGATTATGTTATTGATGAGAAACTACTAATTCAATGGTTCCTTGCATGGTTATCACAAAAAGTTCACCGACACATCAGTATGGAAACCTTCAAGACATATGAAGATGCGCTGACCAAAGCTCTGCGGGTGGAAATGGATGAAGACATACCGGCCTATCCGACGGACCACTAACTAGAAGAACAGCTCAAAAATGTCCAGAATTCCTTGAAAGAACTGACCCTAAAAAATCAAGAAATATGGTGTACTAAGTGTTCGACGACTGGAAACTCGAAAGACAATTGTCGACATGAATACATCTGACAAGACGTCCGATTTGTGAAAACTAAAGTATTTTGCGAAATTTGCCAGGAGGCCAGAGATAATTCTACGAAAGAATGTTCATTTAACATGAAGAATGCCAAAGCTTCCTGGTGCGCCATCTGTGAGACAAAAATTCACAATATGGCCGACTGTCAACTAAACCTGAAAAACAGACAGAACTATCAGGCCGTCTACCAGATGAATGCAGTGGCGCAGAGCAATGAGAAAAATAGTACCAATGACCAAAATGGGGAACGATACGAAGGCCGACGATATAAATGACAGTACGAAAATCGATGATAAGGGTTTGGAAGAGGTCGATTTGTTGGGAATTACAACATCTGACCGCATTGATCTACCCAGTACTTCATCTGCTATAAAGAAGGGCACCGATGTGCAGACTGTCCGTACAAGGACAGAACTGACCTTAAATTCTGTATGCATTGTGGAGTAGGCGATCACTCTCTGGAGGATTGTCCTACCATGTTAGAAAAAATCAATAATAAGAAAAATGTTAATGTCTTGTCTTGTGTACAAAAGCATGATGTATTAAATACTAAAAATATGCATATTGTCACTCGCCAAGGCACAAAATCAGGGCCTGATAACCCCCAAATTAGTAAAATTAAAAACACAAATGGTTATCCGGATCCTCTGAAGGAAAAAAAAACCTATCAAGAAGCCACCCACATATTTCAAGACATTGCACAGCAAGAAGACATTATTACCAGTCGACCTACCACGACATAGCAATTAACTCATCTCATTCAAATAGACAAATCCGTCGCCCAGTTCATTGATTTATTACATGAAATAAAAATCAATAACTTTGGAAAACAAACTAAGAAAATTTGTAGCCTCAATAAAAAAGACAAAAATGATGTCGACCCACTTGTCGACCTGGAAATCGAAGATTATCACGTTCGACAAGTGGTGCTCGATTTTGGGTCTCAGGTAAATATCATGGCCAGGGATACATGGGAAAAGATGGGATGACCTCGACTCTATGAGTCAGGAATTTATCTAAAACTTGCCAACCAAGGCATCATCAAACCCATTGGGGTTTGGAAAGATGTCGACACCACCATCAAAGGAATTTCGACTAGGGTTGATTTCGAAATTATCGACCCAAAATAAGGATCCAGCTCCTTCCCAGCGCTAGTTGGTCGACCTTGGGGATGAAAGATGAAAGCCTCCATATCCTTAGACAAATAACGAATTAAGTTAAAAGGAAATGGTCAAAAAATCATTATACCCATTAATCCTTCCCAAGGTGCCCCTTGGATCAAACCGATTGATGAGGAATTCGATGTCAGACAGCTTTACCAGATCCATAACAATATGGACTATACCAAGCCAAACATCTATGGGGAGCTTCACTTAGGTAACCAAGATTCAATTGGATATAATTTAGATGCTGAATTATATGACTGGGAAATGGAAAATTATGAAATGCAAGCAAGAGGGTGCTGGACTATACAAAAAGTACAGAAAAAACCCACCCAACAGTGCTTCATTGTCTCAACTATCCCCAAAGTCTTTGAAAACAAAATCAGGGAATGACCTACATTACAGCCAACCAACTTACATATTACCCAACTTCCCAGGTATAAGGAAAGAGAATCTCCAATCATGCACATTGAACAAGTATCTAAAAATATTTGAGAACATGGCATACTTCAAAGCTTAGTGGAAACCTTTACAGGTCAAGCAGCTCGATGGTGGAACACCCATCCGACAAAATTGCAGACCTGGACAACTGCTTCAACTTTCTTTATCGAAAGATTCGGTGGGAAGAAGTTAACCTAGGACACTCAAATCCCTATCTTTGTCCAAGGCCAAGACCCAGAAGAACACATCACCCTTTGTGAAAAAGAGTGGAGACGGCTTGGACACAAAGATGAGTGAGCCTGGCCACATTTGTTCCCTTCAACCCTAGCCGACTTGCCTAATAAATGGTATAAAATGGAGGAATCTAGAGGAGAAACCTTCTTTTGGCATGAACTTAAAGAAAATTTTATTAAGGACTTCCAGTTCATACCTCAAAACAAAAACTTGGTTGGGACAGCACACCAAATCAAATAGTTTCTTCAACCGACAAAAAAACAACCCGTCCAAAACCATCGACCAATCAAGGATTGTAACAAGATACAAGCTGAATCAAAATCACAGTCGACACGTTTAAACTTAGAAAATGAACACATAGAAGGTAAGAGTTTCAGATGGAAGCCCGACCACATTGAAACAACCAAACCGATCTACTCAATCCTGAAAGTCAAGACCACCGACAAACCAGACCTTGAAAGAATTACTGCAGCTGACTTTTCGGCTACATTCTCACAGTTCAAAGAAGGAATTCAGCCGATCAATGAAGCTAAAGCACTAGAGTGGCTGGATGCCAAAGTGAAAACTAAGGAGGTCGACATTTCAAATGACGACCGTCCAAATATAGCTCAGATTGGTGACTACTGGACCAAACACCAAACCACCGAAATCATAAACTTACTTAAAGAATTCCAATATGTCTTTGCAAGGGACTATAAAGACTTAAAAGGGTTAGTACAAGAAATGGGAGAAATGAAAATAGATACTAAACCTGATGTCCGACCTGTCAAGAAACGACCTTACAAACTAGATCATAAGTATAAGGAGATAGTTAAGAAGGAAACAGACAACATGTTAGCCGCAGGGATCATTTACCCTATCGACCAATCGGAATGGGAAAGTCCCATGGTCGTACAACCCAAGAAACATGACCCGACCAGGTTAATAATTTGTGTCAACTTTTGGGAGCTCAATAAAGTCACACTCACAGATCCATTCCCCACCCCCTATGCTGATGAAATCCTGAATGAAGTTGTAGGCCATGAATGTTATTCATTTACAGATGGATTTTCAGGATATAATCAAGTACCCATAGCAAAAGAGGATCAAAAGAAAACAACATTTGTATGTGAATTTGGGTCCTTTGCCTACAGAGTTATGCCTTTTGGGTTGAAAAATGCACCTGCAGTATTCTCTCGAATTGTTGTCAATACCTTCCAAGAATATATCTATAAGACCATGACAATATACTTCGATGATTGGACCATATACTCCACCTTAAAAGATCGCTGCACATGGCTTCAACTTATGCTGGAGAGATGTTGACAGATACAACTTTCCCTAAATATTAAGAAATGTACTTTTATGACTCCCATAGGCATACTCTTAGGACATATTGTCTGCAAAGACGGTATAAAGGTCGACTTTGCCAAAATAAAAATCATCCTCGACCTCAAAACCCCAATAAACCCTTAACAGGTCCGGGTGTTATTGGGCCATACAGGATACTATAGGAAATTCATCAGACACTATTCCGATATGACTTACCCTCTGGAGGAATGGCTAAAAGATGATCAGGAGTTTACATGGATAGAAGGATGCCAAATATCCTTCGACAAATTGAAAAGAAAACTGGTCGAAGCTCCCATACTTAAATTTCCAAACTGGTCGACCAAATTTCATGTGCATATTGATGCATCAGGTATCGCAATTGGAGCCATCCTTACTCAACCAGGGGATGATGGGATGGATTACCCTATAGTATATAGCAGTCGGAAATTAAATAAAGTTGAAAGGAACTACTCGACCACTGAACGAGAAGCCCTAGGTATGGTCTTTGCCCTCCAAAAGTATCGACATTACCTATTGGCCAACCCTTTCATATTTTATACCGACCATCAAGCTTTGAAGTACCTTGTTAATAAACCCCTTCATCATGGAAGAATTTGTCGATGGTTACTTCTGTTTCAAGAATTTGAGTTTGAAGTAGTGGTCCGACCAGGAAAGCTAAATGTTGGACCCGACCACCTATCATGTATAGACACAGGGGAGGAACTGACCAGAATTGATGACGACTTGCCAGATGCACATCTATTTCGTATAGAAACAGTACCCGCAGAACTAGAAGAAATAGCTTAGTTCTTAGAGACAGGTCAGGCACCCGAAGGTCTGAACACCAAGAAGAAACAAATCTTAGCTATGAAGGTTGCACCCTACAGCCTCATCAATGGATTTTTATACAAAATAGGGTTAGACGACATTCTCAGACGTTGTGTACTCGACCATGAGAGAGAACAAATCATGCATGAAGCACACTATGGACCTACAGGAGGACATTTTCAAGAGGATACAACTGCAAGAAAAATCCAACAGTCGGGCTTATGGTGGCCGACCATCCACAAAGATTACAAAGACTTTGTTAGTCGATGCGATAGATGTTAACAACTTGGTCGACCTCTGCCAAGCATAGAAATGCCCTTGATATCTATAAACCCTAGTCTCACATTTGAACTTTGGTCTATAGACTTCATAGGAACTTTTCCTATCCCAGCCAAATGATCAGGTGCAAGATATATTATCATGGCTGTGGAATATGTCACCAAATGGGCAGAAGTTGAACCTGTCGATACATGTTCAAGTGAGGTAGCTACTAAGTTTATCTACGAAAACATTATCACTAGATTTGGATTCCCACTCACATTGATTAGTGACCAAGGATCACATTTTATCAACAAATCCATCAAAATTTTGACCGACCAGTTTCACATTGACCACCGACAAAGCACTACCTACCATCCTCAGTCGAACGGAGCGATTGAAGCTTTTAACAAAACACTCACAAAAGGGTTAACCAAAATATGCAACACCAACAAAGATGACTGGGATGAGAAAATCCCTGTGGTTCTCTGGGCATATAGGATAGTATATAAGCGGTCGACCGATCAAACCCCCTTTCGACTAGTCTACAGGAAGGAAGCAGTCGTCCCCCTACATTTCTGACAGCAAACACCTATTATTGCACAGATACTACGTGTTGATGTCGAACAGACAAGAAAGGACAGACTATTTCAACTCAGTAAGCTAGAAGAACATAGAATCATGGCTATCCAGCATCAACAAAATCACAAACAACAACAGAAATCCTAGCATGACTGTAACATCAAAAACAAAAACCTCTCGGTCGGCGACCTTGCTTTACTTTATAACAGTCGAGTCAAGGGAAAAGCCAAGAAATTACACACATAATGGATGGGACCTTACGTTTTCAAAGAAATACATCCCAACGGTTCAGTTCAACTGAAGACATTACAGAAACTAGTGAATGGAGCTCGACTCAAACATTACAGAAACTTTAAAAAAAGAAAAAAATCAAATCAAATAACTACCTTAACCATCAGCCAAAACCTATAAAAAGATAGAAAAATTCCAAAATAAAATAATACATTTGACACAACCGGCCATGACAGCAACTCACTACTTCGACAACCGACATCATCACCATCGACCCTCTTCATCGACCAGTCAGTCCGACCATTTTCACCGATGACACCGACCATCGACTTCGAAAGTCCCATCACGCATTGATGGCCTCAAGCGCTGAAATAGATCTTCCATTAAGTTGCACTCAAGTATTGCAGTTGGACTGTCAAGTACACCATTAATACACCCATTTCAACACTCAACCAGCCCCATGCCTATAAATAATGGACCATCGAAGGTTCATTCACCACACCAATTACCCTCAGAGCAACCGCAATCTCAGTCAACCAAAGACCAAGCACTCTGTCAAAACCCCTACCAGTCTGACGTAATGGCCCCCAAACTAACCAGAGCTGTAGCCAAGGAAAAGGAGATGCAAGCAGAGGACACCCCCTTGCTCAACCTCTTAAAGAACCTAAAAAATGTAAAGGTACGAGAGGGCCCATTCCAGAAACTCTGGCAAGAGATACAAGAGTGGGCCTATGTCGACGACAAACTGACCCAAGCCGCTGAGAAAATTCGGAAGAGAAACATCTTCAACTACCCTAACGCACCACTGATGGCAAGTTTTGGTGGGACGAAAGAAGCAGCTGTCAAATTCATCATCAGTCATTACCACAATGGCCGATATTATTTTGACTAGCCGATTGACATCACCGGGGATGTTATCTCCAAGCTTATGGGTCTGTCCAACCAAGGCAGCCCTATACCTATTGGGATCAAAGACGGGTTAGTCCAAGAACTTACGGGCTCACCGTCGGGCAAGAATTCCAAAGGACTGATGATCGGACAGATTGCAACAAGGATGCCACAAATCATGGCTAAAATCATAGCAATCACCCTTACCTTGGCAGGTCGGGGCAGCGACCTTAAACTGGAGATGTTGGAAGCGGTCGACACAATCGCGACCGACGGTCGGATCTACCGATGGGGAGATTATGTTGCCGACATGATCAAAACCATCTGTGAACACTGTCAAGAGACGGGAGGTATGATCAAATTCCCCTCTCTCATTCTTTGGATTGTTATGTACCATATTTGTCCGGAAGGTAGTCCAGTCTTCCGGGAGCCGACCAAGTTCCAAATGCACTGTTTTAAACCCTTTTCAAAAAAAGGCACCCTGCATGAGCTGGCACAGGGAAAAGTCTTCCTGGAAAACTGGTTCCAGCAGCTGAAGGTTCACACGACGAGGTGGAGGGTGCCCTAGAACATCCGATGAAACCTCCCGGCTGAGTCTCATATCTAGTTAGAACTTGATCATACATCAGTATGGTACATGTGAGGCCAGGACCCCAAAGCACAGGACCTCGACTACTATCCAACAGTCGAGCAGATTTTCCGAGAGTTGACCCGAAAAGCCCAGACAAAAATACCAATTCTAGAGGCTACAAAATAGGTCGACTTCTCCATCATAGAGCCACTCACCGACCAGGAAAAAGAAGAGGACTATGAGCTAAACTTATACATCAACACATTTGTTTCGGAGGACACCCCGACCATGCCCACTAGTCGGGTACACATCACTGTCAAACCTCCAACTGCAAAAGTAGTCAACCACCAGCCGACAGAACAACAAAAACCAACAGTAGAACCACAGCAACAGACAACTCCTTTGGCTCTAGCAACCATCAACCCCAATCAAGTACAGACAGGCAAAGTCGAAGGCAACGACCCAGAATATGATTTATCTGAAAGCATCATCAAGAAGCTGGCTAAGGAGATAGCTGTCGTAAGGAAAAAACTCAAAGCCCAAAAACTACAACAAGGTAGGGGTAAGCACAAGCTTATTCTGGCTGATTCATCTGACAATGAGGAGGAACTAGCAGCCGCAGCCATCGACATAGTCGAGGATGCCCTTGCAAATAAAGTATCCATTGAAGTTCAGTTTCAATGGTACCTGGACGTAGGAGCTCCGGAGGGTCGGACAAAAAAAGAAAAAACGGCACCGACACCTGAAAATGTGGTCGACCTTGTGTCGACCCCTCCCCCTCCATCCCTGACAACCATAGTCAAGGAACAAACACAGGTACAGTAGGCAGACAATCCCCATGATGAATATCAACGAGTCATCTCGGAGGCACTCAGAGCCAGGGTCGACTAGGATGCGGAGCTTAAAGCTTTCTTCGAGACACTCCCTGGACTGTTTAAGTCGACCCAGAAAATACAAAAAAAAACTCCTCTCTATGCCAGCAAAAATCCCTATGCAACTGTTACGATGACATTCACCCGAGACGAACAAGGTGACGTAATAGGAACATCAAATTCTGTCACAGAGCCAATCGACACCAACGCCCAGGAAAACCTACCCACTACACCGTCGGAAGCAGGTATCTCTTCTGACCAAAGTTCACAACATACTCCAGTCAACCCTTCGACCCCTGTCCATACCCCTACTCCGTCCCCAACACCACCATCCTCACAACCCCCTTCACAACCACCACCCCCGTCAAAATCCCCACCACCAAAAGTACAACCAAACCCATCACCGCCACCATTATCTTCACAACCAGAAGTGGTCATACCACCTCCTCACACAGAAAAACCTATGACTTTCATACCACCTCCTCACACAGAAAAACGTCCGACTTTCACACCACCTCCTAAAAAAGAAACACAGTCGACTTCTATACCACCTAACCAACCAGAAAAACCCTCAGCCTCCATTCCACCATCCACAAATCTGACATCCACTGCTGCAGATACCCAAGAGCAATAGGCAGACAAACAGAAGCAAAAGGAAGACCAACAAAGAACACCTAGTCTCCAGATTAGCCTAAGGGATGCAAGTTCCTTGGACGACACAGAGGTCGGCCAACTCCTTAAAACTGTGGCCAAAGATTCAAAGAAACAGATAGATCGGAAAAATAAAGAGCTTGTAGCCAAGAATGTAGAAGAAGTCGAGTTTCTCGGTAGATGCAAAGCTCTAGTCCAGACCGTGGTACTAGGCCCTCTTGATGTCGACACAGATTGACCACTTGAAAGAGCATATCAGCTCTTTGAGACAATGGTATCGACCGTCCAGACCCGGATGCAAGAGACCAAGGAAGAGAAAAAGGAGGAGACTGTTCGACTGCTCCTGGCCCAACACACTGCATTCTTGGAAGCATACAAGGTTCTACAGGATCATATGGAAGAATCAGTTGTCACCAAGGAAGTATTACGAGACTGGCCTAATCACTATGGGTAGGTCTATCAGCAGACAAGGTAGGTGCGGCAGGGCATCCAGGATTTGGAGGGCCGGAAGTCGATAGAAGAAGAACTGAGGCAGACCATTGAAGAACAAATTGTGATGGAGACCAATAAACTGCAGAAGCTAGAATGAGAGGCACATCAGTGGGTTCAACAGGCTCTTCCCAACCTAGAGAAAGTTGACATCCTCTAACCACAGATGAAATGACTCATCAATGTTGCAGAAGAGAAAAACCAACTGTTGGATCCCAACATGGAAAATATAGCAGAAATGCCCATGTCCAAAAAAATGTCGATCCTTTCAAATATCACTACCTTAACAATTGATATCCAGAAGGCATTGCAGAGTTGGACCAACTTTCAGCATCATCTTTCCATCACAGCTCCAGCTATCGTCGAAGTCTGCGTCCAGAGAAGACCGACCATCCATCTGCACAGTCCCCAGCAAGAGCAAGACTGAAGGGTTCGACAAGAGTTCATTTTTTTTGTATCTCCCCGTTTCTTCGGGATGAAGAAACGTTTTGTTCATGGGGGAGATGTAGAAGGAGCAAGTCGACGAAGTCGACTTGAATGAAGACCGACTTAAGTCGATCAGCCGACTAAGTTGATCGGCCGACTAAACTAGAAAGATTAGTCAGCTAACTAACAGTCATGTCGGTTCACCGAACCGACAGGTAGTTATTTTGTAACTGTTTGTAACTTGTATATATTAGGCTATTGAGCCAAGCAAGAACTCAGTTCAGTTCTGTGCCTTGTATGAATTCATTACATTAATATAATCTGTTTTCCTATATATTCTTGTCTCTTGTATCTGATTTATAGTTATGTTTTAGTATGTATTATTGGTAACCTTATGTGATCTGTGAGATTACAATAGATGGTGGTGGGCCTCGGGAGCCACGCATGTGCCGATGGTGTGAGATGATGATATGTGAGGGAGGCAGTATAATAGAACAATTTTTCACTCAGGAGCCAATGGATCAGTGGAGGAAGATCCCAATAGTTGTGGAGGATTACCCATATGCAGATATGGACTACACTGGGGATGCAGGGATACCCCGTCCTCCTTGCCAGGCATGGGGGCCATATGGTACGTACACATGATGTTTTTATGTTTTTTCATTCATATATACAGTGCTTATCTTGTTGGTGGATGTTTGATATATTGGGGCTGATGATATCCTTGTGCACATGTGTAGATATTGGACCCCATCCACTAGTAGGTTATCAAAATCGCATGGGTGTAGTGGCAGGGCTAGAGCTACCTATGTGTGGGAAGGAGAACAAGGTTATTGTTGATCTTTGGGGACACGTGGAGTGTCTCCTAGAGGGAGTGACGAATGATGGGTGGGAGTACCTGGACTAGGATCTGATTGCTTCCTGCTACCATGCTCCCCACAATTGGGTCCCTTTTATGAGGAGGATTGTTGTTGCAGCTGAGTATGTCTGAGCGGTAGCACGGGATGATGTTCCGATGGATGATGATGCCATTGAGGAGGAGGATAGCTCTAAGGAGGGGATAGAGTCAAAGGATCAGGATGATGATTTCAGCTCTGATTAGCAGCTTAGGGAGCTTCTCCTAGTGCATTGGTGCACTAAGTATTTTTTCACTAGACATATTTGGACATGCGATTTATATATATATGTATTTTTGACATACGTGGATGCACTTTTATGATTTTTATATGTATCTTTTATGATGATGTGAATGAAATGCCTAGATGATGTATTTTTATATGTGTATGAATATTTATGTGTGATGATGCATGATGTAGTTTTCTATATGCTTCCTATGTGTGATGATAAATATGCCAATTTAGAATGTCATTATCCATTTAATCTACTACACTATCGAGGTTCCTGGGAACATGTGTGAATGTGATGGATTCAAATGTTATAACCATTTGTTTAGTGTGCAGGAATTTTCTAAAGAGGAAGGGATCACGTACTTGGTAATAGTTGTTCAATTGAGAGACAAGCAGCTGGGAGTCTAAGAAGACATAAATATGGTGGATACCCAACTGGAGGGAAATGGCCAAGAGGCTAGCAACACCATCATTATCAGCCTAGTTGTTGGTTGCAACACCCACACATATTCCATCAATATGGATCAACTCATGTGAGAGGGAGTATATGACCCATGCAGTTGAGGCGATATTTGGAGAACATATGCTTGCTCTGTCAGCAAATCCAATGTATCAACATGAGGTAGAATCCATCTGGAGTAGTCAAGGAAACAATATGTAACACTCACTTAAAAAAATGTGTAAAACAAAAAGGGATACGAATATGCTACAAGTGACTCATTGGTGATGTTAAGCGTAAAATTGCTTGATGTAGAGCCCATTACGGGGGTTCTCCAAGAGTTGTCCATCAGAATAAACAAGAATGTATGCCCCTTTTATGAGGCAATGGTGGATGACATATGGGCCATACCACATTGACTCTAAATTTCCTTTGCCTAACTTATCATTGGATTGGTCATAAACCAGAACCATATCACCTTCACTAAAGGTGAGAGGGTGGGCATGAGAGTCATAGTAGGAATTTGACCATGTTTTCGCTGCTTCAATGGCTTGGATGGCAGCCTGACGGTCCTCCAAGGTTTGTTCAATTTGAAGGAGTCATTCTTCCAAAGGAAAAGTATCGGGAATGAGTTCCACAGTGAGGCAGAGTGATGTGATATGACATTCTATACGGATTTTTTATTCAACGCCATGTACTAAACAAAAAGGGGTGTAACCGATGGCCTTTTTTATGGATGTACAATAAGCCCATAGGGCAGAGAACAACATGTAGTGCCAATTGGTTTTATGATTTCCTACCATCCTTTGGATTATTTTTTTGATGATTTTGTTGACTACTTCAACTTGGCCATTTCCCTAGGGGTAGTAGGAATATGAGTATTGGTGTTGAAATTTCAACATGGTTGAAAGCTCAGTCCAAACAATGTGAGTCAAAATGTTTACCATAGTTTGAGACCAACTATTTGGGAACACCAAATTATGAAATGATGTGTTTAAAGAAGAAAAGTGTCGTCATTTCACTTTTGCAATCAAATGTGGGATGGCTTCATCCCACTTAGTGAAGTAATCAACATCCAAAATGATATATTTATGACCATTGGTTGAGGTAGGGTTGATTGTCATGAAGTCGATTGCCCATTTATATAAGAGTATGACTGTGACTATGGGGTGTAATAGTGTAGGGGGGGTTCTTGTCTTTGGGTCAAAGAGTTGACAGCTATGACAGTGTTGGACCGCATCTATGCAATCAATGAAGATGGAAGCCCAAAAGTAT
This sequence comes from Pseudotsuga menziesii, assembly GCA_001517045.1. Classification (NCBI taxonomy): domain Eukaryota; kingdom Viridiplantae; phylum Streptophyta; class Pinopsida; order Pinales; family Pinaceae; genus Pseudotsuga; species Pseudotsuga menziesii. The sequence goes on from LPNX010631272.1 coordinate 1,273,406, forward strand.
CCAGCATGTAGAATATTCTGGGCAGTTTCCAAAAATGAAAGGTGGCCACCATAGGCTCCACTATGACAGTCGTTAAGGACTATCTCAGCCTTGTCATAGGCGAGGAAATAACGTAAGATGGTATCAATGCCCTGGTGATATAAAATATATCCAATAAGAAGATGGTGAGTAGCTTGATGTCATATGCGTCACCTGTCTTCACAGTTTAAGTGAGTTGCGAACTTTTGGGTGTGTAAATACAGAAAGATGCCCCCATACCATGGGTCTTTCGCGGATATGATGAATAGGATTTCATCGGGAAGGTTATCCTTAGGTGGTCATGACATGGTTAATGGGGGCAGATCTTTCATGAGAGTGGAAAGTGCTAGTACCTTCATGCTTTTCAAGAAAGCAAACTCCAAGTCGAACTCTTGGAAAATGACTACCCACTTTGTCGCACGGTGTTGTAGGAGGCGGTGGCTTAAGAGGTACTGCATTGGGTGGGAATAATATACTACTCGAGTATAGTTTGCAATAATGTAGTGGAACAATTTTTGAGCTGATAAAACAATAGCAAGGGCTAGTTTTTCTTTGGGTGAATATTGCAGTGGGGGACCTGTCAGCTTCTGGATGACGTAATAAATTACGTGCTCTTGAGGAGCATTGTATTTCTAGACCAAGACTCTGACAATGGCATTTTCTGAAGTTGAACTATAAATAATGAAGTCTTGGGTGAATTTCAGTACCGAGAGTAATGGTGCGGAAGCTAGGGCTTGTTTGAGTGCATCAAATGATTCCTATGCTTGTTGATCCCAAACAAAGGGAATGTTGGTATGAAGTAGGCATATGAATCCATGGGATTTTGTTGCATACTCTGGTACAAAGCAGTGAAGGAATTTGGCCTTGCCTTGAGGGCTCTATAGTTGGTGCAGATTTTTTGGTGTAGGGAGATCAAGGATGGCTTGAAATTTGAGAGGGTTAACTGTTATCCCCTTGTGGGATACAATCAACCCAAGTAGATGGCCTACTGGGACACAAAAAATGCACTTTAGGGGATTCAAGAAAATTTTGTACTTGTGACATTGCAAAAATACTTGCCGCAAGTTGTCTATGTGTTGTGCTCACTTCCATGATCGAGCGGTAAGGTCGTCTAGGTAGACCAATATGATGTAGATGAGGTCATGGAAACAATATGTCATGGCGCGTTGGAAAGTGGCTCTAGTGTTATTTAGACCAAAGGGCATTACTCGATACGTGAATGTGCCCCAAGGGGTTATAAATGTAGTCTTGTAATGATCTTCTTTCTAGATCTGGATTTGGTTGTATCTGGAAAAGACATCCATGAAGGTAAAGACCTCAAGTCTGGCACATGCATCAATTATCTGATCGATGAAGGCGATTGAGAAGTTGTCTTTTGGACACGCTGAATTCAGATAGCAGAAGTCTATACAAACGTGAATGGTACCTTGTTTTTTATTCATGGGAATAGGATTAGAAACCCATGTTGTGTAAGAAATGGGGTAAATGAAGCTGGCTGTGCATAGCTTCTTGATTTCTGCTTTAATCATGGCCACTTTGGAAGGATAGATTGGCCATTACTTTTGGTGCACCATTACTACATCAAGACATGTGTTGATGTGGTGCTTGATGATGGATGGATCCAACCCAGGAATTTCAGTGTAGGACCAGTCAAAGATGTCACGGAATTCTTAGAAGAGTGCTTTGTAGGAAGATATTTCTTGAGAGGAGTAGGATTCCCCCAACATGATATCCTCAACGATCTCAGGTTTGGTTGAGATGTTGATTTTAATGGCTGGCGAGATATTAGCCATGTTCCCTTCTTTGAAAGCATTGGGTGCTGAAATGGGATATTTTAACCAATCAATTTTCCCATGAATGAAATCCTTGGTCTCGATTGAAAACTCATTCGGCAACGACATAGGTCCTTTGGGTGTTGAAGAATGAGATATGGTGCATGTAGTCCCAAGGGTATTCAGGAACATTTAAGGCTTCAACTATCTCCTCATTGTTGCAGAAGCAATGATGGGATAGATTGGAGGGGCTGTTGGTGATTGTAGGGATAAGCGGGTCTATGGAACTGGACACCATCTATATGGACATGGTATCTAAGGAAGGAGGTGGGGGTTGTATTTATTCGATTGGAGTGATATCAGATTCAAGTTCATGTTGTCGAAGGTTAGCTAGGGCTATTTGAAACTTGGACAAGTCTTGGAAGTCGTGAGAATAATGTCCATACAATCCACAAAGGGCACAAGAATGGTTCATCCCCAAAGAAGTTTTTTTTCTTTGTTGGTCCACTTGGGAGTTCAACCATGGGGATGCTTTCTGTTGTATCCATGGTATCTAAATGTGCATGGATCATGGGAATTTCAAGACATTTTTGAGTTGCATGTCCCTATTCATCACAGACAATGCATGGTGGGGTCTGTTGAGGTTCAGTTGTTTCTTTCACATTTTTTCCCCTCGCCCTTTTTGGGTGGGGTACAATAGGTGGAAGTGTCGTGATTGGTTTTTGTAGGCAAGGTGGAGGACATGATTTGAACGCAATGGGTTGAACAGGGGTAAACAAAAATTGGGGCATCGAAGGTTGGGCTAGTGGATCGAGGTACCACATGGGAATCCCCAATGTGAATTTGGGTAAGTTTAAGGTAGCCATCACTGGCTTACTTATGATTCCAGGTGGGGGAAATAGGAAGGGGATTGTGTGGACTAGGGAGGAGCCCCAGTAGTTCCCTGGTGAGTGCATTTGGTGATGCACTTGTGGTTGTGCATGGGGTTGATATCACATCTATGGATGATGTTTCTGCCACAGTTGGGGTTGCAGATGTGGATGGTGTTGCGGCTACTGTTGGGGCTACTACTGTGATTCAATTTTAGGTGTAGTAGTGCTCGATGAGAGCATGCAAAAATCCATAGTCTCATTCGATGTTAGTGGTGGTGACATGAAGGGGAAGGAAGCTGTCATTGAGGTGTCAACAAACAACCCAGTGCCCACATTCAACAATGAGGAGGTGGATGTGCCATGGATGGTAGTGTTGACTGTAGGGATAATGTTGGCTGGTGTCGTTAGCCCTTGTGGATCGTGATAATTTAATTGGTCAACCGTCACAATTTTCCTATCATGAGGGAACATCATGAGATGGAAAACAATGGATTCTATGGATCTCATGGCATACATATAACTTCTTCCTAGGAGAAGGTTATAGTCCAACTGTGCATTGACAACCTCTATGCCAATCAGTATTATTTTCTCGGCTAATATTATGGAGACATGTGGAAGGATACCTTGGGATTTTGTGGGATGGCCATCATAAGCACGCAGAGTAGTGGTGGATGGTTGTAGGATTGGGGACCCAAGTTTCTACCAGACTAGGGTTGACATAACACAAGTGGATTCCCCCTTGGCAGCAATGCACAGATGCACAACCAAGTTCCAAATGGATACCAAAATTTGGAAGGAAATGGTTGATGGCATCCGAGGCTCTCTGTTATCTGTTTCAAATGTGATCAACTTGCTGTCAGAGGGGTCTATGGTACCAAGGAAAGCTAGTAATTCCTTTCGCTCGATTGGGAAAGTTCTCAGTACCTCAAGAGAAGACATGGCTGTGGGTGTTTGGGCCAAGTCATCAACAATGATGTAGTTCACTGCAGCTCTAGCTGTGGAATAGTTGGAAACCTGTCATATGGGGGGGCATGGGGGAAAAGGGGGTAAGTGAATAGGTATGTTGGTTTCTTTGGACGTGGATGCCACTGATCATTCAGTGGGTTCAGTGCTAGTTCCATATTGATTTCTCATGGTCTGTGAATTGACTTCTTCGGTTGTTAGGGCTAGCAGGTGGTGAACACCTATCTCTTTTGGCAGAGGTGCAACAAGGGCTATGGAAGTGGGTTGGGGAGCAAGTTTGGTTGCAACTAGTCCTTGGAGTTGTAATGGGTTTTGGAGCACCATGGATGGAGGGCCTATTCATGTTGGGTTGGGTTGAGCTGGGACTGCCGCATTGGTACCATGCTGAACTTCATTCTAAATGGCCTTCTTAGTGCGACCCATGAAGGGGCATTCATGTGTATAATTCCCATAGACATCGCATAGTTTTCATGGCTAGTTTGTGCATAATGGAGTGTTGCATCTAGGTGGGTTTGGCTTCTAGGGATTTTGAGCTGGCCATTTGGCTCCAGCGTTGTTGGGAGGATTTGGATGTTGGCCGCCTCCTTGCGGTTGGTTGTTGCCTTGATTCCTATCTCGGTTATTTCTGGCTTTCCCTTGTTGGTTATTGGGGACTAGTTGGTTGGGATGGTTTTTTTAGGAAAAAAATTGTCCTAAGGGTAGTGGCGGGGCTGGGGTGGGGGTCAGAGCTACTTGCACTGGTGGCGCATAGTAGACTGGGAAAGTTGGTGCTACAAATGTGGTCATCCATCCTGAATATTGTTGTGCCAACCAAACTGACGCATTGGCATTTTATTTTGGCATGGGTTGCACGTACAAGGTTGTGGCTCTGAACTGAGACATCATCCTTGAATAGTCACGGGATTTGTTAGGGTGGGTAACACTAGGGGTGTTTCTTGAATGCAGTGTCATTATAGGTTGTGTCACATGATGTTGTGATTGATGGGAAACAGAGCCTATGATGCCATCTGCAACATGGGATGTCCCTGGTGCATCATGGTAAGAAGTGCCTGTATGGGGTGAGCTGGAATGATGGTATAAAGGTATCCATACTGAGCACAAATTAGATCAAACTGCTAGGCCTTTAAGATGGATTCCTCTTAGGATTAGGGACGTTCATATGTGATGTCCTTTGCTATGGGTGGTAGCAAAGTTTTTAGGAACGAATCGAGGAAGATCCTATCATCAAGTTGTATCTTTCACAAACTACGACATCACTGCCACTCATGGATTTGCTCGGTTATGTGGGTCGTAGTATTCTTGTGGAAAGATAGAAATATGTCCACCCCTTCATCGTATTTGACAGGGAGTTGGAAATAGTGAAGGAACATAAAAGCCAAGGAGTTAAAATCTAGGTATTTGGATTGGGGTAGCTCAATGTACCATTTGGTTGTGACACCTATGAGGGTATGTTGATACAACCTCATTTTGATCAAGTCATCTACAATGTTGTTTGATGAGCACCATAGGTGAAACATAATTATCTCATTTTAAGGGAATTCCGCTACCTTCCCCTAAAAATTTGGAATGTCTGATGGGATTTTGGTTTCCATGGGAGGCCAATGGGCTTGATGGAAGATTGGGTCATTGGTTAACCTAGCCAAATCAGGAAAGTTCAGGTGAGCCATGAAATGGAATTTAGACCTGATGTTAGTCAAGGAAGGAGCAGCAATGGCACTGGGATTTATAGGAATGTGGTGGCCCTGTGTGACTAGGGACACCTGCAGCTGACTTCCCATGATGGGGAAAGCTGACACAGTTATGGAAGGGCCACTTGCCCCAGGTATGACTAGTGGGATCAAGGGAATGGTTAGTATAGGTGTGGGTCAGCTACTCTTGGGTATATTACTTGTCACGGTTTGTGCAGTAGTGCTAGGACCACTGACAGGGATGTTGGTGATGATTTGAGGGATGGACATGGGTCCACTACCAATCAACCCTACAGAGAAAGGATCTCGGTTTACACCAGCCATGGGGCTATATGGTGTAGTGTACAAATTTGTATTAGGTTGGTATGAATATGAGTTAGATCCATAGGCTGTGTGTCCTTGTGACAATGTAGAAGGTCATCGAGAATGGTCTCGACGATGTCGGTTCGATGGGCCAAATTGAGGGCACTCCCCCCTAAGATGAGAGGAGGAACGTGATGGATCAATTTTGTCTTTTACTGAGTCAAATAATGTTACTAGTGATGAATATCTAGACCCTAGTTAAGTGGCTTGCAAGTGGTCACTCAGCCACCAAGACTGCCAAAAGACAGCGCTTGGATTTTTCCTCACAGGTTTTACTAGTCAATCAGTGGGGGTCATTTCCCATTTCACTTGGAAATTTCTCTCATTTTCTAGATACTTTGGGGTTTCCATGGTACTCCTCACAAAATTTTTTAGGGAATAGCCCAAGTACTTCCCACGATTAAGGAAATCAGGGACTAATGTCCTCAGACTACAAAGTTTTGAATTAATTTAAATTGATTGATTTTAATGGTTGACTCAACATCATGAACTGATTTTGGTTGATTAAGTGGTGTGGTTGTGTGCGGCCTTGTGAATGAGTCTTGTTTTAAATTATTATCTATAATTCTATTTCATACATGTGAATCTGCAGCCATTTGGTGTATTGGTATAGTTTAGCAGAATTTTCTAGTTTCTTATGTAGATTGAACATTGGGCAACCTGTGAAAATAATTGAAACTAAATAGAACTCAGAACTAAAACTAAACAGAATTGAAGATGTAAATATTGAACCTTGAACAATTGTAAATCTTCTAGGTGACTACCATATCCTTGTATTCCTCCTGTACCAGGAAAGAGTGGCGGGATCTCAACACAGTGGGACTAAGCCCACCCATAGATCCTCAGGTCACTCTTTGAGTGCAAGGTTGGTAAACAGGGAGGACGTGAATGCCATGAAAACCCCAACGGTATGCACTGTCACGTCCCCACCCTTCTACTAGTGAGAGGACATGACTATAATGCTAACAATCTAGGAAATATAGCCCCATGAACGTAAAATAGAATGCATAAATAATTAACATACAACGGAAGCAAAATTGAGTCATTCGAAGTATTTTAACATGTTCATATTAAATCATAATCACATATACAGATGTAGAGTTAAAACAAACACAGTTACAAGGATTTAAACACAAGAATACTTATCTTAGAAGAAGCCTGTCCCACAACCAGATACATCACTGCAACATTCCACCCAACCATAGGCTAGCATGCTCATTAATCACTCAACAACACTGCCACCCCCAAGCTGGGAATGATTCTACAAGGAATAAGGGAAACACTAGAAAGCTCACACTTAGCCAAGGGTACACAAAACTCATCCAATCCAACATATTTGGGTTTATCAAGCTAACAGGGGGATGGAAAGGTTAGTTTCTAAGCTAGTGAGCTCAATCCAAGAGCAATGGACACCTATATCAGAACTAGCCTGACTTCTAAAACATCCACACACACCTAACACAAGGAATAATTCCCTTCTCTGCTACACAGTCCCTTGCACTATGCCTTCCCTTCCAATGTTATTCAAGGGGTGTAAAGAATAAAGCCAACCCTCTAGCTCTGTCTATGAGACTCCTTCACACACCATGTTTGTCCAGCAAGCTCAAACCCCATTTCCACACCCAAAAAGAATTCAAAGGCCAACAAACGGTGTGCACACAACAACAACAATTCTGGACTGAAGGAAAAACACCACAGAGACCAAGATCGGGTATGGAAACTGGGTAGAAACAACTCAGGCTAAGAAACTTGAATACCATAGTCGTTTATGGCCCTAACATGGCCAAAATTCGTGGTTTGGTTCTCCCACTCATTGGGAAACACTAAACAATGAAATTCCCCATCGTGGGCATGTGGTAATGGCACCAAAACACCCAGCAAAGATCTCAACCACTAGAAGCTAACAAAAACACTTCACAGCCATGGTAAAAACACATGAAACTACAAAATCGTGAGTGGAAAATGCACTGGCGGCTCCAAAAACGTGAGGAAAACCAACCCAATCCTTGGCATTACAAAAATGACCTCCCATCCATGGGAAAATGAAGCCAAAAACCAAAAATGTAAAATCTGGGAAATATAGCCCAACCCTTCTATTGGTGAGAGGACATGACTATAATGCTAACAATCTAGGAAATATAGCCCCATGAACGTAAAATAGAATGCATAAATAATTAACATACAACAGAATCAAAATTGAGTCATTCAAAGTATTTTAACATGTTCATATTAAATCATAATCACATATACAGATGTAGAGATAAAACAAACACAGTTGCAAGGATTTAAACACAAGAATACTTATCTTAGAAGAAGCATGTCCCACAACCAGATACATCACTGCAACATTACATCCAACCATAGGCCAGCATGCTCATCAATCACTCAACAACACTGCCACCCCCAAGATGGGAATGATTCCACAAGGAATAAGGGGAACACTAGAAAGCTCACACTTATCCAAGGCTACACAAAACTCATCCAAGCCAACACATTTGGATTTATCAGGCTTATATGGGGATGGAAAGGTTGGTTGCTAAGATAGTGAGCTCAATCCAAGAGCTATGGACACCTGTATCAGAACTAGCCTGGCTTCTAAAGCATCCTTACACACCCAACACAAGGAAGCATTCCCTTGTCTCCTACACAGTCCCTTGCACTATGCCTTCCCTTCCAATGCTATTCAAGGGGTGTAAAGAATAAAGCCATCCCTCTAGCTCTGTCTGTAAGGCTCCTTCACACACCAGGTTTGTCTAGCAAGCTCAAACCGCATTTCCACACCCAAAAAAAATTCAAATACCAACAAACAGTGTGCACACAACAACAACAATTCTGGACTGAAGGAAAAACACCACACAGACCAAGATCGGATATGGAAACTGGGTAGAAACAACTCAGGCTGAGAAACTCGAATACCGGAGACGTTTATGGCCCTAACGTAGCCAAAATTTGTGGTTTGGTTCTCCCACTCATTGGGAAACACTAAAGAATGAAATTGCCCATCGTGGGCATGTGGTAATGGCACCAAAACACCCAACAAAGATCTCAACCACTAGAAGCTAACAAAAACACTTCACAGCCATGGTAAAAACACATGAAACTACAAAAGCGTGAGTGGAAAATGCACTGGTAGCTCCAAAAACGTGAGGAAAACCAACCCAATCCCCGGCATTACAAAAATGACCTCCCATCCATGGGAAAATCAAGCCAACAACCAAAAACGTGGGATGAAAACACACACAGGAAGTTTTGGATGCCTGAGAGAGCTCACATGAAGGAAAAAATTGTGAGGAAAGCATGCCAACATGAAAGCATGGTAGAATGACCTACATTTTTGGGTTTTTTCTTTCCCAAGGAGTCAAAACATGTTTCCCAAAAACTGATGGCTTCTCCAATTCAAATTTTGGGCTATCATACCTTTCCCACCCCATGGAATAACCAACCCAACCAATTTCTAGCAGTAATAAATGATTGGGTGAATGAAACAAGAAAGGTAGTTGACAGTTTGATGGGTTCTCCATCTGACATTTGGATTTTCTCCATTGGCCCAAAGGTTTGAATATTCCCCCCCTCATCGTTACAAAATCATTCCCCTTCTCATTATTGTTGCATTGACATAGCTATTTGTGGGTATTTTTTATTAAAATGCATATTTACATGATGTCCAATTTATAGTTTGCCTAGCTAGCACAAAATACCATTGGCATCGATTTTAATCACCGAACATACAATGTTAAATAGATGGTGGAGATTTTTTCTATATCTCCACACCATGATTAATTACAATATATACATCATATACATTTAATGCAAACGGGGTCAAAATCAGGGTATTACATTCCCCTCCTCCTTCAATAGCACTGTCCTCGGTGCTTACAAAATTGAATAAAAATGATACACTGGCATCACCTTAGTTCTCTGTAGAGTTGAACAAAAATGGATATGCCAATCGCATGGAATCCTCTAGCTCCCACGTAGCCTCTTCAGGACCGTAGTGCTCCCATTGCACCTTTACCTGCCCTATGGCTCAATTCTAGAGCATTGTGACTTTCATGTCGAGGATGCGCATTGGCTCGATTTGGAACTCTCCCTTGGGTTCCACCTGAATCACATCTCAATTTATCACATGGTTAGGATCATGTACATATTTCTTAAGCAAAGAAACATGAAAAACATTATGAGCTCTAGTGCTAGTAGACAATGCAATTCTATATGCAACTGGCCCAATTCTTTCAAGCACTTCAAATGACCCACAATATCTAGGAGATAGCTTGCCACAACTTTTAAGCTTCAAGGAACTCTTATTTTCCGTCACTCTGAGGTAAACATGATCCCCAACACTAAACTCTCTGTTCACCCTATGGTTATCCACATAGCTTTTCTGTATGTTTTGAGTTTCTTTTAGATTCTACCTAATCTTTACAACCTCTTGCTCCATTTCCTTGAGCAATTCTGACTCAAGAACAACCCTGTTCACCAGATTATCCCATGTCACTAGTGTCCTGCACCTTTTTCCATACGAAGCTTCATACGGACTCATCCCTAATGATGCTTGCTGTCCATTATTATATGGAAACTCTACCAATTGTAAGTAATATTCCCACTTGGTTGGTTTGTACATCACATACATGTGAAGCATGTATTCAAGCACTTGATTTACTCTCTTTGTCTTCCCATTAGTCTGAGGATGGTAGGACGTGCTGAAGTTCAACTTTGTACCCAAATCTGCAAATAACGCCTTCCAAAAATTGGAAATGAACTTGACATCTCTCTCAGAGACTATTGCCTTAGGAAATCCATGCAATTTGAAAATCTCCTTCATGAATATTTTTTCAATGTCATTAGTCTTATGCATAGACTTAAACAGTATAAAATGTGCTGCCTTTGTCAACTTGTCTACCACACCCATGATGGAATCATGTTGTCTCAAAGTCATTGGAAATCCCATAATAAAATCCATGGAAATAACTTCCCATTTCCATTCTGGAACTGGAAAAGGCTACAAAAAACTTGCTGGGTATTGATGTTCAACCTTAACCTATTAACATTTCGTGCACCTTGAAATATATTCAGCCATGTCCTTTTTCATTCTTGGCCAAAAATACTGCTTTCTTTCTGGTTGTAGTAATTATCTTCTGATATCCTGGGTGAACAGAATATGAAGCTTGGTGGATCTCAACCATAACCATTCTCCTTAGATCTGCTATATTTGCAATATAGACTTTGTTCTTATATGTAAGAAGTCCATCTTCTTCCAATTTATATCCCTCATACCTGTTGGGTGTTATAACATCTAGATTAATTCACCTAATATTTAATTCTCGACTAGGGTTGGTAGGCTTAGAGTTGATACAAAATATATGTGAAGGTAGAGGGTGTTGTGTAAATATTTTAACAAACAAAAGATTGAAAGATCTTTCAAAATGAAAAACTAAGTCAAACTCCTAAGAATTCAATTATTAAAGTAATTAAACCGGAACAAAATACTAAACTAAACAATCAATAATTTATTTCATAAGCAACTAACTTTAAATTGGAAAAAGATACTGTCGACAACTAATATTTTAATGGGAAACTATGATGCAAGGAAGACCTAATTCATAAATAAGTAGAAAACTTAATAAAGAAAACCTAATAAAAAGAAACAAGTAGAAAACTTAATAGAAAGAAACAAGTCGAAAACTTAATAGAAAGAAACAAGTCGAAAACATAATAGGAATATCTTTGAATTATGTCCTACAAGTCTCTTTCATTAATTACACAATTAAAAAGGAACAACCTAAAAACATGCTAAAGATAACACACACAATACTGAATTTTACATGCAAATGGATAAATTAGTCCAAAGGCATGAAAACAATACAACAGTAAAAGGAATCAGAAACAAACTCAAGAAACAAAACATGAAATAGCCCAAAACATATGTAAGGTAAAAATAAATAAGATAACTTTTAATAAAGAATATAAAACAATCCAATTTAAATTTAATATAAAATAAAACTATCCTTTAACTATTACAGTCAAAGCATACTTCAAATACTAAAGAAACATAACTAAAAACAATCTCAAAACACATTAAAAACACTAAAAACGAAACAGTGGGTTGAATGAAAGACTGAACTATGGGTCTAAAAGGGGTGGATGAATGACAGTTTTAATAGGCTATCCAAATGACAGTTTGCATAGTTAAAATGACAAAAATTAACCTAAATTATATAATCTTCAGCTGAATTCATGCATATGTAAATCTAATGTATAAAGGCAATAAGTAAACCTACTTATTAAGAAAATTTGACAATGAAATAAACTTAAACAAATTCATGAAAATAAAGAGATAATTGCATGTTAATAAAAAAACTAAAATTTAAATTGCATAAACTTGAAACATAAAGGAGATAAACAGAACTAAAATTCTATTCTATCTAATTGCAAATACTTAACAGTAAACTGGAAATGAAATGACTGAAATCAAATGGACAACAAACTATGCGCGCAATCTAGTTATTTAATTTTGGAAATAAAATGCATTACATGAAGCAAATGAAATAATAAAACTAACAAGAAACAAAGCTAACTACAATAGAAGAGATGAAAGAAATAAACAAGAAAAGGGAAGAAACCTATGGTTGATGATGGGCCCTCTCACCAATCAGGGGTGATGCCTACCTAACGCTTACAAAAATGCAATCATAAATAACAAAGCATACAGCCCTTTATTCAAATGATGGAACAAAAATACAAAATTATTCTCCAAAAACGATTGTCTAACAAATGAAATGATCAACTTCTAACTCTGAACAAGGAGGTGCTTATATAAAGTGTTTAAAGAGTTGAGCAAGTTGACCCTTTAGTGGTCGGCTGCTCTCTAAATTTAGTCAATTCATAAAGACGTTTAACTACTCTAACTCCAATGCATAGGATCTTCCTTCTTTAGTGCATGTCGGCTCTCTTCATTGAACGGTGTAACGCACAGGCTCCCTCTCCATTGCAAACAGTTCTCAAATGTGGCACATGTCTCCTTCTTCAACGTGATTGGTTCTCTTGAGCATGCGTGATGTGGAGCACAACTCCTTCCTTAGCATTGCAAGTGGACCGGTGGCAAGAAGAGGAGATTACACGGAGGCGAGTCTTCTAGAACGTGGGATAATACATCAACCCAATGCATGGACTGTTGGTGAGGTGTCGACGAAGGAGGTTGCAGGATGGAGGATCATCTACAATGGGAGCTTCATTACTTGGATGCCTGGACAGTAAACAATTCATAGGCTATTTCAATCGTTTTAATGCCTGAAATCGAATCTCAATAGCGCGATGTCTGGTTAGCGATATGGACGAAAATCTAAACAACGAGCTGGACCATGAGTTGGATATGCTGGGTGTAGATCTTGGACAAAAAAATGTCTGTTTGCTGGTGCGCTTCAGGACTATGGTCTGTAGTAACATGTTTTAACACTTAGAAAACTACCAACGAATATGATGTAGTGAGTTGGATGATGGGTTGGATGTGCTGTGCACATGGCTAGCTGAATGTGTGCTTGTTGTTAATTTCTCAAAAAGACTATATAATCTGGAAACAAATATACATATAAATTAATATATCAAATGTGCTTCAAATAATATTAATTTGAATCAATAAAATCATGAAATGATAATAATAAATGGATTTTATATAAACCTTAAATTCATACATACCTGGTCTCAATAGTGATCTGCATGACATAAAATATGCAAAAAGATAATAAAACATATGTTTAAATGAGTAATTTAACCGCCAAAAATGATAACAAATCTAGGATCAACATTCCCCCAAACCGAAGAAATGCTAGGTCCCACTGAGCAAAAAGAAATATAAGAGCTCACACTATCATAGCGAATTTTGAAACGTGAGCCAACAATGGGAATATACATAAATGAGTAATTTCATAAGGTTTAAAATTAATTCAACCATGTCCAAAGTAAAACTTTGGACAAGTTGAACATATGGCATGAAAGGTATAAATCGCATTTATAATAAGATTGATTAACAAGAAAATTGGTCATTTGGTAGTTTAGATGCATGATTAGGTAAGAGGATAAGGTTGTCAATAATGAAATGATAAGAAAAAATTCTAAGCATCCACATGAAAGTAAAAACTTATTTGCCAAAAAAACAAAATTTGGTTATCAAATTTTAATCAAAAGTTCTATGATATCACAATGTTTTATTTAGATATTCATTTGGTATTTCATTTGGGCCTGCATTCGATCTTTCATATAACTCTCCATATTGATTTTGCTGTAAAAATATGCTTCATGTTATAACCAAGTTCCACTGCTTATATTATCAAGAAAACACTTATCATTTTTCAGAGATAAATAGATCTATCATAAATAATGAAAAGTAAAAACAATCTAATTTTTCCCAATCCTTCCCCACAAACAAAATATATGGCATGTCCTCAAGCCATAGAAGAGAGAAGAATTGATTGTTCCAAAAAATAAAAATTAAAGAGTTCTATCATGTTGTTTATTAGTTTGTAAGAAAAAAAATGAATCAGTAAATGGAAATGATTCAGATATGTATATTCATGAAAAATATAACAGTGCTTAGAAAGACTGCTTGAATGATAATAATTTAACCAAAAGAACGCCACAGGAAAAGATAGTCATCTATGCCTTATTTTAAAGATATCTTGTCATCATAAAATATTTATGTTTACCCTGGAGTACGTGATATTTATAGCTATGGGTCTCATTTCTAGGATAATGACATCCTAGGTATTTGTTGAATTAGATGGGTAAGGTCAAGCCCAACTTACAACCATTCTCAAATGACATGTTAAACAATTGGCCGTGATATGTTTATTCATAAATTCAAAAAAAAATCCTTTATATTATCATTGTTTTGTGAATTATGTGCATAGTAGTGCATTAACCACATCTCTTTTACTAGGTATTTCCCCATTGCCATGAGGCCTGTTAAGTACCACAACGGGTTTACATTGGTACCATGCAAGTATAGTCCTGCTGCCAGCGACCCTGTTCAGTACCCTGACTTGTTTACTTGCATTTATCAAGCTTCCGTGTTTTAAGTTTTTACTTAGCATTGACCTGCTGCCAACAAACTTGTTTAGTACCCCGGTGGGTTTGCTTTGTATAATGATATTAAATATATGGAATCCAATTGGTACTAGAGCATGTTAAGTCCCGCTAAGCACATAATTCAATTTTTGTAAAATAAACTTATAAGTAATTTCATAATGGCCTTAACCATAGATCATGTCAAAAGATAATAAATTAAAGCTATTCTTTAACCTTACAGTTCTTCTTCTTCATAAAAGAAAAGTAATGTCCCCAACAGACAAAAATTCCACTTACTCATGAGTTATCACCAAAATACATGAGAGACATGTTTTGATAACAAGCATAGGATGAACTAGTAATTGATATCTGTAAGATGAGAGTGTGAAAAATATGATAATGAAGGTAGGTCTGTCAAGCAACTGTTCAAAAGAGAAAATCATAAATATACATGTCTAAATCAAAATACCAAAAACCATATGAATCATAGAAGCGCTGGTTAAGAATGATATACAAAGGATTGTAAATTGTTTTTCACTATAAGCTGCAAATTTCAAAAGTACCGCAAGAAAGGTTAAGATACCCGATGGGTGTTTTAACATAGTTCCTTTTTCCAAGTAATACTCCATGAGATTCTTATAGAGATAAAGTACTTGTAATCAACTGCAAAACCACTTATTAGATGATTCAATTTATTCATAGAAACATATATAACATTATAGAAAGAAAAAGAGTACCTTGTAAACAATCTGTTAGAAATGAATTTTATTTATTCAGAAAAGAAAACACATATTTACATATATACTGTAAGTGATAATAACCCCAAAATACCACTTTTAAGGATCAAGAGGAGGAGGAATAACTTCCCCTTCAATCAATTCCATTTCATTCTGCTACAAAACATTATTTATGAAATCCTGTTTAGATGTTGGTTGGTGATAAATTCTAAGTCTGTGTCCATTTACTACAAAATAAATTTGTGATCCATCAATTGTCTTAATTTTTACTAACCCATTGTCAAAAGCTGTAACTACTTCATATGGGCCCATCCAATGGGTAGTTAACTTTCCTTTAAAAATTTTAAACCATGAGTAGTTAAATTTGAATAACAATGCCCAATCTCCAGTATTGAATTGATTTTGATTAGTAAATTTATCATGCCATGTCTTTCGTTGATTCTGTATTAGCATGGTTCTTTGGAGTGCATCTTGTCTGATCTCATCTAACTCATTATTCTGTAATATTCGTTGTTTCTGTGCTTCATCCAAATGCATGCCTAATTGTGCTACCATATGAAAGGTTTTAACTTGAAATTCAATAGGTAAAAGGAATTATTTTCCATACAATAACTCATAGGGGGTATGTCCGATAGTGTTTCTCCATGTTATCATATAGGCCCATAAATCCTCTAGAAGTCTATCTGTCCAATCCTTATGATGTAAGTGAATGGTTTTAGTTAAAATGGCTTCTAAAACTTTGTTGGTTAATTCTACCTAACCATTAGACTGAGGGTGATAAGGTGAAGACTTGCAATGTCGAATGCCATATTTCGTAGTAAGTTCTTTCATTAATTTAGAAGTAAATTGAGTACCTTGATATGTGACAATTTCTCTAGGAACACCAAACTGTGTAAATATTTATTCATATATAAATTCTACCATTTATTTCTTTGTGTCCCTAAACAAAGCTTTAGCTTCTACCCATTTGGTGACATAGTCTGTGCAAACTAGGATATACTTATTTTTTTGAGACATGGGAGAAATTGGTCCTACAAAATAAATAGCCCATTTCTCAAAGGGTTCAATCATAACTTGGGGTTGTAGGGGCATGTGATTAGATGACATAGGTCTACCCATTCTTTGGAAACTATCGCATCCTTTGACATATTTGGAAGCATCCATAAAAATTCTTGGCCAATAATAACCAGAATGTAATACTTTATATACTGTCCTCTTATCAAAAAAATTTCCTCCACATGGTCCATCATGGCATGCATGGAGGATGTCTATCATTTTGATCCTCCCACACACATCATCGAATAATAATATCTGGACAAGTGCAGAAGATATCATTATCTACCCAAGAATAATTGGAACTCTGAACTATAATACAACGCTTCTCATGAGGGGACAAATGGTTTGGTATTTTCCTAGTTGCTAAATAATTGGCAATATCTGCAAACTAAAGGGTGTGAACAGATACAACAAATAGATGTTCATCAGGAAAAGTGTCGTCAACCCGTTTAGTACCGTCTTCATGTTGAATATGGGAAATTAAATATGCTACCAGATTTTCTTTACCAGGTCGGTCAATGACGGTAATGTTAAATTCTTGCAATAGAAGAAGCCATTGGGTCACTCTACAATTGGTAATTGGTTTATTCATTAGAAATATAATGGTGGAGTGATCAGTATGCAAAAAAAATTCATAACCTATAATGTAATGGCGAAATTTATTAATAGAATAAACTATTGCCAAAAATTCTTTTTCAGTAATAGTGTAATTAAGTTCGACATGTGTCAACTTTTTGCTAATAAAATAAATGGCATAAGGTGCTTGT
Source organism: Pseudotsuga menziesii (assembly GCA_001517045.1). Lineage (NCBI taxonomy): Eukaryota > Viridiplantae > Streptophyta > Pinopsida > Pinales > Pinaceae > Pseudotsuga > Pseudotsuga menziesii. The sequence continues at coordinate 1,290,702 of LPNX010631272.1, forward strand.
TCCTCTTTTTGGCCAAGGACTCCTCCTATGGCTGTATCAAAGGCATCGATGGATATATGAAAGGGAAGGGACCAATCAGGACCCCTGAGTATTGGTGCCACCGATAGCTTATCTTTTAGAATTTTAAAAGCATTTTGACAAGATTTTGTCCACTGAAATTATACATCCTTTGTAAGAAATTTAAACATTGGTGCATATATTTTAGTGAAATTTTCAATAAAGCGGTTGTAATAGCCTGCATGACCAAGAAAGCTTCTTACCTCTTTTTGAGTTTTCGGAGGGGGAAGGCCAACAATGACTTCAATCTTAGCAGAATCTACCTTAATTCCTTGGGAGGAAACATGGTGTCCTAAAAGTATACCTTCTGTCAGTAACATTTTACATTTTTCATGAGTAAGAGGTAAATCCGTTTCTTGACATTGGATCTACACCTTTTCAAGATTGTCAAGGGCTTCTTGAAAGGTATTTCCATAGGCTCTAAAATCATCCATGTATACCTCCACATAGAAATGTATAAGATCAGAAAAGATTCCTAAGACTACGCGTTGAAAAGTGGCAGGTGCATTACATAGGACAAATGACAAAACTCTATATGTGTATGTTCCCCAAGGGCATGTAAAAGTGGTATTGTATTCATCTTTTGCTGCTATTAAAATCTGGTTGTAACCACTATATCCATCAAGAAAGGAAAAATATTGTTTACCTGACAGGGTATCTAATATCAATAAAAGGTAAAGGAAAGTATCCTTTGAGTGTGGCTTTGTTTAGCTCCATAAAATCAACAAAAATGTGCCATTTCCCTATGAATTTCTTTGAAACTACCACTAAAGGAGAAACCCATTTACTATTGGAAATATGATAGATGAAACCGACAGTAAGGAGGTTTTGTAATTCTTATTTTGTGATATCCTTTAGAGCAGGATTCATCCTCCTCTACGAATGCATGACAGGTGAAATGTTTGGATCCATATAAATATGGTGAATGTAGGTATCAGGGTGTATACCCCTCATATCAGTGTATTCCCATGCAAATTCTTTAGCTTGTTTTTTAAGGACTTTAAGCAGTTGTGCTTGTTGGTTTTCACTTAACCTTGCATTTATATGCAGAAATTTTTCAGGGCCAACCTTGCACGGTATGGTATAGCGTCTTGTATGCTCTTCAATCATGAAGACACAAGGTGTCTTTGTAAAAATTTAGAGATCCATATTCGCTTGAAATTTTTCTCCAAAAATCTAATCAAATTGAGAAAAAGACAAAGGAAAGTTTGTATAGGTTGTTGAATAAACAAAATGGTTTAATACATTCTCAATGGTCTACTCCTGAAGTGTCAAGGAAAACTCACCAAGGAGGGAGAGGTCATCAAATTATTCATCCCTGAAAGAAAAAGTTAGCCACCATGAGTTTTCAGTTATTGATTGTGCTGGGGGGTATAAAATAAGTCTCTGTGTAGACAACCCATTGGAAATCGTCATCTCTCCATCCCTACATCCTATAAAAGCATTTACAGTAGCTAACCATGGTCTCCCCAAGATAATAGGATTCCCTTTAGAAGGATCCTTTGATTCTACAACCATAAATTAAACAGGGTATTTCCATGAGGCTACTAATACGACAATGTCATCCAGGACTTCAGCACGTTTTACTGTAGTACTGTCCACCAGTTCTAGGATGGAAGGGGTAGGTCGGAGAAAATGTCCTAACTGTAAAACTTATAAAACTACGATGGTTATCATGTTGATAACAGATCGTAAATCGATTAATGTATTTTCTATGGTGGTGTTGCTTATAATTATAGTCACTGGTGGGGCTCCTTGATTTGTATATTTTGCAATCTAAGACTGATCTGTCATACATTCATACATCTCTCCTATAACATGAATTATGACAGGTTCTTTTTGCTTCTTCCCTGGACGTTTAATACATAGGTCCTTTATTACCTTTTTGTATATTGGTATGTCCTTGATAGCTTGTAATAGAGGAATTTTGACACATATATGCTTTAATTCATTCAAAATGTTATACTTCGAATGAACTACAGGTTTTTCTATCCCTAGTCTTTCCTGGAATGGAGGAACTCTTTGCTCCTAAATAGTTTCTTGCAGAGGATGGGTGTGTATTGGAACCTTTGGAATGTTCACATCCTCCAAAATGACATCATTCATGAGTTCATTTGAATCCTATTCTTCTTCACTCGCTTTATGAATGATGATTGATGACTTGGGTTTATCATTCACAACTCTTCCAGATCGTAATTGAATCTCATGTACAGGTACAGTTGAAATAAGATATGATGGAAGAGTTTGCAACTCAATGTTGTTAAGAGCTTGATTTAGTTTTTTATTTCGGTTAAGTATCGGTTGTGTAGGTAACAATGTGGGTCGAGGAGGATTTATGTTCTGGAAGTGACGAGGTTGTTGTATAATGAAAGAAACTGGAGGCAAAAATCTAGACGAAATTTGTTGGAAATTTGTTTGATGCTGAGGATAAGGATGATTAGGTGTAGGGACAGGTTGTGACTGAGGATATGGTCATCCTCTTCACCCTTGTGACCAATATTTTTTTTGTGGAAATTGAGGAGGATGGTATTAGGGTGGCGAATTCTACCAGCTTGAATTCTTCCATTGTTGAGGTGGTTTATATGGAGGATAATAGAGTGGAGGTTGTGGTGGAAAGTTTTGATATGCTAGTTGGTCTCTAGGTTTCCAAGGAGGCCCCCTAGATGTTTCATCTACATCGCCACTCTTATAGATGGCTTGTAACCCAGGAAAGGATGTGCAGTTATCTGTTGGATGCTCTTTTGTACATATGTGATATATGGATATGTTGTTTAATGGACATTCCCTTTGGGGATGTTTGGTCCTACATATTGGACAAAAAATACTCATTGTTGCTCATTCTTCATCCTGTCTTTTCTTGGCTTGTAAAACATCTAGTTTAGAACCCACTTCTCCAAAGATATCAGTTTTGAAATTATCCAATAGGTTTCCTAACTCTACCCTTGTAACTCCACCTGAACTAGGAATGTTTCCTCTTACATTTCTATTATAAGGATCTCAAAAATTTTTCCTGACTTCCCCCCTACTTCTAAAATAATTTTTACACATCTCACTGATTTGTGCAAAGGTTTTGGGAGAAATATATCCATATTCCATGATATTAATACTTTCTAACAAGTCCTTGGATAACCCATTAAGAAAAAGTGCATGCTTTGCATCTTCTCGGAGGTCATTATATTTTGATTTATGTAATGTACAAACGGACCTTTCGAGATAATCTTCTAGGATCTCGTCTTAAAATTGTTGTATCTTGAATCTATCTTGTTGAGAGTCCTTAGGTTTGCAATACTCTTGATATTTTCGTAAGAAGGAGTTTTTCATATCATCCCAAGTCCTGATAGTGAATTCACCTAATCCAATGAACCATCTCAAGGAGAAATCTTTTACTGTATCAAGAAAGAGTTTTAATTTATGAGTGTCTTATAGATAATTATAGCTCCTGCAAAGGATATTGAACTCGAATAAGAATGTATCTGGGTCCTCATTATTTTTTCCATAAAACGTAGGTAAGGAGGAAGGAGGGATGTTCTTCATAGTTACATCATGTATAGTTTCTAAAATAGGGAACCCGAAGGTAGCCTCAGTTTAATTTTTCCCTTCTCCTTCTTCATTTCTAACTTCATCATGATCTTTTTTCTCTTTTCGTCTCTCCATATAGGCTAGGTTTTTAACATAAATATACCTAGAAGGCTCCTTTCGAGGTGACAATGGAGCATCCCAACATTCTTTTTCAGGAGATGTCTTCCTCTGATCAACCGTGTTTTTATTGAATGCTAGAAGGATAGTAGGTTCTACTGTGGAATTTTCAATTTGTGATATGACTGGATCTACGGAGGTTCCAAAGAGAGAGTTTACTTAGGAAGGATCAACAAAGTCAACGAAATTCAGATCTGCTACTAGTGAAAAGGTTGTATTATTTGGATTCAAGACTAGTGGAGGGTTAGATATTTCTAGTGGTTTATCTTCTTGAATTTACTCAAAAATGAGGTCCTTATGAACTCCTACCAAGCTTCCTTCTCCTTCTATGTATTCCTTGTTAATATATCCTGAGAGAGACTTCTTAGGTTTCTTGGTAGAACTACTTCCTATAGCCATGTTTTGATACCTTTCTGCTAAGTTAGTGGTTGGGGTATTACGTCCCCTATGAAATTTAGTAGGAATTTCAATAAGTTTTCCTATTTTAACAAATCTACCTTGAGGGTCCCTAAGTCTTCTCATGAAAAAAATTTAAACAAAAGAAAATCTATGGTACTACTATTGTTGGATTTGGGGTGCCTGTTATAATAGATGTGTAGGTTCTTAACTCTCATCTTACCACTCCCCCACCACCAGCCTATTGCTAAGATTCATATGGAATTCTATCTATTCTACCTTACAGAACAACTACCCAACAACATCGCCAAAAATGTTGTGTGTTATAACATCTAGATCAATTCACCTAATATTTAATTATAGACCGGGGTTGGTAGGCTTAGAGGTGATACAAAATATATGTGAAGGTAGAGGGTGTCATGCAAATATTTTAACAAACAAAAGATTGAAAGATATTTGAAAATGAAAAACCGAGTCAAACTCGTAAGAATTCAATTATTAAAGTTATTAAACCAGAACAAAATACTAAACTAAACAATCAATAATTTATTTCATAAGCAACTGATTTTAAATCGGAAAAAAGATACTATCAACAACTAATCTTTAAATGGGAAATTAGGATGCAAGGATGACCTAATTCATAAATAAGTAGAAAACCTAATAAAAAAAACAAGTAGAAAACTTAATAAAGAAAACTTAATAGAAAGAAACAAGTAGAAAAATTAATAGGAATATTTTTGAATTTTGTACTACAAGTCTCTTTCATTAATGATGCAATGAAAAAGGAACAACCTAAAAACATGCTAAATATAACACACACAATACTGAATTTTACATGCAAATGGATAAATTAGTCCAAAGGCATGAAAACAATACAATAGTAAAAAGAATCAGAAACAAACTCAAGAAACAAAACATGAAATAGCTCAAAACATATGTAAGGTGAAAAGAAATGAGATAACTTTTAATAAAGAATCTAAAACAATCCAATTTAACTTTAATATAAAATAAAACTATCCTTTAACTATTACTATCAAAGCATACTTCAAATACTAAAGAAACAGAACTAAAAACAATCTCAAAACACATTAAAAACACTAAAAACAAAACAATGGGCTGAACGACGGACTGAACTGTGGGTCTGAAAGGGGTGGCTGAATGACAGTTTAAACAGAATGTCTGAATGATAGTCTGCATAGTTAAAATGATAAAAATTAACCTAAATGAACTAATCTTTAGCTGAATTTGTGGAGATGTAAATCTAATGCATGTTAATAAACAAATTGAAATTTAAATTGCATAAACTTGAAACAAAAAGGAAAAAAACATAACCGAAATTATATTCTATCTAATTGCAAATACTAAACAGTAAACTAGAAATGAAATGACTGAAAGCAAATGGAAAGCAAACTTTGCGCGCAATCTAGCTCTTTAATTCTGGAAATAAAATGCATTATAGGAAGCAAATGAAATAATAAAACTAACTGGAAACAAAACCAAGTATAATAGAAAAGATGAAATAAATAAACAAGAAAAGGGAAGAAACCTATGGTTGATGAGGGGCCCTCTCAGCAATTAGGGGCGATGCCTGGCTAACACTAACACAAACATAATCATAAACAACAAAGCATACATCTCTTTATTCAAACGATGGAACAGAAATACAAAATTATTCTCCAAAAACAACTGTCTAACAAATGAAATGATCAACTTCTAAGTCTACACAAGGAGGTGTTTATATACAATGTTTACAGAGATGACAAAGTAAACCCTTTAGTGGTCGACTGCTCTCTAAATTTAGTCAATCCATAAAGGCGTTTAACTACTCTAACTCCAACGCACAAGATCTTCCTTCTTCAGCGCATGTCAGCCCTCTTCATTAGACGATGTAATGCATAGGCTCCCTCTCCATTGCAAATGGTTCTCAGATGTGGCACACAGCTTCTTCTTCAGCGTGGTTGGTTCTCTTCAGCATGCATGATGTGGCACATAGCTCCTTACGCAGCGCAACAAGTGGACTCGTGGCAAGCATAGAAGAGCACATGGAGGCGAGTCTTCTAGAATGCAGGCTAATAGATCAACCCAATGTGTGGATTGTTGGTGAGGTGTCGACAAAGGAGGATGCAGGCTGGTGGATCATCTAGAATGTGATATTAATTACCTGTATGCATGGAGAGTAAATAGTTCACAGGATGTTTTAATCATTTTAATGCCTGAAATCAATTCTCAACAGTGTGTAGTTTGGTTAGCGATCTGGAGGGAAAGATGAACATTGAGTTGTACCGGGAGTTGTATATGTTGGGTACAGATCTAGGACGAATGAAACGCCTATTTATTGGTGTGCTTTAGGACTGTGGTATATAGTAACACATTTTAACACCTGTAAAACTACTAATGAATATCACGCAGCGAGTTGGATGATGGGCTGGATGTGTTGCACACATGACTGCTCTTACTACCTTTCGGTCTTACTATCTGGTCCTCAGAGTTCATCCACCTTTGGATGTCATTCAAACTTTGCATCATGGCTGCATTTAGCTAATTCTGATTTGCCTGAGACTTAACCAATCTTTCATTATCTACCCTAAAACTTTGCATCTCCACCCTTAGGCTTCTCATGGTGGCCACAAAATCTGACGGAGTCTCTTGAAATATCCTCCCATTAAATTTTGTATCATCATTTCCAACTTGAACATTCCCCCCCATAGCATCTTCCTTGTGCTCATAGGGATATTGTGCATCATTCATGCTGAAGGTTCTCATAGATGAACCAAAACCCAACTTTATTGATATGCACTATGTGGAATGCTTCCCTTTTGAAGGTGACTATAATTATGCAAAATGTGTTAATAAACATGATTGTTAGGTGCAAAACATTTGATACATTACTTACCTGTATTGGGAACATCATATATCAACAACTTTGTCAAATCATAGAATTTGTTTTTCACAAGAAAGGTTGTCTGAAGGGGACGACGGGCTTCAAGGGGGTATGATTTCTTTTTTTTTGTAAATACATCTATTTTGTGCAATCTGGTGCACAAATAGGATGCCATTTTTCACCCTTCACCCCCAAAAAATCCCACTGAAAAACCCTACTGAATTTCTCTGTTTCGACAAAAAATTTGAAATTTTCACCCACTGCATCAAAAATATTTTTGACTTTAACACACTACAGCAGCTCGATCCTTGACTTCCATCCACCACCATTGGCTACAAATTATTTATCTATCCATTGCTGTAGCCACTCAAATTTTAGTTTTCAGTCGTCGCTATGTTAGCTCCATTTCCATCTTTTCTCTGTCGTGCTTTGGCTCGAACTTCATTTTTTGTGAGCTGTTGTTGCGGTTCAAATTCTAATTTTTGTCCACCATAGCGGCTTGATCATCAACTTTCATCTATCATGTATTGGATTGGTATTTTTCTTCATTCTACCATTGTATTAGCTTCCTCTTCAGCTTTTTCCCACCACCGTAGCGGCTCAAAGTTTCATTTCCTTCTGCTACTTCCATACTTAGAATTTTTTTCAAATTTTCTTTTCGTCGGCTTTTCTTTCTCGATGTACATAGACTCCCAAGTATTTTTCCTTCTCACCATTGTGGTTGCATTTTTGCAAGTTGAGTCATTACCGTCTGCTCACATCTTGGGCGGCTCGGACTCAAACTTACACCTGTTGAAGTCTCCGCCACATTGGAAGGTTCTTGGATTGTAGGCCTCCATGTCAGAAGAAAGATGGGAACAACACCACTGCTATGGCTCCCTTCATACATTCTAGCTGCTACATTGGCTCTATTCTGGTGAAGGCGTCCGATGTATCACATAGACTTAGCCAAATTCATCCGACATACCATACTTAGAAAATTTTCAATTTTTCTATGTCGATCTGAGTTCGATTAGAGGTTACCCCTCCTTAGTTAGTTGATTTTCTTGGCCCATAAAGGCCCACTACTACAACCTTAAAGCTCTGATACCAATCTGTCACATCCGCACCCTTCTACCAGTGAGAGGACATGACTATAATGCTAACAATATGGGCAATCTAGCCCCATGAACGTAAAATAGAATGCATAGATAATTAACATACAGTGGAACAAAAATTTAGTCATTCACAACATTTTAACATGTTCATATTAAATCTTAATCACATATATAGATGCAAGGATAAAACAAACACAATTGCAAGGATTGAAACACAAGAATAGTTATCTTAGAAGAAGATTGTCCCGCAACTAGCTATGTTGCTGCAATGTTCCACCCAACCATAGGCCAGTGTGCTCATAAATCACTCAACAACACTGGCACCCCCAAGCTAGGAATGATTCCATAAGGAATAAGGGGAACACTAAAAATCTCACACATAGCCAAGGGTACACAAAACTCAACCAAGCCAACAAAGTTGGGTTTATCAAGGTAATAGGGGGCTGGAAAGGTTGGTTGCTAAGCTAGTGAGCTCAATCCAAGAGCTATGGACACATGCACCAGAAATAGCCTAACTTCCAAAACATACACACACACCCAAAAAAAGGAAGCATTCCCTTCTCTGCTACACAGTACCTCAGTCTATGCCTTCCCTTCCAGTGTTATTCAAGGGGTGTAAAGAAGAAATCCAGCCCTCTATCTCTGTCTATGAGCCTCCTACACACACCAGGTTTGTCCAGCAAGATCAGACCCCATTTCCACACCCAAAGACAGTTCAAAGGCCAAAAAATGATGTGCACACAACAACAACAGTACTGGACTGAAGGAAAAACACCACAGAGACCAAAATCAGGTATGGCAACTTGGTAGAAACAACTCAGGCTGAGCAACTCAAATTCTAGATTCGTTTATGGCCCTAACATGGCCAAAATGACTTCAACAACACCCAAAATTCATGGTTTGGTTCTACCACTCATTGGGAAACACTAAACAATGAAATTACCCACCGTGGGAATGTGAAAATGACACCAAAATGCCCAGCAGAGATCCCAACCACTAGAAGCTAAAAAAAACACTTCATAGCCATGGTAAACACACATGAAACTACAAAATCATGAGTGGAAAATGCACTGGTTGTTCCAAAAATGTGAGGAAAACCAACCCAATCCCTATAATTACAAAAATGACTTCCCATCCATTGGAAAATGAAGCCAAAAACCAAAAACATGGGATGAAAACACACACAGGAAGTTTTGGATGCCTGAGAGAGCTCACGTGAAGGAAAAAATGGTGAGGAAAGCATGGTAGAATGGCCTACGTTTTTTGGTTTTTTCTTTCCCAAAGAGTCAAAATTCCTTTCCCAAAAAATGATGGCTTCTCCAGTTCAAATTTTGGGCTTTCATACCTTACTCATCCCATGGAATAACCAACCCAACTAATTTCTGGCAGTAATAAATGATTGGGTGAATGAGACAAGAAAGGTAGTTGAAATTTTGATGGGTTCTCCCTTTGACATTTGTATTTTCCCCATTAGTACAAAGGTTTGAATATCCCCCCCCCCCCTTATCCTTAGGAAATCATGCCACTTCTCATTATTATTGCATTGACATAGCTGGTTGTGGGTATTTTTAATTAAAATGCATAGTTACATGATGTCCAATTTATAATGTGACTGGCTAGCACAAAGTACTATCGTCATCGATTTTAATCGCAGAACATATAACGTTAAATCGATGATGGGTATTTTTCCTATAGCTCCACACGATGATTAATTACAATATATACATCATATACATTTAATGCAAACGAGGTCAAAACCGAGGTGTTAATCCACCCCCTCTACCTTCCAAGTCACCTATTTTTAGTGGTTTTGGAGCAATGACAGTGATAAGTTCCTATTACTATACTTGCTCAACCACCTGTGTTATCTCAGAATACCCCAGAGGGTGATGACTAAGTAGAGGAAGAAGGGCTGTGTAAGTTGTTAACTTCCAATGATTAAGTGAAAAATAGAAAAATCAACTTACAGGGTTTTAACTTAATCCTTTAAATAGATTTATTTTCCTGAATAGTTAACCACACATGTATTCAACCTAAAAAAATTGCTTACAGAAATAGACACCCTGCTAGACAGTGGCGACAGAGTCGCACTGATATTCTGAACAGTCGAAGTAGACAACCGAGAGACAAATCCCTCTTATCGGGGCCAATGTGGCAAGGGAGTCACACCTATCAACCTAGAATAGGCAAGGGGGTCGCTTAGTTTATCTCAAAACAGGTGACTCAACCTACAAAGGAAAGTTGCTCCTTTCAGGGGTAATGTAGTGAGGGGATCAATCTTATGGGGAAAATCTAAGCGACTGGGTCGCTCTTTTAGGACTTAAAGCGATGACCTGGCCTGAAAACAAAAAATTTTAAATGTAAGAGCTGAGAACAACCGACAGTATCTGGTACTACGGCCGAACGGGCTTGGGTTGGTCTCAAGAGGTCTCTCCAAGTAACATAAATGGAAAGAACTATAAATAAACTTGTTAAACAACTACTTCAAAAATATAAAAAACTAACTATACCCAAGGATCCTATGAGATCGAACTAGTATGGTCGCCAATGTAATACCCCAGTTTTAACCCCATTTTCATTAAAAAATACATGATGTATATTTTGTAATTAATCGTGGTGTGGAGCGAAAGGAAAAATCCCCACCATCGATTTGGTTGTGTATGTTTTGGTAGTAGGGATCGTTGTTGATGGTATATTGTGCTATCTGACACATTATAGTTTTGGCATCATGTAAATATGCACATCAATTAAAATAAACCTATAGCTAGTTATGACGATGCAATGTTAAATAAAAAAGGGCATGATTCCTAAGGTTAAGGGGGGGGATTGTCTAACTTGTGGGGGCCATTGGGTGTTTACCATATGTTGACCGCCCTTTTTACTTTTCTACTATATGAGAGTAGTTATTGCTAAGTAGTGGTGGGGGTGACAAGACTGTTAGTCCTTTCCCACGTGCCCACTCCACCAGTTGACTCTTCCTTTTCACGTCATTGGGGGCAGAGAAGCGACCTTCCATTTTCTTCCCACTCACTCCACTCTCCCACAATTCCACTTATTCGAAGGTTTTGGTATTGTTCATTCTTAGGAAGGCGGGTTTTGCTTTTTCCTCCCATAGTGAGTCATTTGTTCATCCTCATGCATAGATCGGAAATCGGCATGTTTTTCCTCACACAGGGGTTGGGAGACTATGATCTCATGCACCGAGCTGGAAGATCGGCATAAGAGGCATGATTCTCCTATTTATATGCTTTCCCTGTCAATGTTGGGAGTTTTCATTCTTCCCCATCTATGGACTATGTAAGGTTCCCGTTGTTTCATTATGGGATTGGGTTGTTGATCTTTCCCTAGTTTGGTTGCTACATGTGCTAATATATTTTGGGTACTGCTAAGTTCTTTTGGCCATGCTAGGTCCAAGAAAAAATTTGAATCGTCTTGTCTGACCCGAGCTGTGTTCATTCTTTCATTTGGGTTGTCACCCTATTATCTTTATTTTCTTCATAGAGCCATGAACTATTTGTTTTACTATGGTATGCAATGGTTGGTCTTCGGACTGTTTAGAGCAGTATTAGAGGTTGGGTATGCTTGAGAGACCTGGTGTTGGGAGCCACTCAGATAGAATTAGACTGCTGGCTTTCTTCTCCATAACCCTTGAAGAGTATTGGAAAGGGAAGTCATGGCCTGAGGGACTGTGAAGTAGATAAAGGATTGATTCCTAGTGTTGGGTGTGTGGATGTCTTAGAAGTCAGGCTAGCTCTGGTGTAGGCATCCTTAGATTTCCATTGAGACCACCAACTTAGAATTTAGCCTTTCCTAGCTCCTTGATGGCCTGATAAACCTAACTACGTAGACTTGGCTGTTTTCTATAACATTGGATATGTGTAAGCCTACTTTGACCCTTATTCCTTGGGGAATCATGCCCAGCTCGGTGGTGGTAGTGTTGTTGAGAGATTGATGAGCACGCTGGCCTATGGTTGGGTGGAACATTGCAGCGACGTAGCTGGTTGTGGGATGACTTCTTTATAAGATGAGTATTCTTAAACATTTCATCTCTGCAATTATATTTATTTTTAATGAATTATAATGAACATGTTGAATGCAGAATGAATGTATGTTTGCTTCCACTGTGTATGTGAATGAATATACATCTTAGCATGTTTCATGTTTTAATAATTTAATTCATCATTTTATGTATGTTCATGTTCATGGGGCTATTTTCCCATAGGTTTTTGTTTGTTTGATAGCATCCTCTTCATCGGTTGGAGGGTCGGGGATGTTACAGTATGGTATCAGAGCTCTAGTTGCAGCATGGGCCTGAATGGGCCATGAACATGCACTGACAGAGCTTATGTTGTAGTATTTGGGCCTCAGAAGGCCATGCAAAATAGTTAGAAGAGACATGTTTCCTACTGCCCAGAAGAAACCCAGAGAAAATGGGTGAATGACAGGAAAATTCACAAAATTTTTCTAGGAGCCAGAATTGTCAGATCATCGATAAACTTAGTGAGAATTTATTCCGATGCAATGGAAGAGCTAGTCTGAAGCTCACCTAACAGAAACCAGTCAGAAGAAAATTGTGGAAGGATCTCTATGTCTTCATCGGTTTTCGGAAAAGAAAAGCGGAATTCAAAGCCACAGTTGCGGAGGGGATCAGCCGAAGGCCGCTGATATGTTGGCCCCTTTTGTGGAAATACTACTTGATGCCGACCATCGGTGATCGGTACCACTAAGTTGAAGGGATCACCAATGGCACGTCGATGGAGGTTAGTAGATTGACCAGCAACAACTAGTTTTTCAGAGCGATGAAGTTTTGTTGTTTGGATCGATGAAACCTAGCTGTTTGGATCGCCAAAATGTTGACGAAAGAGACAAGATGATAGTGGGTTGAACTACCGACAGTGATGGTAGAGTGGAAATTTTGAAATTTTTTCTAAGTCATGAAATCATTAGCGATCGGTGATGATTAGTCGATTGAGTCACCGATGCTTAGATGATGGGGTATGCAATGAACATCGGAAGAGATTAGTTGATTTTGCACCACCATTGCGGATAGCTAGTGGAATATCCTTCCAATGGATAGAGTCACCGACCACCGATGCTGCAGTGGATAATTGTTTCGACAGTCGATGCGGTGGAAGACAAATGTGGAAAAATTTCTGAAATTTTTCTAAGGCATGAGATCATCGGCAATCAAAATATATTAGTTGACAGGATTGTTGATGACTAGAGGATGGGATTGCCAATGAAGAGAAGATGAAGTTGTTGAGGCTAGTGAAGTTGATCGATGATCATTAGTGGAAGGAAGAGCCGATGTAAAGAAGAAAATTCAAAAAACATTCTGAGTGTTGAATCCATCAGCAATCAACGGAAGTTATTTGTATTGGTCACCGATGAACATCAGCAAGAACTAGTGGTTCATGCGCCCACCATTGCGGAAGTATAGTGGACTAATATTCTGATGGGTAGAGTTCTCCACTACTGATGCTGCAACAAATAATTGTTTTGATAGCCGATGCGTGTTGGAGTAGGGTCCCGCAGCTATAGGAAAAGCTACTGTTTTGGAATGAGTAAGTCAAAGGTAACAGTCCCTGAGCGGTCGAGAGGAGAAAGATCAACCACTGCACTTAAGGAAGTGACAAAGACAGGAGGGCTCAGCTACCCTCATAAAAGAAAAGGAACAACAAGGCCGAGGTATTGAAGACAAAGGACAGAAAAGGAAACAGCGCCAGTACCCATGGTCAGCGTTGGGAAACGTGGAAGACTGTAGGAAGCTGTGTTGTGATGGAAAGCGGCAGTTCGAGTACAGATAGACTAACTGTCACAGTTAGGGTTTTTTGGTTACTGTTGGGAGAAACCCATGGTGTTGTAATGGTGAGACATTTGGGCCACCTATAAAGGGATGTATTTTGTAGTGTAAAAGGTTAGCTAGTTATTCAGTTAACTCATTAGTTATTCAGATAGTCGATGATCTGTTAGCTCATAGATCTTTGTATTAAAGAAGAGCTAAGCTCTGGTTCTATTATTCAGTATGTAGTATCTTACTGTAACTAGTAGCTGACTCCTAGAGTATGTATGTAACAATCCATAGGGATTGAGAGAGAGAGAGAGGAAGAGTATATTGTAAGAGAAGCAATATAAGAAGAGAAGAGATCTAAGAGAGAAGGGCTCCTGGTGGTGTGCGCGGAGTTACCCAAAAGATCTCAGCTGCATATGAGGTTGCAGCGAAACTGTGTTTACTCTCCCAATTTATAATATATAAACCAGTTCCCGTGGACATAGCTTCTACCGTGAAAGTGAACCACGTAAAATCAGTGTGTTATATGATTATTTCATGTGATTGTGCTTTACTTAGTTTCTATCTATTATCTGTTACATGAATTCCATACATCAGTTAGTAAATGTCTGTATGTTCTCATTTAGTTACAGCATTATAGAAAGTCAAAGGTGAGTTTAAATGTAACAAGTGTCTGCCTATGAGTCCATCAGTGCTTGTTTCACACAGTAATAGTCACTCTGTTAAGTTCTTCCAGTATACTTCTTCAGTAAGTTAAGTATAGCGATGTGAGTGTGTTGAATTGTGAAGTTTGTGTAAGGTTGTTTAACACCCTGTTGAAGGTTAGATGAGTTATTCCTCCCAGTGAGAAACCCTTTGGACCTTGAGAGTCGCTTTGGGCCGTACTATAGGAGATATCGCATTGACAGAAGGCAATATTACACCGACAGAGGAGCTGCGGTGTGAGATATCACAAATAGTAAGAACCATGGAAGGGAGAGTTTGCGCATCATCCTAGTCACTGCGATGCGATAGGAGTCCTCCCCCTGTCAGAGTCCGCAAGGAAGGGAGAACTGCGACTCACAGGAATTTCTCACTGGTTAAGAAGAGCCACAAGACACCAAGATGCTACAGAACCTGGTTAAGGACAATTGAGTCTTTAGCCAACCCATCTAAGGTCACTTCGGGTGAGACTTCAGGATACTCTGCGATCTGTTTCCGAAAGGGCTAGTGAGTTAGGGGTGTTGTTGGTACATTATAAGTAAACCCGGGTCTGCCCATAGTAACCAACAAATGGTTTCGTTGCCAGTTTTGAAAAAACTAAGAGCTAATGTTCTGTTGGCATCCTACTAAAGAAGAACTCAACCAGTGGGTTGAGTCTACAGAAATAGAATTTGTTGTGACAGAAAACAAGAGTCCTACGTTGAGTACAGAGGATTGGTTACAAAAACATATCTACACTGATATACATATGATATTTTTTGCGACCTATGGAAATGAGTTGTATGACTCGTTATCAAAGTTGACTGATCAACATATATTCAAGAAGAAAAGGAACATTGTCTAGACACCGAAGCTGATTCAGACTGTCAGGAGCATTGATAATCCCATTTCACGAGAAGTGGACTTCTGGCTTGCAAGTGTGCTAGAAGGCTTCATCACAGAGTTTGCAGTCGAACAGAGAAAAAGCTTCAGCGAAGCCGAGCAGTACTTCTTCAAAGGATATCATGGTAAGTACCTGAACTCTTTAAATTTTTTTGTTAAGATGCTATTACATGAAAAAGGAGTACTCGATATATATTCAGATATATAAGTTCAATAAGTGTAATGTCACAAGAGTTTGAGAGTGACTTTGATGAACTTGGACGTACACGTAGTGGAAAGAAATATAAAGTAGATTTCAGATCTTCTGTCTTTGAAAATAGTTCAGACAATACTAGAGAACAGAGTCACAGTAATACAGAAAGAACAGAAGGGGGTATCCCTTACCATCCTTACACCCCACATAAATCAATCGGGACTCAGAATAATCCCATAGGAACTCCATCTAGTAGCTCACATACAATACATACTACTGCTACATCACCTATATCTACACCACCGAGTGGTAGTAACACATCAAATCAGCATCCACCATGTAGAAATAGAATGGGGGATGATATGAAGCTACCTACCTATAAGGGTACAGGGGCAGAAAACCCAGAGCAACATTGGTTTTTATGTGAAGCCATGTGGACCATTAAAGGGCTCCAAGATGATAATATTAAAATTTTACAGTTGGTCACCACACTTAGGGAATGAGCCTTAACATGGTATATGAAGTATACCTCAGCGGTACCCAGAACGCTCGTACAGGTCAGGACCGCCATGATCAAAGAATTTAAGAAACCTAAGTCTGAGTCATAGTGCATTACAAAGCTCAAAGACATTAAACAGTCACCTACAGAGTTAGTATGGGACTTTGATCAGAAATTCAAATCCCTTATAGACCAAGTTAGCTTTGAGTTTGCACCGGAGCAGCGCAAGGAATGGTTTATTGCAGCACTTCTCCCCCACATCAGACTGCCATTGATGCAGCAGAAACTCCAGATGCAGGATGACGCATTGGAGATGGCAATGAAACTAGAGGCATCACCTCTAGCTGAGACTAGTACAGGTATGACAAACCTGCAGAACCAGTTAGCTAATCTCACCTTACAGATGCACGATATTAAGAAAGGAAAAGAGATTGCACAAGAAATATGGTGTATAAAGTGTAAATCACAAGGCCATACTAAAGATAACTGTCTAGTATTTGTTGAATATCTAGCAAGTGGGGCTCCTAACCCCTTAGCACAGACACAAGGGCCATGGTGTGAATTATGCAGAACAGGAGAACACCCACCTCAGCAATTCCCTTTACTTTAGAAGTATGTACAGACACCTAAGAACTTATACTGTAACTTTTGTAAGTCCGTAGAGCTTATGATCTCATGGTCGAGAGAAAACACGACTTATACAGAGTCCAATTAAAGACACCAGGTCCAGCAGCAGGACCACAGTAGGAACCGACTCATGTTGGCTGAGGAGGAGGATTCAGAGGATGAGGCCGTGGAGGAGGCTTTGGTCATGGTGAAGGCTTGGGCCGTGGTCATGGACTGATCACTTGTTACAACTGTGGAGTTATAGGACATTATTCTAGGGATTTCTAGAGCCCTACTACTACATGTAACTATTAAAAATATTACGATCACACTATAGAAGAATGTCCTACCTTGATATCCAAGATCAGGGAACCTAAGCCAGCAGCACACCAAAAAATCCAGCTTATTGCTACTGAGCAGAAGGAACCGAAACTAAGAGTCAAAATTATGACTCGCAGCGGTGCTTCCACCAGTGGGACATTGCCAGATACTAAAAAGAACACAGGTCTAGAGTGGGTGTGCAAAGGCACTATTAAATCAACACCACTCAACTTGCAGAAGAATAAAGAGACATTTCAGGAAGCTAAAAATTTCTTTAATGACCCTACGCATTTAGGATCACAGGTACAACCATCTAGGGGTGTACCACAGCAAAAACCATGTGGCATTAGCCCTGTTCAGATATCGCAGGCTACCACATCGGGAAGGTGCGACGAGGATGAGTCGACAGGAAGTGTACAATCCTTCCTGCAGAGTTGCTTAAAACTCATGAGAAATGAGAAAGCTATCGGAGAGATTCAACACATCATAGATCAGTGTCAGCCATATTCTTCCATGAGTAGTGCATAGTGTGCTGTTCATAATATTATGGGATATACAAGAACAAGAAGAGAGATGCGACTCACAGCAGAAGTTGGAGAATTTGAAATGGATGAGGTAATCCTAGATTTAGGACCAGAGGTAAATGTTCTAACTAAGCAGACATGTGAACAGATGGGTAGCCCTAAGTTAGCCAGATCACCTATCCATCTGAGACTAGCCAATCAGCAGCAGGTATTGCCACTGGGTCAATTACCACAGGTGCCAGTTGACATTGACGGAGTTCGCAGCTTTGCGGACTTTGAAGTTATAGAAATCATTGGTGATAGTAGACCGTACCCAGTGCTACTAGGTATTGATTGGGAAATTGGTAACATGGCTGTTATCAATTTAAAGAAGAGACAGATGACCTTCGAGGACAATCAGATTCGGGTCATCGAACCGTTGGATCCTTTTTAGGGTCCCAGATATATTGAACCTATCCGAGCAGAGGATGAGGCACGTAATATGGAGAGCCTCTATCAGATGATGGCCAATCAAAACGACTACATCAATCCAACCGCATAAGGGAACATTAGTTGGCGATGCGACAACTCATGCGCATCAGACTTGGATGTTGTCTTAGAGAACTGGCAGAACAGACTTTACGAAGTCTCAGCTTGCAGATGTGCATTTATGACTAAGTCACTGTGATGGATTAGTGCAGAGATTAAGGATACTCCATCGTTTGATGGCTTAGCAGACGTCCATGACTTTTGAGAATGGTTTGAATAGGAAATTCCTCAGGAGAATAGGATGTCAGTCATTGACCTTGTAGTAAGAGCCATACCTACAAGATGGTGGTAGGCACATAGAGAACATATCACATCATGGGATGAATTCAAGATATTGATGGAAATCATGTTTTCTAATAACAAGGAGTATCTACAGCAAAGGTACAAAGGAGAAAGTGACCCCAGGTCACATATTGAAATGTGTGAACAGAATTGGTTGGACATTCCAGAGGATGAATGGGTTCACCTATTCATTCATACTTTAGACCAAATTCCAAACAACTGGTACACTGAGACCGAGTTGCACAGAGGAACCATTACATGGCCACTTATGATAGACAACTTTGAACTCACTTTCGCTTTTGAATCTGAGTATTCAAGTATCAATTAGGCTCTAGACATCATAAAGACTAAGATATTTGAGGACTGTACCCTATCAGTACATACTCAACCCGAGTGGGCCATCCAGTTAGAAGATGTGCTCGAGTGTTATAACTTCGCAGCAGAACCAGAGGATGAGGATGAGGATCCTCGCAACATCAACATTCCAGAGTCAGAAGGGACTCACGATGTTGATGGACTGAAGCTACAGATTCCAGCTATCATAGACCCCATCAATATTAAAAAGATCAATATTGGCACAGACACAGAACCAAAGCTTGCCTCTATTGGAGACTATTGGGATGATGAAACGGTAGCATACATTGCAGATCTGTTACATGACTATCATGACTTATTCCCCACTAAGTTCATAGAAATGAAGGCAATAGTAGGAGATATGGGAGTAATGAGGATACCATTGAAAGAGGATGCTAGGCCAGTCAAACAACATCCATATAGATTAAATCCGCAGTATAAAGAAAAAGTTAAGGATGAGATCGATAAGATGCTAGCAGCAGGCATCATTGAGCCCGTAGAAGAAAGCGAATGGGTTAGTCCCATGGTCGTGCAAGAAAATAAAACCAAAGGAGAAATTATAATTTGTGTAGATCTACATAAACTCAATGATTCATCACTTCATGACTCGTTCCCGACACTGTTTACTGATGAAGTGTTAGACAATGTGGGAGGACAGGAGGTCTACTCCTTCACTGATGGCTTTTCAGTCTATCACCAGATCAGAATCCATCTAGAGGATCAATATAAGACCACTTTTGTGATAGAATGGGGTTCATTCCAGTATACAGTAATGCCCTTTGGTATTAAAAATGCACCAGCTATCTTTTCAAGAGTAGTAGTTGCTGTATTTAAAGAATACATCCATAAATTCCTAGAGGTTTATTTTGATGACTGGACTGTATTTGGATTAATCAACAAGCACATAGGAGATTTAAGACTGATGTTAGAGAAATGTAGGCAGTACCAGATTTCTTTGAACTTGAAAAAATGTATATTTTGTGCGCCATTTGGTATTTTTTTGGGTCACATTGTTTGCAAACAAGGCTTGATGGTAGATCCTACAAAGATTGCCATCATTCTAAATCTTCCAGCACCCAACTCAGTCAAGAAATTAAGGACAGTACTTGGTCATACCGGGTACTATAGAAAGTTCATTAAGGGTTATGCAAAGATCACAACACCTATGGAAAAACTGTTAAAGAAAGACGCCAAATTCCTATGGAATGATAAATGCTAGAAAAGTCTAGACACTCCTAAAGAGAAGATGGTTACAGCACCCATCTTAGTATTTCCAAACTGGACCAAGCCATTTCATGTACATGTGGATGCATCTGGCATCGCACTAGGGATCGTCTTAACCCATCCAGGAGAAGGGGGTATCGATCACCCTATCACATACTCAAGTAGAAAGCTATCCACTACAGAAAAGAACTACATACTACAGAGAGAGAAGGTTTAACTATGGTCTATGCTCTACAGAAGTTTAGGAACTACATGTTGGGTGCCTCATTCAAGATGTTTACTGACCATTTCGCTTTAAAGTACTTGGTTAATAAACCAGTGTTAGGGGGGAGAATCTGTAGATGGTTACTCCTGTTTCAGGAGTATGATTTTGAAATCATGGTAAAACCAGGAAGATTAAATGCCTGACTTGATCATCTGTCGCGGATAGACTCAGGAGAAGAACCAAGTAACCTAGAGGACAATTTTCCATATGCGCAATTGTTTGCTATTTAGATCACAGATGAGTACTACGCTGATGTCATTCACTTTCTCACCACAGGATGGGCACCTGTTGAGTTTACTAAGCATCAAAAGAAACAGCTAGTTGTTAAAACAGCAGACTTCACATTGATCGCAGGGCACTTATACAAGTTAGGTCAAGATGAAGTCCTACGCAGATGCGTTATGCCGCATGAGAAAGAGGCCATTATCAGAGAAGCACACTCAGGTGCCGCAGGAGGTCATTTCACAGGAAAGATGACTGCTCAGAAAATATTAGCTATAGGATTATGGTGGCCTACTTTACACAAAGATACTAAGGAGTTTTGCAGATGCTGTGATATTTTCCAGAGGGTAGGAAAACCTTCACAAAGAGATGAAATGCCACTGTGACCACAGATCACACTACGCGCATTTGACAAATGGGCTATAGATTTTTTGGGTCCTATCAACCCACCAGGAAAATGAACGGGTGCGAGATACATCATCACAGGAACAAAATACCTCACCAAATTACTAGAGGTGAAAGCAGTAAGGAATTGTGATGCTGCTACAGCTACACTGTTCATTTTTGAAAGCATCATCGATAGATTTGGATGTCCAGTAATTTTGATGAGCGATAAAGGCACACATTTTTTGAATCGCACTATTGAAGCCTTGACAGAGGAATTCCAGATACAACACCATAAGAGCACACCCTACCACCCACAAGCTAATGGTATGGTGGATACCTTTAACAAGATTCTAGAAAAATCTCTTACTAAGGTCTGTAATAGCCAAAGAAATGATTGGGACCTCAGGGTTAATGCTGTATTAGGGGCTTATAGGACTACATGCAAGAAACTTACAGGGCACACACCTTTCAGCTTGGTGTATGGACAAGAGGCTGTTATGCCTATGGAATATATTATTCCTAGTTTAAGAATTGATCAAATCACCAGGATGCCTGATACAGACACGATGAATGAAAGACTAGCGCAGCTGCTTTCCTTAGAGGAAGACAGATTCATCCCAGGGTTCCATCAAAAAGTGCAAAAGGCACGAGAAAAAGCTTGGCATGATAGGGACATTAAGAGTAAGACTTTTCAGACAAGAGACCTAGTGCTCCTTTATGACAGTAAGTTTATTAAGTTCCCAGGAAATTTCAAGACACATTGGTTGGGGCCATATCAGATTCAGCAAGTTACAGAAGGAGGTGTTGTTCAGCTCATCAAACTAAACGGGGAGCTTCTACCCACATTGATTAATGGCAGCAGGCTCAAGCTCTATAGTGATAGCCACCCCACCTCTCAGGCCTAACTCAGATAGTGTATGAAAGTGTAGATGCCCAGTGTAGTTGAAAGGAGGCATCGCACCGGGACTTAGTCTACATCGGCAGATATTCTAAGTACAAGGAATCGCATAAGGATGGTTCATTTTGTGCAAGTCATAGGATGCTTGCGGAAAAGAAAAAAAAATTGAGTAAGTTGTTTATGCAGGTGATGTGGTGAGGAATTGCAGCAAGGTGATGTTTCCCCATGCCACGTAGCCAGTGTTGAAAAAGAACAGAGGGCCAGTCACTTCTCCCTATGACAAGCAGTTAATCCAGATATGACAGGTATCTGTTGCCCTAGATTTGGCAACAGTATAATGATTTTTCCAGATTTGGTAAAATCTTTGACGAGACTGGCACCTGCACACACGTTTCGAGGGAAATTTGATCGGATTTCAGCAATTAATGAGGATCAAAACAATGGGTGTTGTCTTGTCCATGCAATTAATACTGTCGACGGGTCTAGTCTACAGGACCGTTGAGTCACAGAGTATCACCTTTGTTATAAATATAAAGATCATCCATATGGAAGGGTTACTTTGGCAATTTTAGAGAGCTATAGAGCAAGTTGTAGAGTTTTCCTTGTGCAGAGATACCCCAGTTATAGAGTGCTAGTTTTCCCCAATTTTGCAGCCATTTCCCATCTAGAGTATTGCACCGAGTGGGTTCTATCCAAGGAGGAACCTTTAGAAGACATTGTGAGACGATTCCAGAGTGGTGGCCTCCAGTATGATATGACGCCGCCGCCGAAGGTTGTGAAATTAAGTACATCACAGTTCAAACAGCCGCCAAGGATGAGGATTCAAGCACAGGATGTAGAAGATGTCATCAAAGTCTTAGCTACAGAAAAGTAGAAAGATGAGCCGATCACTGAATATAAGAAAGCAGAGCAAAAGAATGATGAGAAGAAATCTCTAGCCAGGAAGAAAGTAAAAATGAGAAAAAGAAGGCAACGAAAGAAGGAATATGACCTATCTCATTAGCTAAGAGAAGAACCAAGAGGTTCCAAAGGTCAAGAACGAAAATATGCAGAACACAAGCAGTGTGAATACCTGGAGGGAGTTGCTAAGAAGAAAAGTGAAAGGGAAAACAAACCGAACAAGCAGAACTTCAAGAAGTAGATAAAGGCTTGTTCTTGGAATGAAATTCCTGGTTTGTATACCTTTTGCATAAGAAGGCTCCAGACTAAATGAAATGTTTGAGAAAGCTGGAAGATACAGATTTATATATTCTTTGGGATACAAGTTCTAAATCAAGCTAGAGAGGAGTTCTCTCGATACCAAGGATTTGAATCCTTGTGATGAAAAAATGGATGGCAGGTCTTGCAAGCGATGAGAGTGAGAGCATGAAAATAAGGGAAGGAAATATACGAGGGACCTACGAACTAGATTTACAGAAGAATCAAGCATCAGTCAAGCTATGCTTGAAATGACACAAGAGTGTGTCGAAGCTATGGAGAAAGAAGTCGCAGGACTTCGACAAAGATTTACAAGGACTTCGTAGGAAGCCAATGAGAATCTACAGCAAGAGAAACCAGCTATTAGTGGCTCAGGGTCGAGCCACAAGTAAGTGTTCGGGGACTGTTGGAGTAGGGTCCCACAGCTACAGGAAAAGCTGCTATTTTGGAAGGAATAAGTCAAAGGTAACAGTACCTGAGTGGCCGAGAGGAGAAAGCTCAACCACTGCACTTAAGGCAGCAGCAAATACAAGAGGGCTCAGCTACCCTCATAAAGGAAAAGGAGCAATGAGGCCGAGGTATTGAAGACAAAGGAAAGAAAAGGAAGCGGCGCCAGTACCCAAGGTCAGCACTGGGAAGCGTGGAAGACTGCAGAAAGCTGTGGTGTGACAGAAAGCAGCAGTTTGAGTACAGATAGACCGACTGTCACAGTTAGGGTTTTTGGGTTACTGTTGGGAGAGGTCCACCGTGTTGTAATGGAGAGACCTTTGGGCCACCTATAAAGGGATGTATTTTTTATTGTAAAAGGTTAGCTAGTTAGTCAGTTAGCTCATTATCTATTCAGATAGTCGATGATCTGTTAGCTCATAGATCTTTGTATTATAGAAGAGACGAGCTCTGGTTTTGTTATTCAGTCTATAGTATCTTACTGTAACCAGTAACTGACTCCTAGAGTATGTATGTAACAATCCACAAGGACTGAGAGAGAGAGAGAGACAGAGAGGAAGAGTATATTGTAAGAGAATCAATATAAGAAGAGAAGAGATCTAAGAGAGAAGGGCTCCTGGCAGTGTGCGCGAAGTTACCCAGAAGATCTCAGCTGCATATGAGGTTGCAGTGGAACTGTGTTTACTCTCCTAAGTTATAATATATAAACCAGTTCCCGTGGACGTAGCTTCTACCCTGGAAGTGAACCACGTAAAATCAGTGTGTTATATGATTATTCCATGTGATTATGCTTTACTTAGTTGCTATCTATTATCTGTTACATGAATGTCATATATCAGTTAGTAAATGTCTGTATGTCCTCATTCAGTTACAGCATTATAGAAAGTTAAAGGTGAGTTTAAATCTAACAAGTGTCTGCCTATGAGTCCATTAGTGCTTGTTTCACACAGTAATAGTCACTATGTTAAGTGCTTCCAGTATACTTATTCAGTAAGTTAAGTATAGCAATGTGAGTGTGTTGAACCGTGAAGTTCGTGTAAGGTTGTTTAACACCGTGTTGGAGGTTATCCGAGTTATTCCTCCCAGTGAGAAACCCTTTGGACCTTGAGAGTCACTTTGGTCCGTACTATAGGAGATATCGCATTGACAAAAGGTGATATTGCACCGACAGAGGAGCTGCGGTGTGAGATATCGCAGATAGTAAGAACCATAGAAGGGAGAGTTTGTGCATCATCCTAGTCGCTGCGATGCGATAGGAGTCCTCCCCCTGTCAGAGTCCACGAGGAAGGGAGAACTGCAACTCGCAGGAAGATCTCGCTGGTTAAGAACAGCTGTGAGACACCAGGATGCTATAGAACCTGGTTAAGGACACTTGAGTCTTTTGCCAACCCATCTAAGATCACTTTGGGTGAGACTTCAGGCCGCTTTACGGTTTGTTGCCAAAAGGGCTAGTGAGTTAGGGGTGTTGTTGGTACATTATAAGTAAACCCATGTCTTCTCATAGTAACCAACAATATAGATCGATAGAAAATTGAAGTTATAGGACCATCAACGATTGACGATGATTAAAGGATTGGATCATCGATACCTAGTTCATGGCATTGAAACGACAGCAAAGAATAGAAGACAGTTGAGCCGATGAAGTGGTGGAAAGATGTTTGAGGAAGAAATTTTGAAAATTTTTCTAAGTGTGAGAATTGTCAGACGTCGACGAAACTTAGTGGATGTGGGAGCCACAATTTCAGCGTAGATCTGCTGAAGGCCGCTGGAACGCCAGCCTAACTGAGTCTGATGAAGCTCTGATAAGACCATTGATGATCAAAGATGATTAGTTGACTAGATCGCCGATGACTAGCTGAGGGAGTAGCCACAGTGTCGATGGGAAATAGTTGATGAAACTACCGACAGAGTGTCGCAGGAAAGAGAAAAAGAAAAATTTTGGCAAGATTTTTCTAAGTGTTGAGGATATCGACGATTAGTGCATGTTATTGGATGAGTCCACCGATGAGTTGGGAAAAATTAGTGATCTTGAGCACCGATAAAATTCAAAAAAGTTTAGTCGATTGGGAGTCCACCATTGCGGCTACCTAGAAGAATAACCGCCCGATGCTGCAGTAGTTAGTGCATCCGACCGCCGATAGATTGTGAACCGCATAAACCCTAGAAGGTTGGTTAGTCACCATTGCAGAAGCCATAAGGACGAGCTTCCCGATGCATAGTGCACCCAACCACTAATGAGCAGCAGAGGAATTAGACGTTTTGATTGCTGAAATGCAGGAAAGATAGTGGGTAAGATACCCGATAGGGAGAAAGAAATTTTGGGTTTTTTCATAGTGGATTTTTTGTCAACAAATTCCAACTATTTTTCAGTGGATTTTCAGCAGAATGCTAGTGGATTATAGGGATGAAAAGGAAGAAAATTCCAGGTGGTCGAGGTTGACATTTCAAACCATAATACATTTGGTAAAAAGCATCATTTTTGAAGTGGTGTGGTTTTCACACCCGAGGTCAGAATGAAGCATGTGGATAGGAGTTGGAAATCTTATCCAACAGGGAACAAGGGAGAGTCACCAAAATGTGAGCATGGAACAACAAAGTGCTAGTGATTTCTTGAAAGAGAAATGTGTTGTTGTCAATATGGAAAAATCCGGGAATTGCATGCCTAGAGATAGCAAGACCATGAAGTCAAACTTGCTGTTGTGTGGAAGAGGAGTTCCATTCAAGGATGAGGGACTTGAAAAGGGAAATTTCCTTAAACCCTGTCTTGCTAATTATGATTACAAGTTTTACATATGAAATGTATGAGGATATGCCTAGCATGCATAAGATATTACATGTTGGTAAGAATAGTGAGAATTATACATTTATAATGAGCCACTAATGATAATTATTGCATTGGTGTTGGCATTAGTGGAAAAACCAATGACAACATGGACATGGCTGAATATGTTGCTGATGCTGACAAATATGACTAGCAACCCTATGGAGAAAGGGATAAGGCAACAAGTCTAGGATCAAGAGTTGGTGACCAAATTCTACAATCTCCTGCAAAAGACCAACCAAACTGGTAATGTCAAGGGTGTAAGTAGGACCCCTGAAGGTAAGAGTTTAATTATGACAATTGCATGGAGTGGTAAAAGCAAGAGGTCTCATACCATGGGGATATTTGAATTTTATACTGCATTCATAGAGAAATGTGTCATGCCTGTATTATGTTGTTATGAGCTTAGTAGCCCAAGGAAAGTAAGCACCGATGATCTTGATTATAGTCATGCATCCTATATGAAGTAGTCATGATATGTTTGAATGCATGGTATTCCTGAATCAATGCAAGGTAGCATTGAGTGGATATGCATTAAAATATTTTATAAACCTTGTAATTATGCATTGAATGGATGCATACGAAGGGTGTGAGTAATTGATTACATAAGTATGGGTGCAAATGTTGTGATGCATTGCATGAATGCATTGAGATAGTGCATGTGATAATATGAATAAATAATAGCTGAAATGATGAATTGATGACAATTCTGGAACAATTTAAAGAGTTGTTATGAATGCAGGATAGTAAGTGCATGAAGAGGGTAGTCATGATCAATCGGCTGCCGGAAATGCTGTATGGAAAGAGCATGGTGGTACAAATGATACACTTGTGAAGTAAGCAGTATCTAAACATTCCATTTAATTGCATAAATGATGTGACTATACCCTATAATTTAAAGTATGATAATGATTGCATGAAGTAAATGAGTTTTCGTAATATTGATGTGATTAATAGCTAGAAGTATTTGAATTTTATAAATTCTGAAAATGCTTCAGTGATGGTTGCAGCAATGAAAAGGTTATATGCATCCAGACTTACCAAGTGTGGCTAATTGAAGTTCAAGTTACAGGTAGATTGTTTGGAGCATGGCAATGAGAGTAAAACCATGACAAATGCCAGAATCTACCATGTGAAAGAGCCAAACCTTATGAGAAGAGTCTCATGGATTTGAAAATAGTTTGTATGCATAATGGGTTGTTAAATTTGAATTTGTGAATTTCGGATTTGAGAAATTGCTGACAAATACTAATCATTATTGTCTTGCATAAGATTGTGTCAGGAGGACGCATTGTAAGTGGGTATTCATGGTGTGCTAATAATCATAAAATTATAATGGGCGTAGTGGTGCTACTTACAAGAGACCCACAAATAAGGATCACCTCATTGCCAAGCAAATCAATTTTTGTAGTAGACAGACTTGCAAATTCTTATTGAATTTAATTACTAATGTCATTGCTTGGTTATGGAACAATCAATTTGGATTGTATTATCAGGTAATGATTGACTGTTTGGCTACTTGATGAATGTGCCAGGGGTACACATTGCAGAAATACCATGTGTGATGTCCTGAAGGAGTCAAACTTTATGGGGAGGTTTTCCCCTATCTTGGAAATGGGTTTCGGGTGAAACTCCATTGGACATTTTGGAAATGTCTCATCTGCACTACATGTTTGGTAAGACACATGAGTGAGATGGTATAGAGTATGTCGGTAATACATGTTTGGATATGAAATGTAAAAAGGAGTTGGGATGGAAAATTGAGGGACTATCAACTCAGAGAAGGGAGCCCCCATTCCTCCTTAATGAAGGAATACTGCATCGGCAAATGGATAAGTGTTATGTAACCCTAGCTAAGAATATGAATGTCAAATTGTTAAATTCAATATGTAGAACATGTTTTGATTTTATTTCCATTATGACGAATTGCTTGAGTATGAATAGGGCCTGCATAACACACACCGAAAAAGGGTGCACACTTTTTCGATGTCTGATAATGGAAGGGTTTTTCAATATTGATTACACCCTAGGGAGTGGACGCACTCCTGGTGTCTCAATAATTGATAGTGAATGATGTGAAATATGATTACAGTTTTAGAGCAATAATGCTAACAAGTTTTCTTATATTGCTTTTGTTGTCAGGCTAAATAGATGTAGCCTGGTGTTGTACGCTAAATGGGCAATGGCTTGGGGTCATCCTACCTTCTACAAAAGAGCACAAAGAAGGGAGTCATTTCTTGTGCTGTATGGGGTAGTGGAATTAGAGCTCACTACTGGAAATGAAACCTGGAAATGGTTGTTTATTGTTGATATAAGTGTAGGTGATTTGTTGACGGTCTGATAAACCCCACTGAAGGTTGGATTGACAGTGCTTGATATATAT